>OY979694.1:112795219-112835858 GCA_963855945.1 Thereva nobilitata
AGCAGACACACGTGTCGGGAGCGATGGTTTCCCCGCTCAGTCGACCTGGCAACCTCGACCACCTGCTGGACCGCATCTATTGTAGAGCGGCCCGGTCGGAAGCCGAACTGTCTGGCGGCCAGGTCACCCGCCGCCCGTACGGCCTCGTGTAGGCGAGGCCGTAGCAATCTCTCCAGTAGCTTCCCCGTCGTGTCCAGCATGCACAGGGGTCTGTAGGACGCCGCTGCGTCTGCCGGCCCCCCTCCTTTGCTGATCAGCACGAGTCGCGCGATCTTCCAGCGAGCAGGGAAACTGCCCGCCTTCAGGCACGCGTTGTACATCTCTAGCAAAAGAGAGGGGTGACTGGAAGCTACTGCCTTCACCACTTCCGCTGGAAGGCCATCTGGACCAGGAGCCTTCCGGTTACGCATCGAACGAGCGGCCACTATTAGCTCCTCTTCACTGAAGGGGGGGGGTTCTTCGAGGTCCGAGGGCAGTGGCAGCTCGGACGGTCGCCTCGGATGGGCGGGGAAAAGGGTACTTACGATGTCATCCAGAGCGACTGGATCCCTGGGGGACCCTTGAGCAAAAGCCCCCAGCCTCCTGGTGACAATCCTGTACCCCAGTCCCCACGGGTCCCGGTCCACGTCCTGCATGAGGGCCCTCCAGCATCTTCGCTGGCTATCTTTGATGGCTCGCTTGAGGGATTTTTTGGCCGCTTGAAACGCTGCGGCCAAAGGGGCTGCGTAGGTATCGCGGACTCTCGCCCTCTGTACCTGCCGACGGAGTCGTAGGCACGTCCTGCGGAGTTCCGCGATCTCATCCGTCCACCAATAAGCAGGGCGACCTCGTCGACTCGACCCGCGTCTCGGCACTGCTTCTTCGCAAGCATTTCGGATGATTCGCATCGTCCGTGCGGTCATCCGTTCTGCTCGTTCAGACGGCGATAGATCTTCGGGGACGGCAGGCAGGGATTGCTGGCCACGCTCCAGAGCCGCGGAGAACGTCACGGGATTCATTCCCCCAACGTTCCATCTGGGGGGGCGCGCCACACGAGCAGTGGTAGCCGGCCGCACATCATGTACATGGAACATGATGTACTGGTGATCGCTTCCCGTGAAGTCTTCGATCACCCTCCAGTCTGCCACTCGCGCTGCCAGATGTTCGCTGGCTAGGGAGATGTCTGGGATTGTCCCCCTTTGGCCCGGCCTTCTGAAGGTTGGCGAGAACCCGGTGTTTAGGACAACTAGTCCCAGCCGGGACACCATGTCCATCACCCTCCTTCCACGGGAATTTGGCCGGGCCTCCCCCCATTCGACAGCTCTGGCGTTGAAATCCCCAGCGACCACCAGGTCTCCCTGCATCACCCGGAGTTCGTCCTCCAGACTGTCCAGTTTTTCCTGGAAGTCATCTATCCGGTCGTTTGGAGTGAGATACACGCTCACATAAACCGTGGCGTTGCATTTCACCCAAACAAAACCGCACCCGGATCCCACTCCCTCGACACAGAAGTTTCGTGGGTTTGGGATCCAGATGGCCGCGGTGCCGAGGTCGTCGGCATGCCATCCCGACCCAGCTCTTTCCCGGTACTGTTCGCTGATAATCACTATATCAGCGCCTTTCTCGGTGCAGAGCTGGGCCAGGAGGTCATGGGCCGTCCTACTCCTGTGGAGGTTCGCTTGTAGAATACGGATCATCGCGAAGCCTTTCCTAGACCCTCCCGGAAGGCTTTACAGCCTTTCGATCCCGCCACATGACTCGTGTCCCCCATGTTCCCCGCCGAACACAGGAAGCACGAGGGGTCGGCTGTACAGCCCGCACTCTTGTGGTCCTCCCCGCCACAGCGGTAGCACAGCCTGCTCCTATCCGGCCCCTTACAGGTTGTGCTAAGGTGTCCGTACCCGAGACAGCGGAAACAGCGTTTCACGTCGGTTCCGCGTCTCACGTGGCATCGGACGAAACCAATAAGCACGCGCCCGCCCTCTAGTACCTTTGCCGCGGCAGCCTCCTCCATCCTAACGAAGGCGAGGCGCTGCTGCCTGGCGTTTGGCCTCGTCAGGGAAACCAGAATCTCCCCCGCGTAACCATCAGGGAGCGCCCTTCTAATTGCCTCCTCGACCTCCGCCGACGTCGTCCAGCTGTCGAAGTCTCTGACCTCTAACAGAGACTTCGACACCAGCTCCCTGACGGTGCCCCTCCCTTCTATCGCCGATCTCAAGGCGCCCGCCAATGACGCCTTATTTTCGGCGGTGGTGTGGCCCAGCTCCAGCAGCACCCCGCCGGCCCGGGTCTGCCGAACCGCCCTGACCTCCACTCCGATTTTTGCCGGCTCAACCTTCTCACGGATAGTCTTAACGACTTCCGCGAACGTGGAGCCTTCGGAGGGGGTCAGGAGCACCGCGTCGGGCTTTTTCTTCTTTCTCGTTTTCTTCTTCTTCTTCTTATTTTTCTCGCTTTTCTCTGCCGGCGTATTGGCTTTTGCTGACTCCTGCTGCTCTTGCTTTTTTGCTTTCGCCCTTTCTCTCTTTTTCTTCTTTCCCACAACCTCCGACCACTGGGTCTCGGTTGTGGGCTCGGCGACTGCGCGAGGCTTCTTGCTACTCCTCTTCCCATCGTCCTTTGGAGAGCTTGTGGCCTTCCGTTTTGACTGGCCATCGCCCTCCGCGGGTGCTGTAGAGGCCCGTCCAAGGGAGAGGATTTCCTTGGCAATTTCCGTCCTCACATCTGCCGTCTTCTTGTTGACGAAGGCCACCTTGTCAACGCACTCCGCAAGCCTCGGCAGTCCCAGCTTAATTGCGTTGGTGACGTTTGGCTGCCTCTTGACCGCAGCCAACATCTCCGCAATAATCTCTCTCATTGTCTTCAACTGCTCGTCGAAGGCGTTAACGGCTGCCTCAAGTTGCCCCATGAGAGCATTTGCCTGGCGGCCGCATTCCTCTTCTTCCCCGTCCGATGTCGTCCCTGCAGCTTTTGGGGCCGCAGGGCCCGCGGCCATCGCCGGATCTCCAGACCGGTCGGGATTGGCGGTGGAGGCCAGCTCCGTGTCGGTCAGCGCGCCCCTGCGCTCCTCCCTGTTGATGTCTGCCCTACCCGGGAGAGGCGGCGGCGACCTCGCCACCCTCGCCTTCCTCCCGAACAGGGCCTGCCGTTCCGCAGCCAGTTCAGCAGCCTTTCTTTCAGCCTCTATTCTTGCCAGTTCAGCGGCTTCTTTTTCAGTTTCTGAAACTGGTTTATCGGTGTTTGTTTTTATTTTTTGATTTGTTGTCTCCATCTAAATTCCCACGAGTATTGCCGGAAGGGGTGGTCCACCCTGGCAGAGCCGCTTACCAGGGTAAGGCACTTTTACGCACCGACCTTGCCCGGGCATCGGTGGGGACCGTTTGCGACCAGCCTCTTTTACCACCGGCTGGCCACTCAGCCATCGGCACGGTACCTTGACACCTTGGCTTAAGTGGGCGCTGATTTTGGTTCACCCCAGGGTATTTGATTTCCCTGGTACCTCCTTGGAGGCGTTCCCCTATCCACCGCCTGGGGAGGCGTCCGATCCGGGACCAGCAAAACCCGGCACCCGAAGGACGGATGTATTATGTATTATGTATTATGTATTATGTATTATGAATTATGTATTATGTATTATGTATTATGTATTATGTATTATGTATTATGTATTATGTATTATGTATTATGTATTATGTATTATGTATTATGTATTATGTATTATGTATTATGTATTATGTATTATGTATTATGTATTATGTATTATGTATTATGTATTATGTATTATGTATTATGTATTATGTATTATGTATTATGTATTATGTATTATGTATTATGTATTATGTATTATGTATTATGTATTATGTATTATGTATTATGTATTATGTATTATGTATTATGTATTATGTATTATGTATTATGTATTATGTATTATGTATTATGTATTATGTATTATGTATTATGTATTATGTATTATGTATTATGTATTATGTATTATGTATTATGTATTATGTATTATGTATTATGTATTATGTATTATGTATTATGTATTATGTATTATGTATTATGTATTATGTATTATGTATTATGTATTATGTATTATGTATTATGTATTATGTATTATGTATTATGTATTATGTATTATGTATTATGTATTATGTATTATGTATTATGTATTATGTATTATGTATTATGTATTATGTATTATGTATTATGTATTATGTATTATGTATTATGTATTATGTATTATGTATTATGTATTATGTATTATGTATTATGTATTATGTATTATGTATTATGTATTATGTATTATGTATTATGTATTATGTATTATGTATTATGTATTATGTATTATGTATTATGTATTATGTATTATGTATTATGTATTATGTATTATGTATTATGTATTATGTATTATGTATTATGTATTATGTATTATGTATTATGTATTATGTATTATGTATTATGTATTATGTATTATGTATTATGTATTATGTATTATGTATTATGTATTATGTATTATGTATTATGTATTATGTATTATGTATTATGTATTATGTATTATGTATTATGTATTATGTATTATGTATTATGTATTATGTATTATGTATTATGTATTATGTATTATGTATTATGTATTATGTATTATGTATTATGTATTATGTATTATGTATTATGTATTATGTATTATGTATTATGTATTATGTATTATGTATTATGTATTATGTATTATGTATTATGTATTATGTATTATGTATTATGTATTATGTATTATGTATTATGTATTATGTATTATGTATTATGTATTATGTATTATGTATTATGTATTATGTATTATGTATTATGTATTATGTATTATGTATTATGTATTATGTATTATGTATTATGTATTATGTATTATGTATTATGTATTATGTATTATGTATTATGTATTATGTATTATGTATTATGTATTATGATTATGTATTATGTATTATGTATTATGTATTATGTATTATGTATTATGTATTATGTATTATGTATTATGTATTATGTATTATGTATTATGTATTATGTATTATGTATTATGTATTATGTATTATGTATTATGTATTATGTATTATGTATTATGTATTATGTATTATGTATTATGTATTATGTATTATGTATTATGTATTATGTATTATGTATTATGTATTATGTATTATGTATTATGTATTATGTATTATGTATTATGTATTATGTATTATGTATTATGTATTATGTATTATGTATTATGTATTATGTATTATGTATTATGTATTATGTATTATGTATTATGTATTATGTATTATGTATTATGTATTATGTATTATGTATTATGTATTATGTATTATGTATTATGTATTATGTATTATGTATTATGTATTATGTATTATGTATTATGTATTATGTATTATGTATTATGTATTATGTATTATGTATTATGTATTATGTATTATGTATTATGTATTATGTATTATGTATTATGTATTATGTATTATGTATTATGTATTATGTATTATGTATTATGTATTATGTATTATGTATTATGTATTATGTATTATGTATTATGTATTATGTATTATGTATTATGTATTATGTATTATGTATTATGTATTATGTATTATGTATTATGTATTATGTATTATGTATTATGTATTATGTATTATGTATTATGTATTATGTATTATGTATTATGTATTATGTATTATGTATTATGTATTATGTATTATGTATTATGTATTATGTATTATGTATTATGTATTATGTATTATGTATTATGTATTATGTATTATGTATTATGTATTATGTATTATGTATTATGTATTATGTATTATGTATTATGTATTATGTATTATGTATTATGTATTATGTATTATGTATTATGTATTATGTATTATGTATTATGTATTATGTATTATGTATTATGTATTATGTATTATGTATTATGTATTATGTATTATGTATTATGTATTATGTATTATGTATTATGTATTATGTATTATGTATTATGTATTATGTATTATGTATTATGTATTATGTATTATGTATTATGTATTATGTATTATGTATTATGTATTATGTATTATGTATTATGTATTATGTATTATGTATTATGTATTATGTATTATGTATTATGTATTATGTATTATGTATTATGTATTATGTATTATGTATTATGTATTATGTATTATGTATTATGTATTATGTATTATGTATTATGTATTATGTATTATGTATTATGTATTATGTATTATGTATTATGTATTATGTATTATGTATTATGTATTATGTATTATGTATTATGTATTATGTATTATGTATTATGTATTATGTATTATGTATTATGTATTATGTATTATGTATTATGTATTATGTATTATGTATTATGTATTATGTATTATGTATTATGTATTATGTATTATGTATTATGTATTATGTATTATGTATTATGTATTATGTATTATGTATTATGTATTATGTATTATGTATTATGTATTATGTATTATGTATTATGTATTATGTATTATGTATTATGTATTATGTATTATGTATTATGTATTATGTATTATGTATTATGTATTATGTATTATGTATTATGTATTATGTATTATGTATTATGTATTATGTATTATGTATTATGTATTATGTATTATGTATTATGTATTATGTATTATGTATTATGTATTATGTATTATGTATTATGTATTATGTATTATGTATTATGTATTATGTATTATGTATTATGTATTATGTATTATGTATTATGTATTATGTATTATGTATTATGTATTATGTATTATGTATTATGTATTATGTATTATGTATTATGTATTATGTATTATGTATTATGTATTATGTATTATGTATTATGTATTATGTATTATGTATTATGTATTATGTATTATGTATTATGTATTATGTATTATGTATTATGTATTATGTATTATGTATTATGTATTATGTATTATGTATTATGTATTATGTATTATGTATTATGTATTATGTATTATGTATTATGTATTATGTATTATGTATTATGTATTATGTATTATGTATTATGTATTATGTATTATGTATTATGTATTATGTATTATGTATTATGTATTATGTATTATGTATTATGTATTATGTATTATGTATTATGTATTATGTATTATGTATTATGTATTATGTATTATGTATTATGTATTATGTATTATGTATTATGTATTATGTATTATGTATTATGTATTATGTATTATGTATTATGTATTATGTATTATGTATTATGTATTATGTATTATGTATTATGTATTATGTATTATGTATTATGTATTATGTATTATGTATTATGTATTATGTATTATGTATTATGTATTATGTATTATGTATTATGTATTATGTATTATGTATTATGTATTATGTATTATGTATTATGTATTATGTATTATGTATTATGTATTATGTATTATGTATTATGTATTATGTATTATGTATTATGTATTATGTATTATGTATTATGTATTATGTATTATGTATTATGTATTATGTATTATGTATTATGTATTATGTATTATGTATTATGTATTATGTATTATGTATTATGTATTATGTATTATGTATTATGTATTATGTATTATGTATTATGTATTATGTATTATGTATTATGTATTATGTATTATGTATTATGTATTATGTATTATGTATTATGTATTATGTATTATGTATTATGTATTATGTATTATGTATTATGTATTATGTATTATGTATTATGTATTATGTATTATGTATTATGTATTATGTATTATGTATTATGTATTATGTATTATGTATTATGTATTATGTATTATGTATTATGTATTATGTATTATGTATTATGTATTATGTATTATGTATTATGTATTATGTATTATGTATTATGTATTATGTATTATGTATTATGTATTATGTATTATGTATTATGTATTATGTATTATGTATTATGTATTATGTATTATGTATTATGTATTATGTATTATGTATTATGTATTATGTATTATGTATTATGTATTATGTATTATGTATTATGTATTATGTATTATGTATTATGTATTATGTATTATGTATTATGTATTATGTATTATGTATTATGTATTATGTATTATGTATTATGTATTATGTATTATGTATTATGTATTATGTATTATGTATTATGTATTATGTATTATGTATTATGTATTATGTATTATGTATTATGTATTATGTATTATGTATTATGTATTATGTATTATGTATTATGTATTATGTATTATGTATTATGTATTATGTATTATGTATTATGTATTATGTATTATGTATTATGTATTATGTATTATGTATTATGTATTATGTATTATGTATTATGTATTATGTATTATGTATTATGTATTATGTATTATGTATTATGTATTATGTATTATGTATTATGTATTATGTATTATGTATTATGTATTATGTATTATGTATTATGTATTATGTATTATGTATTATGTATTATGTATTATGTATTATGTATTATGTATTATGTATTATGTATTATGTATTATGTATTATGTATTATGTATTATGTATTATGTATTATGTATTATGTATTATGTATTATGTATTATGTATTATGTATTATGTATTATGTATTATGTATTATGTATTATGTATTATGTATTATGTATTATGTATTATGTATTATGTATTATGTATTATGTATTATGTATTATGTATTATGTATTATGTATTATGTATTATGTATTATGTATTATGTATTATGTATTATGTATTATGTATTATGTATTATGTATTATGTATTATGTATTATGTATTATGTATTATGTATTATGTATTATGTATTATGTATTATGTATTATGTATTATGTATTATGTATTATGTATTATGTATTATGTATTATGTATTATGTATTATGTATTATGTATTATGTATTATGTATTATGTATTATGTATTATGTATTATGTATTATGTATTATGTATTATGTATTATGTATTATGTATTATGTATTATGTATTATGTATTATGTATTATGTATTATGTATTATGTATTATGTATTATGTATTATGTATTATGTATTATGTATTATGTATTATGTATTATGTATTATGTATTATGTATTATGTATTATGTATTATGTATTATGTATTATGTATTATGTATTATGTATTATGTATTATGTATTATGTATTATGTATTATGTATTATGTATTATGTATTATGTATTATGTATTATGTATTATGTATTATGTATTATGTATTATGTATTATGTATTATGTATTATGTATTATGTATTATGTATTATGTATTATGTATTATGTATTATGTATTATGTATTATGTATTATGTATTATGTATTATGTATTATGTATTATGTATTATGTATTATGTATTATGTATTATGTATTATGTATTATGTATTATGTATTATGTATTATGTATTATGTATTATGTATTATGTATTATGTATTATGTATTATGTATTATGTATTATGTATTATGTATTATGTATTATGTATTATGTATTATGTATTATGTATTATGTATTATGTATTATGTATTATGTATTATGTATTATGTATTATGTATTATGTATTATGTATTATGTATTATGTATTATGTATTATGTATTATGTATTATGTATTATGTATTATGTATTATGTATTATGTATTATGTATTATGTATTATGTATTATGTATTATGTATTATGTATTATGTATTATGTATTATGTATTATGTATTATGTATTATGTATTATGTATTATGTATTATGTATTATGTATTATGTATTATGTATTATGTATTATGTATTATGTATTATGTATTATGTATTATGTATTATGTATTATGTATTATGTATTATGTATTATGTATTATGTATTATGTATTATGTATTATGTATTATGTATTATGTATTATGTATTATGTATTATGTATTATGTATTATGTATTATGTATTATGTATTATGTATTATGTATTATGTATTATGTATTATGTATTATGTATTATGTATTATGTATTATGTATTATGTATTATGTATTATGTATTATGTATTATGTATTATGTATTATGTATTATGTATTATGTATTATGTATTATGTATTATGTATTATGTATTATGTATTATGTATTATGTATTATGTATTATGTATTATGTATTATGTATTATGTATTATGTATTATGTATTATGTATTATGTATTATGTATTATGTATTATGTATTATGTATTATGTATTATGTATTATGTATTATGTATTATGTATTATGTATTATGTATTATGTATTATGTATTATGTATTATGTATTATGTATTATGTATTATGTATTATGTATTATGTATTATGTATTATGTATTATGTATTATGTATTATGTATTATGTATTATGTATTATGTATTATGTATTATGTATTATGTATTATGTATTATGTATTATGTATTATGTATTATGTATTATGTATTATGTATTATGTATTATGTATTATGTATTATGTATTATGTATTATGTATTATGTATTATGTATTATGTATTATGTATTATGTATTATGTATTATGTATTATGTATTATGTATTATGTATTATGTATTATGTATTATGTATTATGTATTATGTATTATGTATTATGTATTATGTATTATGTATTATGTATTATGTATTATGTATTATGTATTATGTATTATGTATTATGTATTATGTATTATGTATTATGTATTATGTATTATGTATTATGTATTATGTATTATGTATTATGTATTATGTATTATGTATTATGTATTATGTATTATGTATTATGTATTATGTATTATGTATTATGTATTATGTATTATGTATTATGTATTATGTATTATGTATTATGTATTATGTATTATGTATTATGTATTATGTATTATGTATTATGTATTATGTATTATGTATTATGTATTATGTATTATGTATTATGTATTATGTATTATGTATTATGTATTATGTATTATGTATTATGTATTATGTATTATGTATTATGTATTATGTATTATGTATTATGTATTATGTATTATGTATTATGTATTATGTATTATGTATTATGTATTATGTATTATGTATTATGTATTATGTATTATGTATTATGTATTATGTATTATGTATTATGTATTATGTATTATGTATTATGTATTATGTATTATGTATTATGTATTATGTATTATGTATTATGTATTATGTATTATGTATTATGTATTATGTATTATGTATTATGTATTATGTATTATGTATTATGTATTATGTATTATGTATTATGTATTATGTATTATGTATTATGTATTATGTATTATGTATTATGTATTATGTATTATGTATTATGTATTATGTATTATGTATTATGTATTATGTATTATGTATTATGTATTATGTATTATGTATTATGTATTATGTATTATGTATTATGTATTATGTATTATGTATTATGTATTATGTATTATGTATTATGTATTATGTATTATGTATTATGTATTATGTATTATGTATTATGTATTATGTATTATGTATTATGTATTATGTATTATGTATTATGTATTATGTATTATGTATTATGTATTATGTATTATGTATTATGTATTATGTATTATGTATTATGTATTATGTATTATGTATTATGTATTATGTATTATGTATTATGTATTATGTATTATGTATTATGTATTATGTATTATGTATTATGTATTATGTATTACGTATTTTTTTTTTTTTTTTTTTTTTTTGCGAGGGGTGGTGAGAATCTTCAAAAGACACCGCTGAGGATCCGCACTCAGACGGTAGTGTCAGATTTTTACTGACTAAACTCACCACCCCTTTCGGTGACGTTTGGCCCCGCCCGGCACCGCCGCGAGGCATTACTTCGGGCGGGCGTCACCAACTAGACGATTACGCGTCCCTCCCGTTGCGCGTGAAGCTGCCAGAGCTGCGTGGCGACAGATTAACGACCTTCCGTCTCCCTCTTCTTCGTTTTTAGGACGGTCTGGACGAAACGCGCCACCGTCAACCATTCCTGGGGGCCTCGTAGCATGATCCCAACAATTGTGTCGGGGGTCACGCTTCCGAGCCCCTCCTCCATCCCGCCTCGTTCGGCCTCCCACCTAATGCATTCAAAGAATGTATGGTGGGCGTCGTCCGAAGCGGAGTCCCCGTAAGGGCATGCGGCATCCGCCACCTTACCCATTTTCCTCAGGTACGCACGGAAAAGACCGTGCCCTGTCAGAAATTGGGTAAGGTAGTAATCGACCTCGCCGAACTCCCGGTCTACCCAAGTGCTCAGCTGGCCGATCAGGCGGGCTGTCCACCTGCCCCTGGGATCACCCTCCCAGCGCGTTTGCCAGACCTCCATGGTGTTGGCCCTGGCAGCCCTCGCCGCCTCGCGTTTCCCCATCCTGCTCCTTTCTCGGCGGACGGACTGTCTCTCCTGGGCTAGCAGGTCGATCGGGATGACTCCGGCGACCACCAGCACTGCGGGCTCGGAGACCGTGCGGTAGGAGCACGCGACACGAAGAGCTCCCCGTCTCTGCACTGCAGCCATGCGCTTGCGGTATTTTTCATACCGCAGCGCATCGGCCCACACCTCTGCTCCGTAGAGCAAGATGGATTCGGCGGTGCGCATGAGCAGTCGTCGCATGCAGGGTCTGGGGCCATGCACGTTGGCCATGATCCTGCTAAGCGACGCCACCACCGCCGCCGCCTTGTCCGCCGCCCTCAGCACATGTACCCCGAAGGACAACTTGTTGTCAAGCGTCACTCCGAGGTACTTCACCGTCCTCGTCGACCCGATTGTCGCGTCTCCCACCCCGAAATTGCGCAGCACATTGATGCGCTTTTTCGTGAGTAACACGATCTCCGTTTTGTGAGCTGCAAGCTCGAGCCCGCAGTCGTCCATCCAGGAGGAAATTCTACGCATTGCCTGGTTGAGGCGCATCTGCGCAGCGTCGACATCTCTCGCAGTGATAATCACCGCGACGTCGTCCGCGTACCCAACCAGGAAAACACCCTCGGGCATCTCCAGACGCAGGAGCCCGTCGTAGGAAATATTCCAAACGTCGGGGCCCAGAATGGAGCCCTGGGCGGCCCCGGATGTTACTTCCCTCCGTTGCAAGCCATCACGCGTTTCGTATTCGATGAAGCGCTCATTCAGGTAGTCCCCCAGCATCCTTTGCAGGTACTGAGGGAGTCTGAAGTCACGCTCCATCACCCTGAGCGCCCTGTCCCACCTGACCGAACCGAACGCGTTCTTCACGTCCAGTGTGGCCAGCAAACACACGTGTCGGGAGCGATGGTTTCCCCGCTCAGTCGACCTGGCAACCTCGACCACCTGCTGGACCGCATCTATTGTAGAGCGGCCCGGTCGGAAGCCGAACTGTCTGGCGGCCAGGTCACCCGCCGCCCGTACGGCCTCGTGCAGGCGGGGCCGTAACAGTCTCTCCAGTAGCTTCCCCGTCGTGTCCAGCATGCACAGGGGTCTGTAGGACGCCGCTGCGTCTGCCGGCCCCCCTCCTTTGCTGATCAGCACAAGTCGTGCGGTCTTCCAGCGAGCAGGGAAACTGCCCGCCTTCAGGCACGAGTTGTACATCTCCAGCAAAAGAGAGGGGTGACTGGAAGCTACTGCCTTCACCACTTCAGCTGGAAGGCCATCTGGACCTGGAGCCTTCCGGTTTCGCATCGAACGAGCGGCCACTATCAGCTCCTCTTCACTGAAGGGGGGGGGGGTCTTCGAGGTCCGAGGGCAGTGGTAGCTCGAAAGATCGCCGCGGATGGGCGGGGAAAAGGGTACTTATGATGTCGTCCAAAGTGGCTGGATCCCTAGGGGACCCTTGAGCAAAGGCTCCCAGCCTCTTCGTGACAATCCTGTACCCCAGTCCCCACGGGTCCCGGTCCACATCCTGCATTAGGGCCCTCCAGCATCTCCGCTGGCTATCCTTGATGGCTCGCTTGAGGGATTTTTTGGCCGCTTGGAACGCTGCGGCCAAAGGAGCTGCGTAGATATCCCGAACTCTCGCCCTCTGTACCTGCCGACGGAGTCGTAGGCACGTCCTGCGGAGTTCCGCGATCTCGTCCGTCCACCAGTATGCGGGTCGGCCTCGTCGGCTCGACCCGCGTCTCGGCACTGCTTCCTCGCAAGCATCTCGGATGATTCGCATTGTCCGTGCGGTCACCCGTTCCGCTCGCTCGGATGGCGATAGATCCTCGGGGATGGCGGGCAGGGATTGCTGGCCACGCTCCAGAGCTGCGGAGAACGTCGCGGGATTTATTCCCCTAACGTTCCATCTGGGGGGGCGCGCTACACGAGCAGTGGTAGCCGGCCGCACATCATGTACCTGGAACATGATGTACTGGTGATCGCTTCCCGTGAAGTCCTCGATCACCCTCCAGTCTACCACTCGCGCTGCCAGATGTTCGTTGGCTAGGGAGATGTCCGGAATCGTCCCCCTATGGCCCGGCCTTCTGAAGGTTGGCGAGGACCCGGTGTTTAGGACAACTAGTCCTAGCCGGGACACCATGTCCATCACCCTCCTTCCACGGGAATTAGGCCGGGCCTCCCCCCATTCAATAGCTCTGGCGTTGAAGTCCCCGGCGACCACCAGGTCTCCCTGCACCATCCGAAGTTCGTCCTCCAGGCTGTCCAGCTTTTCCTGGAAGTCATCTATCCGGTCGTTTGGAGTGAGATACACGCTCACATAAACCGTGGCGTTGCATTTCACCCAGACAAAACCGCACCCGGATCCCACTCCCTCGATACAAAAGTTTCGTGGGTTTGGGATCCAGATGGCCGCAGTGCCGAGGTTGTCGGCATGCCATCCCAACCCTGCTCTTTCCCGGTACTGTTCGCTGATAAGTACCATATCAGCGCCTTTCTCGGTGCAGAGCTGGGTTAGGAGGTCATGGGCCGTCCTGCTCCTGTGGAGATTCGCCTGCAGAATGCGGGTCATCGCGAGGCCTTGACCGAAACCTCCCGAAAGGCTTTACAGCCTCTTGACCCCGCCACGTGGTTTGTGTTCCCCATGTTCCCCGCGGAACATAAGAAGCACAAGGGGTCAGCTGTGCAGCCCGCGCCCTTGTGGTCCGCCCCGCCACAGCGGTAGCACAACCTGCTCCGATCCGGTCCCTTGCAGGCTGAGCTAAGATGCCCGTATCCGAGGCAGCGGAAGCAGCGCTTCACGTCTACCCCGCGCCTCACTTGGCATCTGACGAAGCCAATTGTAACCCGCCCGCTCTCGAGGATCTTCGAGGCAGCGGCCTCCTCTAACCTGACGAAGGCCAGGCGTTGCTGCCTGGCGTTTGGCCTTGTTAGACCGACCGTGATTTCCCCCCTGTAGTCAGGGAGCGCCCCTCTCAGCGCCCCCTCTATCTCCTCCGCCGTCGTCCAGCTGTCAAAGTCTCTAACTTCCAACAGGGACCTCGGCACCAGCTCCCTTACGGTGCCCGTGCCGCCTACCGCCGTTCTCAAGGCGCTTGCCAGTGACGCCTTGTTTTCGGCGGTAGCCCGCCCCAGTTCCAGGAGAACCCCGCCGGCCCTGGTCTGCCGGACCGCTCTGACTTCCACTCCGATTTTCGTCGGCTCAACCTTCTCTCGGATAGCCTTGACGACTTCCGCGAAGGTGGAGCCTTCGGAGGGGGTCAGAAGCACCGCGTCGGGCTTTTTCTTTTTCCTTCCTCATCTGCGCCTTTTCCTCTTCCTCCGCTTGATAGCCGCGGGCTCCCGTTGGTCCTGCTCCCCGCCTGCTTTCGCCGCCTTCTCCTTCTTTTTCCGCCTTTTCCCCACAACCTCTGACCACTGGGTCTCAGTCGTGGCCTGAGCAGCAATTGTGGGCGAATCGACGGCAGCATGCTTAGCGACGGCTCGTGGCTTCTTTGAGCTCCTCTTCGCATCAGCTTTGGGGGAGCTTGTTGCCTTTCGCTTGCCGCCGCCCGGGGCTGCTGGAGGGGCCCGTTCAGGCACTTCGGCCAGTTTCGCGTTGATTTTTCTTATTGTATTATGTATTATGTATTATGTATTATGTATTATGTATTATGTATTATGTATTATGTATTATGTATTATGTATTATGTATTATGTATTATGTATTATGTATTATGTATTATGTATTATGTATTATGTATTATGTATTATGTATTATGTATTATGTATTATGTATTATGTATTATGTATTATGTATTATGTATTATGTATTATGTATTATGTATTATGTATTATGTATTATGTATTATGTATTATGTATTATGTATTATGTATTATGTATTATGTATTATGTATTATGTATTATGTATTATGTATTATGTATTATGTATTATGTATTATGTATTATGTATTATGTATTATGTATTATGTATTATGTATTATGTATTATGTATTATGTATTATGTATTATGTATTATGTATTATGTATTATGTATTATGTATTATGTATTATGTATTATGTATTATGTATTATGTATTATGTATTATGTATTATGTATTATGTATTATGTATTATGTATTATGTATTATGTATTATGTATTATGTATTATGTATTATGTATTATGTATTATGTATTATGTATTATGTATTATGTATTATGTATTATGTATTATGTATTATGTATTATGTATTATGTATTATGTATTATGTATTATGTATTATGTATTATGTATTATGTATTATGTATTATGTATTATGTATTATGTATTATGTATTATGTATTATGTATTATGTATTATGTATTATGTATTATGTATTATGTATTATGTATTATGTATTATGTATTATGTATTATGTATTATGTATTATGTATTATGTATTATGTATTATGTATTATGTATTATGTATTATGTATTATGTATTATGTATTATGTATTATGTATTATGTATTATGTATTATGTATTATGTATTATGTATTATGTATTATGTATTATGTATTATGTATTATGTATTATGTATTATGTATTATGTATTATGTATTATGTATTATGTATTATGTATTATGTATTATGTATTATGTATTATGTATTATGTATTATGTATTATGTATTATGTATTATGTATTATGTATTATGTATTATGTATTATGTATTATGTATTATGTATTATGTATTATGTATTATGTATTATGTATTATGTATTATGTATTATGTATTATGTATTATGTATTATGTATTATGTATTATGTATTATGTATTATGTATTATGTATTATGTATTATGTATTATGTATTATGTATTATGTATTATGTATTATGTATTATGTATTATGTATTATGTATTATGTATTATGTATTATGTATTATGTATTATGTATTATGTATTATGTATTATGTATTATGTATTATGTATTATGTATTATGTATTATGTATTATGTATTATGTATTATGTATTATGTATTATGTATTATGTATTATGTATTATGTATTATGTATTATGTATTATGTATTATGTATTATGTATTATGTATTATGTATTATGTATTATGTATTATGTATTATGTATTATGTATTATGTATTATGTATTATGTATTATGTATTATGTATTATGTATTATGTATTATGTATTATGTATTATGTATTATGTATTATGTATTATGTATTATGTATTATGTATTATGTATTATGTATTATGTATTATGTATTATGTATTATGTATTATGTATTATGTATTATGTATTATGTATTATGTATTATGTATTATGTATTATGTATTATGTATTATGTATTATGTATTATGTATTATGTATTATGTATTATGTATTATGTATTATGTATTATGTATTATGTATTATGTATTATGTATTATGTATTATGTATTATGTATTATGTATTATGTATTATGTATTATGTATTATGTATTATGTATTATGTATTATGTATTATGTATTATGTATTATGTATTATGTATTATGTATTATGTATTATGTATTATGTATTATGTATTATGTATTATGTATTATGTATTATGTATTATGTATTATGTATTATGTATTATGTATTATGTATTATGTATTATGTATTATGTATTATGTATTATGTATTATGTATTATGTATTATGTATTATGTATTATGTATTATGTATTATGTATTATGTATTATGTATTATGTATTATGTATTATGTATTATGTATTATGTATTATGTATTATGTATTATGTATTATGTATTATGTATTATGTATTATGTATTATGTATTATGTATTATGTATTATGTATTATGTATTATGTATTATGTATTATGTATTATGTATTATGTATTATGTATTATGTATTATGTATTATGTATTATGTATTATGTATTATGTATTATGTATTATGTATTATGTATTATGTATTATGTATTATGTATTATGTATTATGTATTATGTATTATGTATTATGTATTATGTATTATGTATTATGTATTATGTATTATGTATTATGTATTATGTATTATGTATTATGTATTATGTATTATGTATTATGTATTATGTATTATGTATTATGTATTATGTATTATGTATTATGTATTATGTATTATGTATTATGTATTATGTATTATGTATTATGTATTATGTATTATGTATTATGTATTATGTATTATGTATTATGTATTATGTATTATGTATTATGTATTATGTATTATGTATTATGTATTATGTATTATGTATTATGTATTATGTATTATGTATTATGTATTATGTATTATGTATTATGTATTATGTATTATGTATTATGTATTATGTATTATGTATTATGTATTATGTATTATGTATTATGTATTATGTATTATGTATTATGTATTATGTATTATGTATTATGTATTATGTATTATGTATTATGTATTATGTATTATGTATTATGTATTATGTATTATGTATTATGTATTATGTATTATGTATTATGTATTATGTATTATGTATTATGTATTATGTATTATGTATTATGTATTATGTATTATGTATTATGTATTATGTATTATGTATTATGTATTATGTATTATGTATTATGTATTATGTATTATGTATTATGTATTATGTATTATGTATTTTTTTTTTTTTTTTTTTTTTTTGCGAGGGGTGGTGAGAATCTTCAAAAGACACCGCTGAGGATCCGCACTCAGACGGTAGTGTCAGATTTTTACTGACTAAACTCACCACCCCTTTCGGTGACGTTTGGTCCCGCCCGGCACCGCCGCGAGGCATTACTTCGGGCGGGCGTCACCAACTAGACGATTACGCGTCCCCCCCGTTGCGTGTGAAGCTGCCAGAGCTCCGTGGCGACAGATTAACGACCTTCCGTCTCCCTCTTCTTCGTTTTTAGGACAGTCTGGACGAAACGCGCCACCGTCGACCATTCCTGGGGGCCTCGTAGCATGATCCCAACAATTGTGTCCGGGGTCACGCTTCCGAGCCCCTCCTCCATCCCGCCTCGTTCGGCCTCCCACCTAATGCATTCAAAGAATGTATGGTGGGCGTCGTCCGAAGCGGAGTCCCCGTAAGGGCATGCGGCATCCGCCACCTTACCCATTTTCCTCAGGTACGCACGGAAAAGACCATGCCCTGTCAGAAATTGGGTAAGGTAGTAATCGACCTCGCCGAACTCCCGGTCTACCCAAGTGCTCAGCTGGCCGATCAGGCGGGCTGTCCACCTGCCCCTGGGATCACCCTCCCAGCGCGTTTGCCAGACCTCCATGGTGTTGGCCCTGGCAGCCCTCGCCGCCTCGCGTTTCCCCATCCTGCTCCTTTCTCGGCGGACGGACTGTCTCTCCTGGGCTAGCAGGTCGATCGGGATGACTCCGGCGACCACCAGCACTGCGGGCTCGGAGACCGTGCGGTAGGAGCACGCGACACGAAGAGCTCCCCGTCTCTGCACTGCAGCCATGCGCTTGCGGTATTTTTCATACCGCAGCGCATCGGCCCACACCTCTGCTCCGTAGAGCAAGATGGATTCGGCGGTGCGCATGAGCAGTCGTCGCATGCAGGGTCTGGGGCCATGCACGTTGGCCATGATCCTGCTAAGCGACGCCACCACCGCCGCCGCCTTGTCCGCCGCCCTCAGCACATGTACCCCGAAGGACAACTTGTTGTCAAGCGTCACTCCGAGGTACTTTACCGTCCTCGTCGACCCGATTGTCGCGTCTCCCACCCCGAAATTGCGCAGCACATTGATGCGCTTTTTCGTGAGTAACACGATCTCCGTTTTGTGAGCTGCAAGCTCGAGCCCGCAGTCGTCCATCCAGGAGGAAATTCTACGCATTGCCTGGTTGAGGCGCATCTGCGCAGCGTCGACATCTCTCGCAGTGATAATCACCGCGACGTCGTCCGCGTACCCAACCAGGAAAACACCCTCGGGCATCTCCAGACGCAGGAGCCCGTCGTAGGAAATATTCCAAACGTCGGGGCCCAGAATGGAGCCCTGGGCGGCCCCGGATGTTACTTCCCTCCGTTGCAAGCCATCACGCGTTTCGTATTCGATGAAGCGCTCATTCAGGTAGTCCCCCAGCATCCTTTGCAGGTACTGAGGGAGTCTGAAGTCACGCTCCATCACCCTGAGCGCCCTGTCCCACCTGACCGAACCGAACGCGTTCTTCACGTCCAGTGTGGCCAGCAAACACACGTGTCGGGAGCGATGGTTTCCCCGCTCAGTCGACCTGGCAACCTCGACCACCTGCTGGACCGCATCTATTGTAGAGCGGCCCGGTCGGAAGCCGAACTGTCTGGCGGCCAGGTCACCCGCCGCCCGTACGGCCTCGTGCAGGCGGGGCCGTAACAGTCTCTCCAGTAGCTTCCCCGTCGTGTCCAGCATGCACAGGGGTCTGTAGGACGCCGCTGCGTCTGCCGGCCCCCCTCCTTTGCTGATCAGCACAAGTCGTGCGGTCTTCCAGCGAGCAGGGAAACTGCCCGCCTTCAGGCACGAGTTGTACATCTCCAGCAAAAGAGAGGGGTGACTGGAAGCTACTGCCTTCACCACTTCAGCTGGAAGGCCATCTGGACCTGGAGCCTTCCGGTTTCGCATCGAACGAGCGGCCACTATCAGCTCCTCTTCACTGAAGGGGGGGGGGGTCTTCGAGGTCCGAGGGCAGTGGTAGCTCGAACGATCGCCGCGGATGGGCGGGGAAAAGGGTACTTATGATGTCGTCCAAAGTGGCTGGATCCCTAGGGGACCCTTGAGCAAAGGCTCCCAGCCTCTTCGTGACAATCCTGTACCCCAGTCCCCACGGGTCCCGGTCCACATCCTGCATTAGGGCCCTCCAGCATCTCCGCTGGCTATCCTTGATGGCTCGCTTGAGGGATTTTTTGGCCGCTTGGAACGCTGCGGCCAAAGGAGCTGCGTAGATATCCCGAACTCTCGCCCTCTGTACCTGCCGACGGAGTCGTAGGCACGTCCTGCGGAGTTCCGCGATCTCGTCCGTCCACCAGTATGCGGGTCGGCCTCGTCGGCTCGACCCGCGTCTCGGCACTGCTTCCTCGCAAGCATCTCGGATGATTCGCATTGTCCGTGCGGTCACCCGTTCCGCTCGCTCGGATGGCGATAGATCCTCGGGGATGGCGGGCAGGGATTGCTGGCCACGCTCCAGAGCTGCGGAGAACGTCGCGGGATTTATTCCCCTAACGTTCCATCTGGGGGGGCGCGCCACACGAGCAGTGGTAGCCGGCCGCACATCATGTACCTGGAACATGATGTACTGGTGATCGCTTCCCGTGAAGTCCTCGATCACCCTCCAATCTACCACTCGCGCTGCCAGATGTTCGTTGGCTAGGGAGATGTCCGGAATCGTCCCCCTATGGCCCGGCCTTCTGAAGGTTGGCGAGGACCCGGTGTTTAGGACAACTAGTCCTAGCCGGGACACCATGTCCATCACCCTCCTTCCACGGGAATTTGGCCGGGCCTCCCCCCATTCAATAGCTCTGGCGTTGAAGTCCCCGGCGACCACCAGGTCTCCCTGCACCATCCGAAGTTCGTCCTCCAGGCCGTCCAGATTTTCCTGGAAGTCATCTATGCGGTCGTTTGGAGTGAGATACACGCTCACATAAACCGTGGCGTTGCATTTCACCCAGACAAAACCGCACCCGGATCCCACTCCCTCGATACAAAAGTTTCGTGGGTTTGGGATCCAGATGGCCGCAGTGCCGAGGTTGTCGGCATGCCATCCCAACCCTGCTCTTTCCCGGTACTGTTCGCTGATAAGTACCATATCAACGCCTTTCTCGGTGCAGAGCTGGGTTAGGAGGTCATGGGCCGTCCTGCTCCTGTGGAGATTTGCCTGCAGAATGCGGGTCATCGCGAGGCCTTGACCGAAACCTCCCGAAAGGCTTTACAGTCTCTTGACCCCGCCACGTGGTTTGTGTTCCCCATGTTCCCCGCGGAACATAGGAAGCACAAGGGGTCAGCTGTGCAGCCCGCGCCCTTGTGGTCCGCCCCGCCACAGCGGTAGCACAACCTGCTCCGATCCGGTCCCTTGCAGGCTGAGCTAAGATGCCCGTATCCGAGGCAGCGGAAGCAGCGCTTCACGTCTACCCCGCGCCTCACTTGGCATCTGACGAAGCCAATTGTAACCCGCCCGTTCTCGAGGATCTTCGAGGCAGCGGCCTCCTCTAACCTGACGAAGGCCAGGCGTTGCTGCCTGGCGTTTGGCCTTGTTAGACCGACCGTGATTTCCCCCCTGTAGTCAGGGAGCGCCCCTCTCAGCGCCCCCTCTATCTCCTCCGCCGTCGTCCAGCTGTCAAAGTCTCTAACTTCCAACAGGGACCTCGGCACCAGCTCCCTTACGGTGCCCGTGCCGCCTACCGCCGTTCTCAAGGCGCTTGCCAGTGACGCTTTGTTTTCGGCGGTAGCCCGCCCCAGTTCCAGGAGCACCCCGCCGGCCCTGGTCTGCCGGACCGCTCTGACTTCCACTCCGATTTTCGTCGGCTCAACCTTCTCTCGGATAGCCTTGACGACTTCCGCGAAGGTGGAGCCTTCGGAGGGGGTCAGAAGCACCGCATCGGGCTTTTTCTTTTTCCTTCCTCCTCTGCGCCTTTTCCTCTTCCTCCGCTTGATAGCCGCGGGCTCCCGTTGGTCCTGCTCCCCGCCTGCTTTCGCCGCCTTCTCTTTCTTTTTCCGCCTTTTCCCCACAACCTCTGACCACTGGGTCTCAGTCGTGGCCTGAGCAGCAATTGTGGGCGGATCGACGGCAGCATGCTTAGCGACAGCTCGTGGCTTCTTTGAGCTCCTCTTCGCATCAGCTTTGGGGGAGCTTGTTGCCTTTCGCTTGCCGCCGCCCGGGGCTGCTGGAGGGGCCCGTTCAGGCACTTCGGCCAGTTTCGCGTTGATTTTTCTTATTGCCTTGTTGGCAGAGGCCACCCTGTCGACAAACTCCTCAAGCTTTGGTAGCCCCTGCTTGATGTCATTATTGACGTTTTTCTGCCTTTTTGTTGAAGTCACCATTTCCTTCAGCACGGCCCTTATGTCTTCGAGCCGGTCGTCGGACTCCTTTACGGCCGCCTCGAGCCGCCTCACGTGCTCCATCCAGGGGGTGTTTTCCCCCTCCGTCCCAGAAGACACCGTTGGGCCCGTCGGCGCCGCGGGTGCCGCAGCTCCGGCCCCGTCGATCGCGTCTGGGAGCTGTAGTGAGCTTAGATTTTCGGCCTCCTTGGTTGTTGTTGTTATTCCGCTGCTTACGAGAGGCTGGGTAGCGCCCTCGAAACGTGCCGGCGGTGACCTAATTACTTTGGCCCTTATTCCAAACAAGGCTTGTTCTTCAGCGGCTAGTTCAGCCGCTTTCCTTAGTCTTTCCGCTTCATCGATCTCCTCCCTGTTTCCTTCGTCTAGTATTTGTTGTTTTGATTTTTCTGTTTCTTCCATTTTCTGTTCCCACGAGTTTTGCCGGAAAGGATGGTCCACCCTGGCAGAGCCGCATTACCAGGGTAAGGCACTTTTACACACCGACCTTGCCCGGGCATCGGTGGGGACCGTTTGCGACCGGCCTCTTTACCACCGGCCGGCCACTCAGCCATCAGCACGGTACCTTGACACCTTGGCTTAAGTGGGCGCTGATTTTGGTTCACCCCAGGGTATTTGATTTCCCTGGTACCTCCTTGGAGGCGTTCCCCTATCCACCACCTGGGGAGGCGTCCGATCCGGGACCAGCAAAACCCGGCACCCGAAGGTTTCGGATGTATTATGTATTATGTATTATGTATTATGTATTATGTATTATGTATTATGTATTATGTATTATGTATGTATTATGTATTATGTATTATGTATTATGTATTATGTATTATGTATTATGTATTATGTATTATGTATTATGTATTATGTATTATGTATTATGTATTATGTTATGTATTATGTATTATGTATTATGTATTATGTATTATGTATTATGTATTATGTATTATGTATTATGTATTATGTATTATGTATTATGTATTATGTATTATGTATTATGTATTATGTATTATGTATTATGTATTATGTATTATGTATTATGTATTATGTATTATGTATTATGTATTATGTATTATGTATTATGTATTATGTATTATGTATTATGTATTATGTATTATGTATTATGTATTATGTATTATGTATTATGTATTATGTATTATGTATTATGTATTATGTATTATGTATTATGTATTATGTATTATGTATTATGTATTATGTATTATGTATTATGTATTATGTATTATGTATTATGTATTATGTATTATGTATTATGTATTATGTATTATGTATTATGTATTATGTATTATGTATTATGTATTATGTATTATGTATTATGTATTATGTATTATGTATTATGTATTATGTATTATGTATTATGTATTATGTATTATGTATTATGTATTATGTATTATGTATTATGTATTATGTATTATGTATTATGTATTATGTATTATGTATTATGTATTATGTATTATGTATTATGTATTATGTATTATGTATTATGTATTATGTATTATGTATTATGTATTATGTATTATGTATTATGTATTATGTATTATGTATTATGTATTATGTATTATGTATTATGTATTATGTATTATGTATTATGTATTATGTATTATGTATTATGTATTATGTATTATGTATTATGTATTATGTATTATGTATTATGTATTATGTATTATGTATTATGTATTATGTATTATGTATTATGTATTATGTATTATGTATTATGTATTATGTATTATGTATTATGTATTATGTATTATGTATTATGTATTATGTATTATGTATTATGTATTATGTATTATGTATTATGTATTATGTATTATGTATTATGTATTATGTATTATGTATTATGTATTATGTATTATGTATTATGTATTATGTATTATGTATTATGTATTATGTATTATGTATTATGTATTATGTATTATGTATTATGTATTATGTATTATGTATTATGTATTATGTATTATGTATTATGTATTATGTATTATGTATTATGTATTATGTATTATGTATTATGTATTATGTATTATGTATTATGTATTATGTATTATGTATTATGTATTATGTATTATGTATTATGTATTATGTATTATGTATTATGTATTATGTATTATGTATTATGTATTATGTATTATGTATTATGTATTATGTATTATGTATTATGTATTATGTATTATGTATTATGTATTATGTATTATGTATTATGTATTATGTATTATGTATTATGTATTATGTATTATGTATTATGTATTATGTATTATGTATTATGTATTATGTATTATGTATTATGTATTATGTATTATGTATTATGTATTATGTATTATGTATTATGTATTATGTATTATGTATTATGTATTATGTATTATGTATTATGTATTATGTATTATGTATTATGTATTATGTATTATGTATTATGTATTATGTATTATGTATTATGTATTATGTATTATGTATTATGTATTATGTATTATGTATTATGTATTATGTATTATGTATTATGTATTATGTATTATGTATTATGTATTATGTATTATGTATTATGTATTATGTATTATGTATTATGTATTATGTATTATGTATTATGTATTATGTATTATGTATTATGTATTATGTATTATGTATTATGTATTATGTATTATGTATTATGTATTATGTATTATGTATTATGTATTATGTATTATGTATTATGTATTATGTATTATGTATTATGTATTATGTATTATGTATTATGTATTATGTATTATGTATTATGTATTATGTATTATGTATTATGTATTATGTATTATGTATTATGTATTATGTATTATGTATTATGTATTATGTATTATGTATTATGTATTATGTATTATGTATTATGTATTATGTATTATGTATTATGTATTATGTATTATGTATTATGTATTATGTATTATGTATTATGTATTATGTATTATGTATTATGTATTATGTATTATGTATTATGTATTATGTATTATGTATTATGTATTATGTATTATGTATTATGTATTATGTATTATGTATTATGTATTATGTATTATGTATTATGTATTATGTATTATGTATTATGTATTATGTATTATGTATTATGTATTATGTATTATGTATTATGTATTATGTATTATGTATTATGTATTATGTATTATGTATTATGTATTATGTATTATGTATTATGTATTATGTATTATGTATTATGTATTATGTATTATGTATTATGTATTATGTATTATGTATTATGTATTATGTATTATGTATTATGTATTATGTATTATGTATTATGTATTATGTATTATGTATTATGTATTATGTATTATGTATTATGTATTATGTATTATGTATTATGTATTATGTATTATGTATTATGTATTATGTATTATGTATTATGTATTATGTATTATGTATTATGTATTATGTATTATGTATTATGTATTATGTATTATGTATTATGTATTATGTATTATGTATTATGTATTATGTATTATGTATTATGTATTATGTATTATGTATTATGTATTATGTATTATGTATTATGTATTATGTATTATGTATTATGTATTATGTATTATGTATTATGTATTATGTATTATGTATTATGTATTATGTATTATGTATTATGTATTATGTATTATGTATTATGTATTATGTATTATGTATTATGTATTATGTATTATGTATTATGTATTATGTATTATGTATTATGTATTATGTATTATGTATTATGTATTATGTATTATGTATTATGTATTATGTATTATGTATTATGTATTATGTATTATGTATTATGTATTATGTATTATGTATTATGTATTATGTATTATGTATTATGTATTATGTATTATGTATTATGTATTATGTATTATGTATTATGTATTATGTATTATGTATTATGTATTATGTATTATGTATTATGTATTATGTATTATGTATTATGTATTATGTATTATGTATTATGTATTATGTATTATGTATTATGTATTATGTATTATGTATTATGTATTATGTATTATGTATTATGTATTATGTATTATGTATTATGTATTATGTATTATGTATTATGTATTATGTATTATGTATTATGTATTATGTATTATGTATTATGTATTATGTATTATGTATTATGTATTATGTATTATGTATTATGTATTATGTATTATGTATTATGTATTATGTATTATGTATTATGTATTATGTATTATGTATTATGTATTATGTATTATGTATTATGTATTATGTATTATGTATTATGTATTATGTATTATGTATTATGTATTATGTATTATGTATTATGTATTATGTATTATGTATTATGTATTATGTATTATGTATTATGTATTATGTATTATGTATTATGTATTATGTGTTATGTATTATGTATTATGTATTATGTATTATGTATTATGTATTATGTATTATGTATTATGTATTATGTATTATGTATTATGTATTATGTATTATGTATTATGTATTATGTATTATGTATTATGTATTATGTATTATGTATTATGTATTATGTATTATGTATTATGTATTATGTATTATGTATTATGTATTATGTATTATGTATTATGTATTATGTATTATGTATTATGTATTATGTATTATGTATTATGTATTATGTATTATGTATTATGTATTATGTATTATGTATTATGTATTATGTATTATGTATTATGTATTATGTATTATGTATTATGTATTATGTATTATGTATTATGTATTATGTATTATGTATTATGTATTATGTATTATGTATTATGTATTATGTATTATGTATTATGTATTATGTATTATGTATTATGTATTATGTATTATGTATTATGTATTATGTATTATGTATTATGTATTATGTATTATGTATTATGTATTATGTATTATGTATTATGTATTATGTATTATGTATTATGTATTATGTATTATGTATTATGTATTATGTATTATGTATTATGTATTATGTATTATGTATTATGTATTATGTATTATGTATTATGTATTATGTATTATGTATTATGTATTATGTATTATGTATTATGTATTATGTATTATGTATTATGTATTATGTATTATGTATTATGTATTATGTATTATGTATTATGTATTATGTATTATGTATTATGTATTATGTATTATGTATTATGTATTATGTATTATGTATTATGTATTATGTATTATGTATTATGTATTATGTATTATGTATTATGTATTATGTATTATGTATTATGTATTATGTATTATGTATTATGTATTATGTATTATGTATTATGTATTATGTATTATGTATTATGTATTATGTATTATGTATTATGTATTATGTATTATGTATTATGTATTATGTATTATGTATTATGTATTATGTATTATGTATTATGTATTATGTATTATGTATTATGTATTATGTATTATGTATTATGTATTATGTATTATGTATTATGTATTATGTATTATGTATTATGTATTATGTATTATGTATTATGTATTATGTATTATGTATTATGTATTATGTATTATGTATTATGTATTATGTATTATGTATTATGTATTATGTATTATGTATTATGTATTATGTATTATGTATTATGTATTATGTATTATGTATTATGTATTATGTATTATGTATTATGTATTATGTATTATGTATTATGTATTATGTATTATGTATTATGTATTATGTATTATGTATTATGTATTATGTATTATGTATTATGTATTATGTATTATGTATTATGTATTATGTATTATGTATTATGTATTATGTATTATGTATTATGTATTATGTATTATGTATTATGTATTATGTATTATGTATTATGTATTATGTATTATGTATTATGTATTATGTATTATGTATTATGTATTATGTATTATGTATTATGTATTATGTATTATGTATTATGTATTATGTATTATGTATTATGTATTATGTATTATGTATTATGTATTATGTATTATGTATTATGTATTATGTATTATGTATTATGTATTATGTATTATGTATTATGTATTATGTATTATGTATTATGTATTATGTATTATGTATTATGTATTATGTATTATGTATTATGTATTATGTATTATGTATTATGTATTATGTATTATGTATTATGTATTATGTATTATGTATTATGTATTATGTATTATGTATTATGTATTATGTATTATGTATTATGTATTATGTATTATGTATTATGTATTATGTATTATGTATTATGTATTATGTATTATGTATTATGTATTATGTATTATGTATTATGTATTATGTATTATGTATTATGTATTATGTATTATGTATTATGTATTATGTATTATGTATTATGTATTATGTATTATGTATTATGTATTATGTATTATGTATTATGTATTATGTATTATGTATTATGTATTATGTATTATGTATTATGTATTATGTATTATGTATTATGTATTATGTATTATGTATTATGTATTATGTATTATGTATTATGTATTATGTATTATGTATTATGTATTATGTATTATGTATTATGTATTATGTATTATGTATTATGTATTATGTATTATGTATTATGTATTATGTATTATGTATTATGTATTATGTATTATGTATTATGTATTATGTATTATGTATTATGTATTATGTATTATGTATTATGTATTATGTATTATGTATTATGTATTATGTATTATGTATTATGTATTATGTATTATGTATTATGTATTATGTATTATGTATTATGTATTATGTATTATGTATTATGTATTATGTATTATGTATTATGTATTATGTATTATGTATTATGTATTATGTATTATGTATTATGTATTATGTATTATGTATTATGTATTATGTATTATGTATTATGTATTATGTATTATGTATTATGTATTATGTATTATGTATTATGTATTATGTATTATGTATTATGTATTATGTATTATGTATTATGTATTATGTATTATGTATTATGTATTATGTATTATGTATTATGTATTATGTATTATGTATTATGTATTATGTATTATGTATTATGTATTATGTATTATGTATTATGTATTATGTATTATGTATTATGTATTATGTATTATGTATTATGTATTATGTATTATGTATTATGTATTATGTATTATGTATTATGTATTATGTATTATGTATTATGTATTATGTATTATGTATTATGTATTATGTATTATGTATTATGTATTATGTATTATGTATTATGTATTATGTATTATGTATTATGTATTATGTATTATGTATTATGTATTATGTATTATGTATTATGTATTATGTATTATGTATTATGTATTATGTATTATGTATTATGTATTATGTATTATGTATTATGTATTATGTATTATGTATTATGTATTATGTATTATGTATTATGTATTATGTATTATGTATTATGTATTATGTATTATGTATTATGTATTATGTATTATGTATTATGTATTATGTATTATGTATTATGTATTATGTATTATGTATTATGTATTATGTATTATGTATTATGTATTATGTATTATGTATTATGTATTATGTATTATGTATTATGTATTATGTATTATGTATTATGTATTATGTATTATGTATTATGTATTATGTATTATGTATTATGTATTATGTATTATGTATTATGTATTATGTATTATGTATTATGTATTATGTATTATGTATTATGTATTATGTATTATGTATTATGTATTATGTATTATGTATTATGTATTATGTATTATGTATTATGTATTATGTATTATGTATTATGTATTATGTATTATGTATTATGTATTATGTATTATGTATTATGTATTATGTATTATGTATTATGTATTATGTATTATGTATTATGTATTATGTATTATGTATTATGTATTATGTATTATGTATTATGTATTATGTATTATGTATTATGTATTATGTATTATGTATTATGTATTATGTATTATGTATTATGTATTATGTATTATGTATTATGTATTATGTATTATGTATTATGTATTATGTATTATGTATTATGTATTATGTATTATGTATTATGTATTATGTATTATGTATTATGTATTATGTATTATGTATTATGTATTATGTATTATGTATTATGTATTATGTATTATGTATTATGTATTATGTATTATGTATTATGTATTATGTATTATGTATTATGTATTATGTATTATGTATTATGTATTATGTATTATGTATTATGTATTATGTATTATGTATTATGTATTATGTATTATGTATTATGTATTATGTATTATGTATTATGTATTATGTATTATGTATTATGTATTATGTATTATGTATTATGTATTATGTATTATGTATTATGTATTATGTATTATGTATTATGTATTATGTATTATGTATTATGTATTATGTATTATGTATTATGTATTATGTATTATGTATTATGTATTATGTATTATGTATTATGTATTATGTATTATGTATTATGTATTATGTATTATGTATTATGTATTATGTATTATGTATTATGTATTATGTATTATGTATTATGTATTATGTATTATGTATTATGTATTATGTATTATGTATTATGTATTATGTATTATGTATTATGTATTATGTATTATGTATTATGTATTATGTATTATGTATTATGTATTATGTATTATGTATTATGTATTATGTATTATGTATTATGTATTATGTATTATGTATTATGTATTATGTATTATGTATTATGTATTATGTATTATGTATTATGTATTATGTATTATGTATTATGTATTATGTATTATGTATTATGTATTATGTATTATGTATTATGTATTATGTATTATGTATTATGTATTATGTATTATGTATTATGTATTATGTATTATGTATTATGTATTATGTATTATGTATTATGTATTATGTATTATGTATTATGTATTATGTATTATGTATTATGTATTATGTATTATGTATTATGTATTATGTATTATGTATTATGTATTATGTATTATGTATTATGTATTATGTATTATGTATTATGTATTATGTATTATGTATTATGTATTATGTATTATGTATTATGTATTATGTATTATGTATTATGTATTATGTATTATGTATTATGTATTATGTATTATGTATTATGTATTATGTATTATGTATTATGTATTATGTATTATGTATTATGTATTATGTATTATGTATTATGTATTATGTATTATGTATTATGTATTATGTATTATGTATTATGTATTATGTATTATGTATTATGTATTATGTATTATGTATTATGTATTATGTATTATGTATTATGTATTATGTATTATGTATTATGTATTATGTATTATGTATTATGTATTATGTATTATGTATTATGTATTATGTATTATGTATTATGTATTATGTATTATGTATTATGTATTATGTATTATGTATTATGTATTATGTATTATGTATTATGTATTATGTATTATGTATTATGTATTATGTATTATGTATTATGTATTATGTATTATGTATTATGTATTATGTATTATGTATTATGTATTATGTATTATGTATTATGTATTATGTATTATGTATTATGTATTATGTATTATGTATTATGTATTATGTATTATGTATTATGTATTATGTATTATGTATTATGTATTATGTATTATGTATTATGTATTATGTATTATGTATTATGTATTATGTATTATGTATTATGTATTATGTATTATGTATTATGTATTATGTATTATGTATTATGTATTATGTATTATGTATTATGTATTATGTATTATGTATTATGTATTATGTATTATGTATTATGTATTATGTATTATGTATTATGTATTATGTATTATGTATTATGTATTATGTATTATGTATTATGTATTATGTATTATGTATTATGTATTATGTATTATGTATTATGTATTATGTATTATGTATTATGTATTATGTATTATGTATTATGTATTATGTATTATGTATTATGTATTATGTATTATGTATTATGTATTATGTATTATGTATTATGTATTATGTATTATGTATTATGTATTATGTATTATGTATTATGTATTATGTATTATGTATTATGTATTATGTATTATGTATTATGTATTATGTATTATGTATTATGTATTATGTATTATGTATTATGTATTATGTATTATGTATTATGTATTATGTATTATGTATTATGTATTATGTATTATGTATTATGTATTATGTATTATGTATTATGTATTATGTATTATGTATTATGTATTATGTATTATGTATTATGTATTATGTATTATGTATTATGTATTATGTATTATGTATTATGTATTATGTATTATGTATTATGTATTATGTATTATGTATTATGTATTATGTATTATGTATTATGTATTATGTATTATGTATTATGTATTATGTATTATGTATTATGTATTATGTATTATGTATTATGTATTATGTATTATGTATTATGTATTATGTATTATGTATTATGTATTATGTATTATGTATTATGTATTATGTATTATGTATTATGTATTATGTATTATGTATTATGTATTATGTATTATGTATTATGTATTATGTATTATGTATTATGTATTATGTATTATGTATTATGTATTATGTATTATGTATTATGTATTATGTATTATGTATTATGTATTATGTATTATGTATTATGTATTATGTATTATGTATTATGTATTATGTATTATGTATTATGTATTATGTATTATGTATTATGTATTATGTATTATGTATTATGTATTATGTATTATGTATTATGTATTATGTATTATGTATTATGTATTATGTATTATGTATTATGTATTATGTATTATGTATTATGTATTATGTATTATGTATTATGTATTATGTATTATGTATTATGTATTATGTATTATGTATTATGTATTATGTATTATGTATTATGTATTATGTATTATGTATTATGTATTATGTATTATGTATTATGTATTATGTATTATGTATTATGTATTATGTATTATGTATTATGTATTATGTATTATGTATTATGTATTATGTATTATGTATTATGTATTATGTATTATGTATTATGTATTATGTATTATGTATTATGTATTATGTATTATGTATTATGTATTATGTATTATGTATTATGTATTATGTATTATGTATTATGTATTATGTATTATGTATTATGTATTATGTATTATGTATTATGTATTATGTATTATGTATTATGTATTATGTATTATGTATTATGTATTATGTATTATGTATTATGTATTATGTATTATGTATTATGTATTATGTATTATGTATTATGTATTATGTATTATGTATTATGTATTATGTATTATGTATTATGTATTATGTATTATGTATTATGTATTATGTATTATGTATTATGTATTATGTATTATGTATTATGTATTATGTATTATGTATTATGTATTATGTATTATGTATTATGTATTATGTATTATGTATTATGTATTATGTATTATGTATTATGTATTATGTATTATGTATTATGTATTATGTATTATGTATTATGTATTATGTATTATGTATTATGTATTATGTATTATGTATTATGTATTATGTATTATGTATTATGTATTATGTATTATGTATTATGTATTATGTATTATGTATTATGTATTATGTATTATGTATTATGTATTATGTATTATGTATTATGTATTATGTATTATGTATTATGTATTATGTATTATGTATTATGTATTATGTATTATGTATTATGTATTATGTATTATGTATTATGTATTATGTATTATGTATTATGTATTATGTATTATGTATTATGTATTATGTATTATGTATTATGTATTATGTATTATGTATTATGTATTATGTATTATGTATTATGTATTATGTATTATGTATTATGTATTATGTATTATGTATTATGTATTATGTATTATGTATTATGTATTATGTATTATGTATTATGTATTATGTATTATGTATTATGTATTATGTATTATGTATTATGTATTATGTATTATGTATTATGTATTATGTATTATGTATTATGTATTATGTATTATGTATTATGTATTATGTATTATGTATTATGTATTATGTATTATGTATTATGTATTATGTATTATGTATTATGTATTATGTATTATGTATTATGTATTATGTATTATGTATTATGTATTATGTATTATGTATTATGTATTATGTATTATGTATTATGTATTATGTATTATGTATTATGTATTATGTATTATGTATTATGTATTATGTATTATGTATTATGTATTATGTATTATGTATTATGTATTATGTATTATGTATTATGTATTATGTATTATGTATTATGTATTATGTATTATGTATTATGTATTATGTATTATGTATTATGTATTATGTATTATGTATTATGTATTATGTATTATGTATTATGTATTATGTATTATGTATTATGTATTATGTATTATGTATTATGTATTATGTATTATGTATTATGTATTATGTATTATGTATTATGTATTATGTATTATGTATTATGTATTATGTATTATGTATTATGTATTATGTATTATGTATTATGTATTATGTATTATGTATTATGTATTATGTATTATGTATTATGTATTATGTATTATGTATTATGTATTATGTATTATGTATTATGTATTATGTATTATGTATTATGTATTATGTATTATGTATTATGTATTATGTATTATGTATTATGTATTATGTATTATGTATTATGTATTATGTATTATGTATTATGTATTATGTATTATGTATTATGTATTATGTATTATGTATTATGTATTATGTATTATGTATTATGTATTATGTATTATGTATTATGTATTATGTATTATGTATTATGTATTATGTATTATGTATTATGTATTATGTATTATGTATTATGTATTATGTATTATGTATTATGTATTATGTATTATGTATTATGTATTATGTATTATGTATTATGTATTATGTATTATGTATTATGTATTATGTATTATGTATTATGTATTATGTATTATGTATTATGTATTATGTATTATGTATTATGTATTATGTATTATGTATTATGTATTATGTATTATGTATTATGTATTATGTATTATGTATTATGTATTATGTATTATGTATTATGTATTATGTATTATGTATTATGTATTATGTATTATGTATTATGTATTATGTATTATGTATTATGTATTATGTATTATGTATTATGTATTATGTATTATGTATTATGTATTATGTATTATGTATTATGTATTATGTATTATGTATTATGTATTATGTATTATGTATTATGTATTATGTATTATGTATTATGTATTATGTATTATGTATTATGTATTATGTATTATGTATTATGTATTATGTATTATGTATTATGTATTATGTATTATGTATTATGTATTATGTATTATGTATTATGTATTATGTATTATGTATTATGTATTATGTATTATGTATTATGTATTATGTATTATGTATTATGTATTATGTATTATGTATTATGTATTATGTATTATGTATTATGTATTATGTATTATGTATTATGTATTATGTATTATGTATTATGTATTATGTATTATGTATTATGTATTATGTATTATGTATTATGTATTATGTATTATGTATTATGTATTATGTATTATGTATTATGTATTATGTATTATGTATTATGTATTATGTATTATGTATTATGTATTATGTATTATGTATTATGTATTATGTATTATGTATTATGTATTATGTATTATGTATTATGTATTATGTATTATGTATTATGTATTATGTATTATGTATTATGTATTATGTATTATGTATTATGTATTATGTATTATGTATTATGTATTATGTATTATGTATTATGTATTATGTATTATGTATTATGTATTATGTATTATGTATTATGTATTATGTATTATGTATTATGTATTATGTATTATGTATTATGTATTATGTATTATGTATTATGTATTATGTATTATGTATTATGTATTATGTATTATGTATTATGTATTATGTATTATGTATTATGTATTATGTATTATGTATTATGTATTATGTATTATGTATTATGTATTATGTATTATGTATTATGTATTATGTATTATGTATTATGTATTATGTATTATGTATTATGTATTATGTATTATGTATTATGTATTATGTATTATGTATTATGTATTATGTATTATGTATTATGTATTATGTATTATGTATTATGTATTATGTATTATGTATTATGTATTATGTATTATGTATTATGTATTATGTATTATGTATTATGTATTATGTATTATGTATTATGTATTATGTATTATGTATTATGTATTATGTATTATGTATTATGTATTATGTATTATGTATTATGTATTATGTATTATGTATTATGTATTATGTATTATGTATTATGTATTATGTATTATGTATTATGTATTATGTATTATGTATTATGTATTATGTATTATGTATTATGTATTATGTATTATGTATTATGTATTATGTATTATGTATTATGTATTATGTATTATGTATTATGTATTATGTATTATGTATTATGTATTATGTATTATGTATTATGTATTATGTATTATGTATTATGTATTATGTATTATGTATTATGTATTATGTATTATGTATTATGTATTATGTATTATGTATTATGTATTATGTATTATGTATTATGTATTATGTATTATGTATTATGTATTATGTATTATGTATTATGTATTATGTATTATGTATTATGTATTATGTATTATGTATTATGTATTATGTATTATGTATTATGTATTATGTATTATGTATTATGTATTATGTATTATGTATTATGTATTATGTATTATGTATTATGTATTATGTATTATGTATTATGTATTATGTATTATGTATTATGTATTATGTATTATGTATTATGTATTATGTATTATGTATTATGTATTATGTATTATGTATTATGTATTATGTATTATGTATTATGTATTATGTATTATGTATTATGTATTATGTATTATGTATTATGTATTATGTATTATGTATTATGTATTATGTATTATGTATTATGTATTATGTATTATGTATTATGTATTATGTATTATGTATTATGTATTATGTATTATGTATTATGTATTATGTATTATGTATTATGTATTATGTATTATGTATTATGTATTATGTATTATGTATTATGTATTATGTATTATGTATTATGTATTATGTATTATGTATTATGTATTATGTATTATGTATTATGTATTATGTATTATGTATTATGTATTATGTATTATGTATTATGTATTATGTATTATGTATTATGTATTATGTATTATGTATTATGTATTATGTATTATGTATTATGTATTATGTATTATGTATTATGTATTATGTATTATGTATTATGTATTATGTATTATGTATTATGTATTATGTATTATGTATTATGTATTATGTATTATGTATTATGTATTATGTATTATGTATTATGTATTATGTATTATGTATTATGTATTATGTATTATGTATTATGTATTATGTATTATGTATTATGTATTATGTATTATGTATTATGTATTATGTATTATGTATTATGTATTATGTATTATGTATTATGTATTATGTATTATGTATTATGTATTATGTATTATGTATTATGTATTATGTATTATGTATTATGTATTATGTATTATGTATTATGTATTATGTATTATGTATTATGTATTATGTATTATGTATTATGTATTATGTATTATGTATTATGTATTATGTATTATGTATTATGTATTATGTATTATGTATTATGTATTATGTATTATGTATTATGTATTATGTATTATGTATTATGTATTATGTATTATGTATTATGTATTATGTATTATGTATTATGTATTATGTATTATGTATTATGTATTATGTATTATGTATTATGTATTATGTATTATGTATTATGTATTATGTATTATGTATTATGTATTATGTATTATGTATTATGTATTATGTATTATGTATTATGTATTATGTATTATGTATTATGTATTATGTATTATGTATTATGTATTATGTATTATGTATTATGTATTATGTATTATGTATTATGTATTATGTATTATGTATTATGTATTATGTATTATGTATTATGTATTATGTATTATGTATTATGTATTATGTATTATGTATTATGTATTATGTATTATGTATTATGTATTATGTATTATGTATTATGTATTATGTATTATGTATTATGTATTATGTATTTTTTTTTTTTTTTTTTTTTGCGAGGGGTGGTGAGAATCTTCATAGACACCGCTGAGGGTCCGGCCTCAGACGGTAGTGTCAGATTTTTACTGACTAAACTCACCACCCCTTTCGGTGACGTTTGGTCCCGCCCGGCACCGCCGCGAGGCATTACTTCGGGCGGGCGTCACCAACATGACCCTTTCGCGTCTCTCCGATCACGGGCGAGAAGATGCCAGGGCTCCGTGGAGACGGATCAGCGAACCTCGGTCTCCGTCTTCTTTGTTTTTAGGACGGTCTGGACAAACCGCGCCACCCTCGACCATTTCTCAGGGCCTCGTAGCATGGTCCCAACAATTATGTCGGGGGTCATGCTTCCGAGGCCCTCCTCCATCGCGCTTCGTTCGGCCTCCCACCTAACACATTCAAAGAATGTATGGTGGGCGTCGTCCGAAGCGGAATCCCCGTAGGGGCACGCGGCATCCGCCACCTTACCCATTTTCTTCAGGTACGATCGGAAAAGACCGTGACCTGTCAAAAATTGGGTAAGGTAGTAATCGACTTCGCCGAACTCCCGGTCAACCCAGGTGTTCAGCTGGCCGATCAGGCGGGCTGTCCACCTACCCCTAGGATCACCCTCCCAGCGCGTTTGCCAGACCTCCATTGTGTTGGCCCTGGCGGCCCTCGCCGCCTCTCTTTTCCCCAAACTACTCCTCTCCCTGTGGACGAACTGCCTCTCCTGGGCTAGTAAGTCTATCGGAATAACTCCGGCGACCACCAGCACCGCGGGCTCGGAGACCGTGCGATAGGAGCACGCGACACGAAGAGCTGCACGCCTCTGTACTGCGGCCATGCGCTTGCGGTATTTTTCATACCGCAGCGCATCGGCCCACACCTCTGCTCCGTAGAGCAAGATGGACTCGGCAGTGCGCATTAGTAGACGCCGCATGCAGGGCCTGGGACCATGCACGTTGGCCATGATCCTGCTAAGCGACGCCACCGCCGCCGCTGCCTTGTCCGCCGCCTTCAGTACGTGTACCCCGAAGGACAACTTGTTATCAAGAGTCACTCCGAGGT
>OY979694.1:113436058-113811067 GCA_963855945.1 Thereva nobilitata
TGATGTTCCTGTTAATGATGATCCTGGCGATATCTGTCCTCGGATGGGAGCCAGAGGCCAGTTCACGCAATTGGACGCCGACTGAAAATTCAAAAACCTTACCATGGTTAACTAAGGTAAACTTTTGTCGTTCAAAAATTCCGTGTTTAATTACAACATAACCACTAGCATAACTTTTTGACGTTCAAAAATTCCCGTGATTAATCATAGTAAAATTTTTGAATGTGCTCCGTGTCGTTTTCAGTCGACGTCGAATTGCGTGAGCTGGCCCCAGAAACTGTCAAAATCAATTTTTGCAGATTTGTTCTTTTTTCCATTATTCCTTTTGCCTACCGCGAACAGTGCGCGCACATAAACTTTTTTCATTTAAAGGCATTGCAACCACTGACATATAATAATGGGCTGCTCATCAGACATTATTCCCATATAAACTCATGGCACCAAAAACTATAGAAAAGTATAGCCCTCTCGCTCATCCATAAGCCCCTTTTGTCACCGAACTCAAATTTTGTTAAATTTCGTGTTAAGAGTTCAGTGCATTCACTGGCAGAAATAAAATCAGATAGTGCCAAACTTGAGAAAATAAAATTTGACATTCAAAAACTGCACACTTTTCCATTTTCTTAAATATTTTTACTCTTGACATTCAATAAACCACAAAATACGATAACTTTTTTATTTTTGCAGTAAAATAAGAACGGTAAATAAAATTCTGGAATGATTTTAAGCGAAATTTAAAATAAAACCGCCACAACGGTTGCACGATATTAAAGTTGCTATACCTGATTTCATTTTTTCTTTGAACTAATGTCAGAATATTTACAAAAAATAGATGGGTATAGTGATTTTTTTATTTCTGTCTCTTTTCGCCATAAGACCCGGAATCACTGACATTGGGCCTTTCCACACTAGCAGCATTATTCAAACCGGTTTTTTAGGAAAGGGGAAGAGAATCAAGGAGAATTCTCTACAAAAAGTGATGAACTTGGAGAGAAATGTGCAGCACATTTTAAACCTATTTCTCGGTCTTCAACTCACTAACACAAATAGAGAAACAGTTTGGGGTGTCAGAAACATCAAGCACTCAATTCGAAATGATCAGAAAAGCACACGCACACATTCAAGTACTAAATCGGAATATGAATGCTTACGCCGCTGCAAGAATACGGGTGTGGAAATCGTGGTTGTTGTCAATCTGGTTTGCATACTGCAAAATGAAGACTAGTGTGGAAAGGCCCATTATTTAGATGAAACAGGGGTAGAGAACTCGCATGGTTTAACATAAATATTTGTAATTAATGAAAAAAGGCATTTAAAAAGGGAAATAACATCAAAATTGCATGCGTAATTTTTTTTAACAAAAATTTATTTTAATTTACAAAAGTAACTGACGTGTTTACATTTCAGTGAGAAAAGGTTTGTCAACTATGGAACGAATTGGTGCCATGAAAATTTCCTGATGAGCAGTCCATTCTATATGTCAGTGGTTGCAACGCATGCGGGCTTTTGCTAGTAACTAAATAATTATTACGACATGCGGTCACGGCGTTATACAGTTTTCCGTTACGGCATACTAGTCGGTTTTACCCCCAAGGCGCGCCAATAGACGTTTCACATAAAAAAAGATACCTGGTGAAAATTCGCAGGATGCAGGGTTAACTGATCAACAGGCAATTGAAAGAGCTATGAAGAACACACTTGACCTCTTCATAGCGAAATGAAAAAAAAAGACGTAGAGACGACTGGAAGTAAAGACTGCAAGAGGCCGCCATCCTACAATAACTGTTGCGCCATTTAAGAAGAAGAAGAACAAATCAATAAATTCCAAAACTTGATAATAATTCAAGAACTTACATTTAAATTATTAAATTATACACCATTATATCGTATGTCTATAAATAATGCGGTTTTTCCAAACGAATTAACTCGCTTTTGCATCCAGGTAAATTTCCACCTTTAACCCGCGTTGCTGGAATTCTTAAAACAAATTTCTGTGCACAATTTACATTTCCATGTGGCAAAATACTGATTTGCGGTCGTTAACGAAGGAAAAATTGAATAAAAGATGTAGGTGAAAAATAAAAATGTTATTAACTTGTTAATGACGACGGCGATAATATACGTAATTGAATAATTTGCAAAAAATATTATTAGATCTATATTATTTTGTATAAATAATGACATTTATTTATTAAAGATTCATCCTCCATTTTATTTCCAAATATTTATATATTTAATTGTACTAAATTTTCCATGATATTTCTGAGAATTTAAGTTTGGTTTGTGCCATTCCATACAGGTTTGGAGGTGATACAAATGTATATGAAAAGAAAACTTTTATTAAAGGTGAATATAAACTTTCTTTTGTAGCTGTAAGTCGATATCTACATATAATAATCACTAATAAAATTCATGCCACAATATTGCTCGACCAGCTCTTAAAATACTAGCAAAATAATAGTTTGCGAACTTAGTTACTTATCAAACCATTTTAGTACTTTCATCTAAACCAACAAGCATGTATGTCGATAATTCACCATAAAAGAAAGGTCTAGTCTAATTAAACAGAATTAATATTGTATTACTCACAAATCATTTTTTTTCGATGTTTAAGCTTACAACCATAACTTCAAGCCACCAAAGAGCCAAAAAATTTAAAATTATATTTTTACAATCTACCAAATGTTTACTTTGGACTTAACATTCATTGTATATCTTAGTTTTAAATTTGTATATCTTATAAATTTGGCAAATTTGAATGTTTTCGTTATAAAATATTCAAAATTTTATTTTGATTTCAAATTTGCTGAAAACTGACGTACATATATTCGGCGTTACTTCAAGCGAGTATCTCTCTTAAGTTTTTTGTTTAATTTATTTTATCGAAATTCTTTCGACTTTCACAACTCTAAAACCTTAAGGTTAAACAGCCATATAGTTCTTTGTCTAATATATTTTTCACCTGTGCAGCAAATTTCTTTTATTTCAAATTCTTAAATTATTTTTAACGTTATTTGCTAAAATTTAAAAAAGCTTAAAACTTTAGCCTTCACAACTAATAAATATGACGCCTTTGGCATTCCACCATAAAGAAGCAATTAAAATTCCAATTAAAGTAATAATTCCATCAATAATCACTCAAATTAAATTTTTTCAAAAAGAAAGCATATATTGATTTGGCCTAAATTTATAATTAAATTATATTTAAAATGTCATCATTTACAATGAATATGGAAAAATATCTTTTTCTGGTCGATACCAGGAATCACGAATAAACAAATTGATTCTCAAAGTATTTAATCAAAAGCAAGTGCTTTTATTTTTTCTTAATCAAGTGACTTTTTTAGTAATTTTGATATAAAATAAAAAAAAAATTTAAGAAGCCAAATATAGCGGTTAACATCTTCTTCTTTGTATTGAATCTTACAATTTTAGTTTATTACCCAAAATATTTTGTAACAATCATTGACTATTAAAATTTGGTTATTTTTAAATTTTTCAAAACTAAAAAGTGTCTGTAATGACTTATATTTGTTATAACAAGCAATTCTAATTACTAAGAAAGACCTACAGTTAATATAATAACTACAATTGATTTTTTTTTAAATTTGTACTTATGTTAACCATACGTTATTGCTTTGTACTGACTCGAAGACACCGTTTTAAAGAATTAATAATTAGTGTAAATATATAAATTATATATCGACACAAAATATGAATATGAAAAATATTTAAAAAATATATGTATACATGCATATTTATACAAAATATTTGCATATATACATATATATACCTTTATATATGACCGTGGAATGAGTTAAAGGAACATGTCACCAGGAACAATGATTTTAATTAATATAAAAACTAATATTGCGACTTAGTTAGTATGAATACAATGCTTCCTTTGAAGTAATGTCATAAGAAATTAAATAGTTCAGTCTATATCTCCAAGCAAAATATTTATCTATGAATTTATTAATTTAGCTAAAATGTATATAAAACATTTCATCATCAGTCTTTAAGTTTATTATTAATTTCAGTCTTAGTAATCAAGACAGTCTCACAAAATTCCACTATTTTTAGTTATAGTTTTTACACTAGTTGCTCAACACTTGTGGACAATTCAAGATGTAAATGGGTGGGTTTATTAAGGCATTTTTTAATATATATGTATAAATCTTTTATGGGGATTAGATCCTTCCTTTGCATCTGGTGATAATTCAATCAGAAAGACTATACGTCCATCCGGCATCAAGGCAACATCACATGTTCTATCCTTTTCATCTAATGTGGTTGGCATCACTTGGTTTTGAGATGGGCGAATTTCAATCTAAAAAATGAGTTTTGTTCAGTGTTGATTTTATTTATTTTAAAATAATAACAATAAAATGTACAATGTTTAAAATAATAACAAAAAAATGAATGGAACAGTATTTTAAAAACGTATCTAATTTGGTTAGCTTTTTTTTGTTTTATTAAATATTATGAGTGAGGTTGATTTTTGCATAATTGACGATTCATTGCAGCAAACAGAAATGCATTATTGAAAATGGGAGACCGAAACAAATATTTTAACTGGAAATAAAACATGCACTAGGCATTTTCCTATTAAATTATACCAAAGCGCGAATTGGCTTACCCGTTGTCAAAATAAGCAGATATTTTTCTGTTGGCCTTGTACTTTATTTTACACTGAAAAGAACGTTTGGCGAACCTCGGAATTTGATGATTTAAATAATTTCCATAAAGCTGTTGTTAGGCATGGCAAAAAATCTACGTATCTATGTATAATATAGTTTTAATTACTTATTCTATGTTTTTGACTGTTTGGTTCAATTTTTGTCACAAGGGCGTCGTATTTTTTAATTTTTTAATTTTTTAATTATTTTGTTTTTTTATTTTATGATATTTTAATGATTATTATTCGTAAACCAATGTACTAAGTGATTTTATTTTATTTCTCATTATTATAGGACTTACAACTATTGAGCATGGTTTGAAAGCAAAGTAAACTTCAAGCAAAGCACATATTTTTAAACTTCTTTGTCGTAGACTGTGAAAACCGTTTGTTTCATATTGCTGCGAATGCTGTTGCTTTCAAATTGCTTAAAAGCTTTCAGGGTCATACTGGTCCGACTGCAAATGCTTCGGCTTTAAAATACTTTGCTGTGAAATGCTTTCTGTTTGCTTATACCCCTGCTTCACCGGCCGAACTGCGTAAGTTCGAGAAAATTAGTCTACTGAGCTTCATTTTTGCTTGATTTCCCATATATTTTCGCATTTCGAAGCCAGGAAAAATAAAGTCTGATTTCGCCCAACAGAAGCTGAAATCAAGCTTGAAAGTAAAAGCTCGCTCAAAAGAGAGTAATCAAATGGAATGGTGGAATGCCATTCCAGGGAGCTTTTGCATTTCTGACTTCTTGCGAAAAAGCAACAACAATTTCAAGTACTGAACTCGACTTTAGCTGGTGAAGCCACTTATGCCGATTGAAGTGAACTTGATTAAACTGAGGCCGGTGAAGCCGGGGTATTACAGTTTTTCAAAGCTTTGCTCTCCAAGGCTGTGAAGTAGTTTGCTTCCTTCAGATTTTTTCATGGTCCAACTTTTAAAATGGTACTTTGTACAGAGGGGTGGGTGAAAAGGTCTTTTTGCGTATCTCGGAAATCGTGAGTCTTACAGAATTTTGTAAGGACATTTATTTGGATTATTAATAACTTCTACAAATAACCTTTTACATCTTAATATTAATAATAAAAGAAAAATATGAGCTAATAATGATTAAAATAATGGGGGTGATGAACTTTAAAGCGATATAAAAGTTTTACTATTGATAAAAAAAATTCTTTAGAGTTTTCTCGTAGAGAATTACCTGACGAATAATCTGATGTGATAATTTTTTTAATTAGGATTATTCTTCTTTCTGATGAAAATTTAAATTTTAATTATAGTTAATTATAGTCTTATAGTTTTTACAGAGATGCAAACACAGCCAAGACGAATAAAACTGAGCTAAACGCAATATTAAAAAAGCTTTTGCGCATTTTTCGGTGGAAGTATGTAAAGAATATATGGATGCTAATATTTTAGAGGTTTCCAAATGTTCACAAAAATTTTTATTTTATATATAAATTATATCGATACCCTCATTCTAATACCACGTATGAGCATTTTTAGGGAGATTTTTTTTGTGAAAGATTATTATGTATTTTGCAATTCTCTACACAGCAGTTGCAAAACCATGAAAGAAAAAGTCACAACAAAACAAAATTCTATGGTCCTACTATAAAATATAATAACGAGCACTTCAGAAGAAAAAAAGCAGTTTTTTGCCTCTCCTGAAAAACTTTGAATTTAGAATGAGGGTATCGATGTATGTCTTAACTGGTGTGTTTTTACGGGTTCCGGTAGTTACCCCAACGCCCAACCCTTCTACCAGTAGGACCGGATCCGTGAATTTTACCCCATCGGATAGGGTGGCCCAGCTATACCACCGGGCACTAGGTATGTCCATCGTCGGTTGGTTATCCAGGAGGCACCAGCGAGGAGGTGACGGTACGGTTTCACCCCCCTTTATTTACATGGTATTTACAGAGTATTTACAAAACATTCACAAATCATCATCGCGAGACTTACATTCAGTTATTGTAAGACTTATATTTTCACATTTCTTATGCGTTTAATCATTAATTTTGTACTCAATGAATGTAACTATGGGCTTGCGGTAACTAAAATATGATACAAAAGTTGTCGATTCAATTCTGTCAATGTATCTACTGAACACAGCGTCCATAGCTGTCCCATATTTACATGTCAAACAGTTTGGATTATTATTCATTCTTAAATTACATTTTTCAAAAAAACTTAACCAATGGCTGTGATTTCTCATCTTGGAAATTGCAATTGAAATCTCCACCTAGAATCGACAACAACTTCTTTTGTTGCCAAAAAGTACCTTCCCGCATATCCAGGTAATTGTACAGACGATGTTACTATTGACTGTTGACTTCTCTAGACTCATATTTTCCTTTCACCCATTCTAGGGCCAGGTTAAAATGTATTGTGGCCAGTCCATCCCTTGTCTAAGAGCTTGTCGTACTTCATACTCTTCGTACTTTTTTTGGATCCTTACTTTCGCCAATGAGCTATTCGCTGGGCATTACATCAATCGCACCAGCTTTGAGGGCACTAAATAGTACATAGTACATTGCACATAGCACATAGTACACAATAGGGTGGGTCACTGTAGTATGGAGAAAAAAAATGTTTATGCTGTTGACTTCTAATAGTAATAAAAATGTGTCACAGGGTTATAGGAACTAATACAGAAAATTTCACGACAATCGGATATTACTTTCTGCCTCCGGATTTATTTTTTATTTTTTTATTTTTTTATTTTATTTATTTTATTTTATATTAATTTAAGTACATCAAGATTACAATATCTTATATCACTAAAAGCGAATGTACTTATAAATTACAATACGGCAAATTTAAAAAAGCAAAAACAAAAATTGTGTATATAATAATAGTATAAAGTTTTAAATAATAGATCAAGTGTGGAAAGAGAGATAAATAAAAAGAGATTAAAAGAAAGCAAGATCAAAGAGAATGAATAACTAACTAACTGCAAAAAAAAAATAAATTAAAAAAGAACGAATGAAAAAAAACTAATGAGCTGAAGGAATATTATTGATTAATAAAGTGGCTGAAGACACGTTTCCTGAATACACTCAATGACCGGCCTCGGTATATCGGCGGGTAAGCTGTTCCATAACTGAGAAGAGTGGACAAAAAAAGATCTCTGCGCAACTAAGTGGGAGAATCTGGGTAGGATCAATAGTATTCTTCTAGTCATACGACCAAAACGAAGATACTCATGGAGGTATGATGGACGGTCAGAGTGTAGAAGTTTATAAATGAATGTCATTGCCTTGAGCGATAAGTACACATCAAGCGTGCACCCCAGAACGGAGGAACGATATCGACTTATATGGTCAGATCGTCGAAGATTATAAACAAACCTTGTGCAATCATTGAAGGCTACATTGAGTTTGTCGCGACATGACGCATCAAGGGATGGAAAGACCAAGCTGGTATAAGTGAAGTATGGTAAAATTAATGTTTTGATTAGCTTGGACCGAGTACCTACGGGTAGAATGGAAGCGTACAGCCATAGACCACGCAAACTACCATATATTTTTGAAAGAGTGTGAGAGATCTGGTCACAGCAAGTTAATTGTGAGTTCAGATAGACGCCCAGATTTTTGAATCGCAATTGATAAGGTAAACACGCCTTCATGAGAATGATAGGTGGAAGGAAGGAGGTGTCTACTTGACTCCTGTACATTGGAATGCAGCATGATTTGGATGCATTAAGCAGTAACTGGTTGGAAAGTGACCATTGATATATACGTTCGAGATCGGCATTAATGTTGTAAACACAATTCTCGACCAAACCAATAGGACTGTTTAAGTAAATTTGGACATCATCTGCATACATGTGCAGTTTGCAGTTTGTCACAACACTGCTGAGATCATTTATATACATAGTGAAGATGTGAAGATTCAGATACCAGTATGACGTGTATATTAGAACCACGGAAAATTTCCTGCAATTCATCGATTTTGTTGCGTAAGCCGCGCGCATTAATGTGGCAAAAGTTTAAGCCTTAAGCCCTACTTTGGAAAACGTTGAACAGTGTCCAAACACCTCGTAGACTTGACCAAAATGACAATGAAAGAGGTTATATGCAGAATAAGAATTGAAGGAGAGCTGTCAGAACCATTCAACGCCACAGTAGGACTAAGACAAGGAGATGCCCTGTCGTGCTTACTATTTAACGTAGCTATGGAAAAAGTGATAAGAGACGCAGGAATTAACACCGCGGGCAGTATTTTCAACAAGTCGGTACAACTGTTGGCATACGCTGACGACATCGTAATACTAGCCAGATCCAGCATAGCAATGAAAGAAGCCTTCATATTGCTAGAAAGAGCAGCAAAGAAATTCGGACTAGCAATTAATGAAGAGAAAACGAAATATATGTGCATCTCTAAAAGACGGAATGATCGCCAGAATATGACCATTGATACATATAACATCGAAAGTGTAAAAGAATTTATATACTTAGGGACGCTAATCTCAAAAGATAACGACACGACGGCAGAAGTCATAAGGAGATTGGCGCTGGGAAATAGATGCTATTTTGGGCTACGTAAACACTTCTTAACAAGGAACATATCAAGGAGGACTAAAGTTAAACTATACAGAACCCTTATAAGGCCAATACTACTGTATGGATCCGAAACCTGGACACTAAGAAGTAATGAAGAACACCTCCTGGGGTGCTTTGAAAGAAAAATCCTGCGCACAATATATGGAGGAGTAAACGAAAATGGTGTTTGGAGGAGAAGATACAATCACGAATTGTATCAGTTGTATAAAGATCCGAACATCATAAAAACTATAAAAATTAGCAGAATTCGATGGGCAGGACATGTTGAACGTAGCAGTGATGACAGCATAGCAAAAATTATTATGAACAAGAGACCAGACGGACACAGAGGCACAGGACGTCCAAAAAAGAGATATACAGATAGCGTAGAGGAGGATCTACGAACCCTAGGTATAAGAAATTGGAGACCCCAAGCCAGGGACAGACAGTTCTGGAGGAGGATGTTGCAGGAAGCCAAGGCCAATAACAGGCTGTGGAGCTATTTATGATGATGATGATGAACAGTGTTCTAATTTTGTTCATCTCTTTATTGCTATATCCTAACCGAAGTCAGAGAAACGGAGTAACAAAGTGGATGCAGGACGTGGCACGATTAAAAATTCAAAGTCTAAAAGCAAGCAATAATATTCCAACATTACAACATAACGAAAAATAGAAAAGTAAAGACTTAAAATATAAAAATATAAAATAAATCGAAAATAAATTAAAAAAAAAAGGAATATAGAATAGGCTCAACACAAATGAAAACATTAATGAAAACAAGAACAAGCACATGTAGAAAGAATCGCCGCATTGAAGACGGGTTGCTCCAAATTCGTTAGAGTGAGCTGGGAGTTAGGGAAGAGCTGGCGGCATCATTCAGATCTAAAACTGATGTAAATAAAGGTACAAACAGATTGGAGCGGCGACGGTGGAAGTGGCAGTCGACGGCGACGGGAAAACGTTTAAAATACACGGGCCACCATATATGCTAACACAATGGCAAGAAGACGCCTATCGGCGCGGAGAAATTAGAGCAATTTCGAATTCTGCCGCCGCCGCTAAGTGGTACCAACCATTAAAAACTGATTTAGTACACATTTAGTACACATTTTTTGTTTTAAACTGCTGTCTGCCTGCAATTTGACAATTTGGTTGTGTCGCTGTTTGGCCGCTATTTTCAAATTAATTCGTGAATTTTTTTTAGTATTTTAAATAAATTAATGCAATTTATTATATAATGGCAAAAAGGAGTTATTTATAAATTATGGGGGATTAGAAAGACTGTGTTGCAGGTATTTAAAATTAATTTTTATAATAAAATCAAACCAAAACAGTAAACAATAAAAAAACTTTCTTGTCTTTATTTAGCAAACTCAAAATGAATTAAATTGAACTTGATTAATTTAAACTTTTGGAGATACTTGAAGGTTCTGTGATGTTATTCATTTTCTAATAAATACTAATAACTTGTAACTTTAATTATTAGTGAAAAACAATGATCCAAATGTTGAAATGTTTGTATTTTTCCTAGAGGAATTTAACATGCGATTAAATATAAAATTCTCCTACCAGAGCTTGTGTTGTGATAGCTGAGGAAAAACAGGAGCCAAAGTAAGTTATTATATTTATTTCTGGGAAGTTAAAGATTTTTGTCAGATAAAAGTTGAAATAAAACATGCTGAGGATTCAAGCTGGAGATAGTGATGCAAGATATTTTGGGCGGAAACCCGGAAAGGTGAGAAGTATTTTTTATTGCTTTCTAATGATGTAGTATACATTTTTTGTACTTTCAGGCTGTGAAAGTTATAACACCATCCAAGAGAGAAGGGGAATATATGTCTTATAGATTATGTACTGTGCTATGTCTTAAAATAAAAGTGCTTGTTTAATAATTTGTTTTTCTTGATTTTTCTCAATTAGATCTACTGTGGCAAGCTATATTTTATTTCTTTAGGTTGTTTTCAGTTCAGATTTCTAGCGAATTCGTCATTTATTTATGAATATGTATATTTATCCCTTTTATGAAACGCTCACTTATGGGCGTTTATAGACATACTGCGGAACTCCTTCGATTTTTTGTACCCGCTTGATAAAGTATGATACACCAGGTGGTTGTGGTGTTAAGGTTATCTACTACTACTTAATAAAAATTGGTTTTACAGAAAAGAAAAGAAATAATAGTCGTCCAAAACTTCCTTGAATGAAAACAAAAGAGATTCCTTCTCGGTGAAAAAGTGTTACACGCCCATTCAAAGAGCTTCATATAGGGTAAAGAATTATTCTAATCTTAAAGCAGCCCCTTGTACCATTAAACAACGACACGGAAATACCCTGGAGACCAGCTTCTTGACTCTTCATTCATATATCGGCAATTTCTTTATTTTCTGAGTATACTAGTCATAAAGAATAAAGGGTTTAAAAACAACCTGGCGAGTTTCTCCCCCTTCTCTGCTTTAAACAGGTATTTACCAGAGGTAATGAACCACTTCGAACCATTTTTAAATTTCGGGTAATCTTCGGTAAATGGCTAAATATTATATAGCAGCTCAATTTTTAAAACAATTCTTCCATTTTTTAATTCCAAGTAAATTTTTCTTTACTAAATTATTGAAAAAAAAATAATATACGAAAATATTGAAAATAACTTAAATTTTTAATTCCAGGTAAGAGCAAAGTTGCAATTAACAATCATGTGTTTTTTACAAAACAAATAATTGAAAAACTACAGCATAAATTCATAAAATTATATTTACATTAAAAATTTCAAATTCGTTTATTTCAATTCCGTCGTCCGTTAAATTCCGTTAAATTTTTCCGCTCCGCTCCAATCTGTTAGCTAAAGCGGAATCTAAATTCCGTCGACTGCCACTTCCACCGTCGCCGCTCCAATCTGTTTGTACCTTAAGCGCGGCTGTTTATTTCTCTCCAGCTGCACATAGACATATCCCCGACGAGTGGAAACCGCAGTGACAAGCTTTTGCTTTAGAGGAGTTTGCGTGCAGTGTGGAAAATGTCGTTGTTCTTTGAAGTTAGGCTTTCGTTAATGTAAATTCGACTGTCAGAAACAAAGCCCAGATTCAAATTTTTTAATGAAATAGCTCCGTGCTGACGTGTTTGTCGCAGGAACTCTTGCTGCTCGTTGGCTGATGGAAATTTTACAATCAGCAACAAGCTCAATTTCTTGACGCTGCCAGTCTGTGACTCTAGTCGCGGCCGCTGCAGTGGCCGGAACACATTCACGTATGGTGATATTTCATGCCCGATGGTGACAGCAACAGCGTTTAAAATCTGCTTCGGGTTATCATTTTCATTCGTGGGGATACCACGAATTACCACGTCGTGGAGTCTGGACTGGCGCCGTAAGTCCTCAAGCTCGTTTGAAACTACGGCAAGGTCGTGTTGGATTGTTTCCACCTCGTCTCTTAATTTTCCCACTTGGGTGTTGAAAATGTTACATACCTCCTCAAATTGCGCAGTCAGGCGGGCCTCAAATTTCTTCAGCAGACGATCCTCGAAAGCATCAAACCGTTCGTCGAGTATCCTGTTAATGTTTAACAAAAGTCTTTTCTCCAGGACCTCAAGGTTGTTCTCGGGGGCAGCTATTGATGTGGATCTCGGTGTTTTGCTGATGCTACCATCATTGCGCCTGTTTGCCGCCGGCTCAGGGGTATTGTGCCTAGCGGGAATTGGATCATTTGCTATCTCAGCGACTTTTCTGGTTTTTGGCCTTGAATTCGACTTAGATGACATAATTTGAGACGATTTTTAGACCACTGTTAAGTTATTCAAAATAGGAAACTAAATCGCACCGAAAGCACTAGGATGGCGGGAACGGAAATTTTGACTTTTGCAGTGAATTTGAACAAAAAAAAAAACAGCGGAAAATGAGTAAATATCGGAGAGCTTCAAAAGCACGTCTACTCGATAAACATTACAAGTTCGAAAACATTGGATTGACCTTGAAATTCTGAAAATTTGAATATTATACCTATACATATTTCTTAAAACTCTTTTAACTATTTATTATTTATTGTAGGATAGATGTAATGAAATTAATTTATTAGGCAGGCTATATTTTATTAAATAAGTAAGTAGGTTTTTTTCAGCTAAGAGGTTTTTTTACTCTACACGAAAATCCTTTTTACTATAAAATTTCGGCATAAGTTTACGAGACTCAATATTTGCTTTAATGAAACCTTCACGCGCTGATTTTGGGCACAGACTTCCTGGCGGTTCAGTTACAGTTTTGACGGACCTCTCAACTGCCTGAGTAAGACAAGGTAATCGCAAAAAAGCTATTTTGTTGCCCTCTCCTCTAGCACTAAGAGATTCAAGATCTTCGTTCGAGATTTGCTTCAGGATCGGTGGTTCTCACGGTATACATAAACAAGGTAATGTAAAAGACTGAATATCGTTTTAGTGCGACGTCACTCAGTGACCTCTTCCCATATAAAATCGAAATTGTTGTTGTTGTTTTTCTGCATTAGGTCACTGGGTTACGTCACATTTTTCTACGATATTCGAAGCTGTCAGTCTCTTTTACATTACCTTGTTTCTGTATACCGTGGGTGGATCTGTGACATTAGTTGCCAGTTAATAAGATCGTAATAAACTTTTGCATCCAGGTTTACGTCTGGATCCTGAAATAGCTTCAACTTTTGAGTTTTTTCACTGCTTGCTTTTAGAATACGGCGCAGAGCCAATTCTCTTATATGCTTTTCAGAGTCTGATAACATTGCTAGGAGTCGATTTTTAGGATGAGCGAAGTAACTGTTGCATTGTATTACCGGATCAATAACAGCCATCAGCTTGTTGATAAGTAACGAAACCTCGAGATTAATTGCCACAAATGTCTTCCTCCATCTTTTCAACTTGGGTGGCTTTTAAAGTCAAACCATGTTGGACCGTGTACTTTGACAACACAAGTTGCTAAACTAACAAGCTTATCAAATGGATCTGATGTTGCAATGTAGAGGCGAAGAATTCTGTTAGCGCGTGATCCATCTGGCATGAAACATTTTCCCAGGCGATTTGTGAACTAAAGGCCTTTTACATCTCAAGCGCAAAGTGAAAAAGCAAATTGGAGCTCTTTTATCGCACAGAAACTTGTATGCTTTTCTCTCTGTCTGGAATCCTCGTTCGCGCAACAAAGAGAAAAACATACAAATATCTGTGAGATAGGCGCTCCAATTTGCGTTTCCACTTTGCGCTTGGTATGTAAAAGGGCCTTAAATCTTCAGGACATTCACCAGATACAGCGGCTGATACTATTGTGTACAAATACAGTTGGAGGGAACTTTTACTTCATTTTGCCTGCAATAAGCGTTGTACTGTGCGAGAGAGAAATATCCAAAAGAGCACGAGGAGAAGCTTAAATTCGCTGTGCTCCACTTCCACATTGGTAACGTAACCTAAATAGAACGGTGTTTGCATTAGAGTTAGCTCCAAGTTAAGTTAACGCACACAACCAAATGTTGCATACAATTGTTTTCCTAAAAACACGCATACACTTCCATACATTTGCGTGTATCATAAATTACACGATCGATCATTTTTTCATTCGTCACTTCCGAAACTTCTAGTAAACCGTTTTTTTTAAGGCAAGGGGTCGCACGGAAGAATGTGCTATTTTCTCACTTGTGGTGAATTTTTGTTCTCAAGTCCATCACACTAACCCAACCATAAATTCCTTCAAGTGTTTTGCGAAAATTAACAGGAATTAACACAGTTACATTGAAATGAAAAATGCGTTAATTTATTAAAAATTTCGAAACTTTAAACCTGATCCGGAGGCAGTTATACTATTCCGATTGCAATAATATTTGAAACACGTGCTATCAGTCCCAAATGACAACATATTTTCGCTATTAGAATCCATAATTTTAAAAAAAAGTTTTTTGACCTACCCTAGTACACAATCCATAGTATACAGTACACAGTATATAGTACACACTACACTGTACACTCAGTACACTAATTCATAAGTTGTCACTCGTAAAAATCGGAGTGCTTTAAAGTTAACGGTGATGATTTTTAAAAGTTAATGGTGACGATTTTGTATCAAATGTGAGGTTTACATTTCAAAACTATAATCCAAAATAGCAAATCGTTTATGGCAGGTGAATTTAGAAAAAAAAGTGTTAACGGACGTTACTTGTTACCGCTTTCATGAGAACATTTTACTACACTGTAAAAAAATTCTGTGGTAATTTTACAAAAAAAAATACTGGAAGTTTTATTCACAAGCAGTTTTGTAAATTTGCAATATATATTATTAGGAATATTCCTAATCTACTTAACGTATTTTTACCAACTGTGTAGTAAATATAAATTATTTGTGGGATGTAAAAATACAATCAGTATTGGAGCTTTCTCTTCATAGTTTTGTAAATTTCCAAAACCCTTGTTGCAACTTTTTACCAGAGAGAGACGAAAAGGGAAAAACCCAAAGCTGAAGATTACCGCCCTGTGCCAATGTGCTTGGCCCTGCCTGAAATATTTCCAAGCGCCAAATTTTATTCTTAGTTAATGCTCACTTCCTATACATAAAAAATTAGCATTTTGCTCACAATGCCTTGTTAAGCATGTACATGAGGCAATGCCTATCAAAATTTCTTGGCTGTTACAAGAACTGCCCAGACCCTGACAAAGTCAAAGTGGCAATTGGGTTAATAGGCTTAGTATTCCATTGTTACATGTGAATTATATCCACGAGAGGAAATATTTAAATCTTACATTCCAATAACCGATTTGTACGTTTACTGAAAATTTATGTTCTAAAATTACGCCTCTTTAGTAAAATTACAGTAAAAAGTGTTAGGATTTTTTCAGTACATAACATTGATAAATATATAAGAAATATTGTAATTTTCCTACATAAACGATTTAGAAAAATACACAAAATTGTGTAAAATATACGTCACATTCATGTAATCAACATTTACTTTATGCAGTTTTTGGAGATTTCGAATTTCATTTTATGAAGTTACAAAATTTATAGTAAAATTACAATAATTGTGTAGTAAATTAGGATTTCATATCGCGATTTGTAGTTTTACTGTACATTTGCACTGTGAATTTACATATTTTTGAAGTTATACTTCTTTAGGCGCGTTTGGAAAATATTATGAGAGTGAATTTTTACCGAGACGCGAGACGCAACCCGAGACGGTGCTGGACAATATAGGCGAAGGGGTATGGAAGGCAAGCATTTCAACTCCCATTCTTTAGCTGATGTCTGTTCACGATGTCGATGGGTGAGGGGGTTTTTATCCTGAGGCTATGGAGGGAAATAAATTTCATGTACGATTTATCAGCTAAGCGAAGGTTTGGGTTTTTTTGTAGGCATGAAGATTCGTAGACGATTTTACTGTGCACGACGTTGCTGGGTGAGGGTTCTGTCGCGAGGCTATGGAAGGAAATCCGATCCGTGTTCTATTCATCACCTAAGCGCGAGTTTCTAAGGGCCAAGATAATAATAAAGCTAATGGCAACTGTACAATAAGCGATAATTATTTACTGTTTTACTAATGATTTTGAATGGTTAAAACTTAATATAATTACTCAATCAGAAATTAGTTTGAATATATAATACAAAATATTTACTGTTATTTGGGAAAATAAAACAGTAAACAAGATACTAATGCTTTTATTTAGCTTGATCTCGTATATTTGTTTGGTTCAAATCTTGCGACAGCTTTTTCAACTACTTTTACTAAACCGATTCTTATGAAACTTTGCACACACAGCTAACGTGTCAGTGCAATTTGACAATTTTGAAAAAAAATCAAGATTTCGGTTCCAAGATGGCGGACGAATTTTTCAATTGTGTTCCGATTCCATTGAAAATCGGTATCGGGGGGGTTTTAAGGCCACAAATGACGATTCTGTGGTCAAAATTAGAAAATTAAAAATGGCGGCGCCAATATGGCGGATGAATTTTGGAAATGTGTTCTGAATCCATTAAAAATCGGTATCGGGGGGTTTTAGGGTCACAAATGACGATTCTGTGGTCAAATTTTAAAAATTCAAAATGGCGGCGCCAATATGGCGGATGAATTTTGGAAATGTGTTCTGAATCCATTAAAAATCGGTATCGGGGCGTTTTTAGGGCCACAAATGACGATTCTGTGGTCAAAATTTGAAAATTCAAAATGGCGGAAGAATTCTGCACATGTGTTCCGAATCCATTGAAAATCAGTATCGGGAGATTTTTAGGGCCACAAATGACGATTCTGTGGTCAAAATTTGAAAATTCAAAATGGCGGATGAATTTTGGAAATGTTTATTGAATCCATTGAAAATCGGTATCGGGGGTTTTTAGGGCCACAAATGACGATTCTGTGGTCAAAATTTGAAAATTAAAAATGGCGGAAGAATTCTGCACATGTGTTCCGAATCCATTGAAAATCGGTATCGGGAGATTTTTAGGGCCACAAATGACGATTCTGTAGTCAAATTTGAAAATTCAAAATGGCGGATGAATTTTGTAAATGTGTTCCGAATCCATTGAAAATCGGTATCGGAGAGTTTTCAAGGTCACAAATGACGAATCTGTGGGCAAAATTTTAAAAAAATCAAAATCGGTATAGGGGGGTTTGGGCCCACAAATGACGATACTGTGGTCAAATTTTGAAAATTCAAAATGGCGGCCAATATTGCGGATGAATTTTGCAAATGTGTTCCGAATCCATTGAAAATCGTGCAAATCTGTGGGCAAAATTTAAAAAAATCAAAATGGCGGCGCCAATATGGCGGTACGATTTTGGCAATTACGATTCGATTTCACTGAAAATAGCTATTTGGGGTGTTTAAGGTCGGAAATTATAAATTTGTTGTCAAAATTAGAAAATTCAAAATGGCGATGGAAATATCGTATGCATAACAAATCACTTCACCAGAATTTTATAAAAAGTAAAATCCAAAAATGACTGAATTAAGACTAAAAAGAATATAATAAAAATAGGTAAAAAAAACTTTTAAGTTAAATGGTTTTATTTTAAATCTGCTGTACCAAAAACTAGAAAATAATTAGAACACAAACATGGACCTTCTGGAATAGTAGGAGTGCTATCTTCTAATGTCGTTTGCCAAGGGGCACTTTGTGTCGCTGTGTCAGCAAATATTCTGGGACTTTTAACAGACTAAAATAAAAACATGGGGCGCATAAAAGCCTGTATAACCTGTATAAATAAGAACAACTTTTCTATAAAAATGTGTTTCCTCTCTGCCGGAGAATGGGTTGACCAGTAGGTGGTTTTAGCTAGGATTAGAATCCGGTATAACCGACAGGCTGGAACGTGTCGGCATCATGCTACTTCCACCTGCCAACGCACGCAAATAATAAAAAAACCAATAAATATTTGCATGAAAATTAAAAATTAGTCTTAAATCACGCCAAAGAAGTATAACTTCTAATGCGCGTACCTAAGTACACACACCCACTTTTTTTTATTGAAGACTTCTATATTTAAATTCAAAAAAGGTATAGAAAATGGCCCTCGAAATTCGAGGCTGGTCCTGCTATTTGCATTAATTTTAAATGTTTGAACGTTTTTTGGTTTTAACAGAACACACAGGTAATTTTGGTCATACTTCGAATAAAGGCATTTTGAATCTAATGTCTCCAACTTTTATAGGAATAGTTGGTTTTCCGTTAATGGTTAAGAAGAGTTCAATTTTGAAGATTTGGATTAATTTTAAATGTTTTAACGTTGGGTTCAAGATTATTTACCCCGCAAGCAGAGTGGAATGGTTTCAACTGTTCCACCTGCGGCTGCAGAAGGTGATCCCTCGGGCACTGCAGGAAACATGGGTATGGAAGTTTCTGAACCCAACATCACTGCGGGTGACAAAGTTGCGCAAGTAGCTGAACCCACACAGGAACGGAAGTAGCTGATCCTAACGTGTCTGAGGATACTCACCTACTAAATCTGGGTCCAAAAGACCCTCTTTTCTTATCCGAAGAGGATAAAAAAATCTCTGGTGTTCCTTCGCCGTCAACGACGGAGGACGAACTGGGGGACTTTGCCCAACTTCTTTCGGTGGGAGGTGATGACATTAGTCTCACACCAGAGGAGGACGAGGCTGACATAACAGTGATCGAGATTGATCCCGCTACTCGCAACCACGATGAGAGTAGCACAGATTAATCCCAGTCTCTGCTTACGCCTCTCGAAGGCTGATTTAGATGTCGTCCTAGTACAGGAGCCTTGGATTGTCCGGGGCCTTGTATGCGGAATCAGGACTCCGAAATACAGGTTGCTGTATCCCAGAAATGGGGAAGGTAAGCCTAGAACCTGTTTAATTGTTAATAATGACCTTGATGCTTTTATGTTGTCTAAATTTAGTAATGCTGACACGGTCGTGGCTTGCTTGGACAGCAAAAAGGGTGGCAGGGCTATGTGGATTGGATCTGCCTACCTACCATATGAGGGAAATATAAGCTAATATAAGTTTTTTTAATGAACTATATAGGTCTTCGATCCAGTTCATTAAAAAACGACAAGGAAAATTTCACTAAGCGCCATCTTCAGTGCTTTAAATATATTAAAATTAAACCGAAGTTGCGTGTCAGTAAGCAAGTGTTACACGAATTCCCCTCTAGAAAATAATAAAAGAGTTTCTAAAAAATAAATTATTTGTTTCCTCATGCCTTTAAATTTGCTCTTGTCACTTCCCTGTTGTTTTTATTTTAAATGATGTTTTTCCGACAGCCGGTAAGTATGCTACATTCCGAAAAGAAAGGGAAATTTCTCAAAACCTGGATAAAGACCTCGATAAAACCTGGGGTTTCAGATTTGTATGGGGAAGAACTATATAGTTCATTAAAAAAACACGGCTATAGTCTCTTTGATGCGGCAAAACTCGGAACCAGCCTCATTATTGGATGTGATGCAAATGCTCACAACTCCATTTGGGGCAGCTCAGACACTAATGTAAGAGGTGAGTTGCTTTTTGACCTTTTAGACGGTGATTACACTGTTCCTCACGAGCTTTTTAGATGAACGGGGAAGTGGAAATAATGAAGGGCGTCATATCCACTTCCCCGTTCATCTAAAAGCTCGTGAGGAACGTACGTAGGAACGAACAGTCTAATCACCGTCTTACTCCAACATAATCTCTTGCTGTGTAACAGGCGAAATGAACCTACGTTCGTAAGAAGAGTAAGACAAGAAGTCTTGGACATCACTCTTGTTTCCTCAAACCTGCTCAATTGTGAAGAAAACTGGAGAATATCCAGTGAACACTCCTTTTCTGACCAGAGAGTCATTCCTTTTAATGTCAATATGTGCTCAACTGTGAAGAAGGCCCCTGGTTACAGGAATGTCCGAAGAACAGATTGGGCCGTATATAGAAAAGTGGTGGAAAGATCACTTCCCGAGGATGTTCCTACCCATTTTTGGAACGCTGAAGATCTCGAAGATCAGGTGAAGAATCTCAGCAACCTCTTAAATAATGCATTGGAAGCAGCCTGTCCCATTAAGAAATACAGGGGTAAAACCAAACCTCCTTGGTGGAACAATAAGCTTCTCAAACTAACGTCTGAAAGTAGAAAGGCCTTCAACAAAGCCAAACGGTCTAACTTGGATTCAGACTGGGACAACTACAAAAGGCGTCTTAGAGAGTTCAAGTACGAACTGCGTAAGTCAAAGAGGGAATCCTGGAAGACCTTTTGTGAGACAATAGAAGGTTTTTCGGACACCACAAGACTTAGAAAGGTTCTTTCTAAAAGCCCGATGTGCCAAGAATTGCTGCAACAAGCAGATGGTACATGGACTACAAGCAGTCAGGAGTCATTGAAACTTCTGCTCGATACCCACATTCCGGGCTCGACATCTCTCGCGGCATCCGCAGAAACAGGTTTTTGGGAGTCCATTTAGTGATTATAATTTAGGTACTGTTGACAGACTGATAAACAGGGATTTACTCCTATGGGCCATAGAAGGCTTTAAGCCTTATAAAACATTTGGACCGGACGGAATTTATCCTATTGAAATTCAGAAAGTCAGTGGCCTAATTCTGGACTGGCTTGCAACCATCTACAGGAGTTCCTTTCGCCTAAGCTACATTCCAACATCCTGGAGGATTGTGGCTTTCATTCCGAAGGCGGGTAAAATCTCCTACCACAATCCAAAGAACTTGAGACCTATATGTCTCACATCTTTTCTCCTCAAGATCCTCGAAAGACTTGTGGAGATTCATATTAAGCAAAGCATTGATAGAGAATTGCTTTCTCCCTCGCAGCATGCCTACACGAAAGGTAAATCGGTAGACACTGCTCTCCACTCCCTGGTAGCGGTCATTGAAAAATCCCTTGAATTCAAGGAGTTCACTTTCTTAGATATCGAAGGTGCTGTCAACATTGTTCTGCGGTTTCGGGGGCACTCCAGCGTCTGGGTGTCGACGGGGGCTCCAGGTCCTTTATTGATCAGCTGCTGAAGTGCAGGGTTATAAAGTCTAGTGTGGGGCTCTCGGAAGAAGTCAGATGGGTTGGAAGAGGCACACCGCAGGGTGGAGTCCTATCGCCGCTCCTTTGGAATATAACAGTCAACGAAGAGCTGATAACCCTAAGAGAGTCTGGCTGCAGCACTGTGGCCTATGCTGATGATATTGTGCTGGTGGTGACTGGCAAGTACATCTCAACAATAAGAGATATAATGCAACGAGCCTTGGACACTCTTGTTCAATGGGCTACTACAAAGGGTCTAGGCGTTAACCCAGCTAAGACTGAAGTAGTGCTCTTCACAAGGAAGCATAGACTTCCCGATTTTCCTTCTCTAAGACTCTGCAATAAAAGACTGCAACTTAAGAAGGATGCGAATTTTCTGGGTCTCATACTGGATAGGAAACTAACATGGAGACCGAATCTTTCAGAGAGAGCCAATAAGGCCAAAACAGCTCTCTTCTTATGCCAAAGAACGATCGGAGTTAATTGCGGCCTTAAACCCCGCATCGTCCACTGGTTGTATACAGCCGTAATCAGACAAGAACAGCTGAGCTGTGTATTAGTGGTGCAATGAGAAGCACCCAACAGCTGCGCTGGATGTCTTATTGCATCTTATCCCCTTGGACATACATGCCAAGCAAATGGCAGCCTGGACGGCTGCCAGGACAAAGGCTTCTCTTGGATGGACTCCATACTTACATGGTCCCTCATCCATCCTTAGGAAGTTCGCCATCGCTGCGGACAACCTAAATTACACTACACCTACCTGGACCTTGGAGAAAGGTTTCAATACCATCATTCCGGCCAGAGATGACTGGACAGATGGTGTTATCCCGACTGGGATGCTGTTATCCGGCCTTCCTTGGCTCACCTTTCCTTGATGGATTGAGCGAGCTGCAAAACACTGGTGTTTTTGACTGTCGCTTTATTAAAAGCTCCAAATGGCTTGAAATGGCCTAAACTTTGTCCCAACACTAGAATAGCATCACAATGGGCCCAATGGTGCGCCTAAGTGGGCTCCCTAGTGGGAGAACAGCCAATTTAACCTAACCTAACATAACGTTGGGTTCAGTGAGGCGCACCGGGTCCCAGCTATTTGTTATAAAACCCAAAATTTTGGCTTTGATGGCTCATAACTCTGGAAGTTGGGAGGGTGGAACCGTGTACCTTATTTATGAAAATAGGTCATAGGGTTACAAAAATACAGGGTGATATGCAAAGCACTGAAAAAACTTCAAAACGCCCTAGCGGCAAAACTGTTACGGCCGCCCCCCCCTTCCACCAGCAACATCGGGAAAAACCAGTTATACATGTTACTTGGAAATAATACTAGGCAAACTTTCGAATACATATATTAATATTATTAAACCAGTCAAATTGAATTTAATTTAAAAAAACGTAATTCAGTCTTTCATATAAAGCAAAGTTTAAATAAATACGATTCTTCGAAAAAAAATTGAACTAATATTTTAAAATATAAAATAAGACGTAGCAGTAAGTTAATTTAAATATCTTCGTCTTCAAAAAGAGGAAATGATTGAATGGCATCATCCAAAAAACCTCTGTTAAGTTTTATTAACAATATATTTTCTAAAGTATCGTGGCTCAATTCGCTTCTTAAATCAGACAAAATTAATTTTAAGGCGGAAAATGCCCTTTCCACAGTTACCTGGGTTGTGGGGATTGCAAAACATACGTTTGCTAGGGCGTATAACTCTGGATCGCTATACATTTTCGTTTTCCAAAAATCTAATATTTGCACTTTAGTTCCGGAAAAGGTAAGAGAAAATCGTTCTAATTTACTCCTTAGATCTATGTCCTCTCGTGACCTATTTTCCACACCTTGTAGCAGATAATTATTCAGAAGAGTATTTTCATCATCTTCATTTTCGGCATTAGAAGAATTTTCTTTCAAAGAGTTTGCTTGAGAATTTAAAAGAACGGATAATTCAGGTTTTATCTTTTTAGTTGCTCCCATAATTTTAGTAAAAATTTCACCGCTTTACTTTTCTTTTCTGTATTTAACAAGTGATTAAATCTGAGATCAAGAAAAAAACACGCGTTGAAACCTTCATTAGCCAGGCGCGGATCTAGAATTTTATTTTGGGGGGGGGGGTCACGGAATTAAAAGTGGCGAAAAAAATTTCTACTCCTAAGGGCCTATTTAGACGGTTCGCTCCCAGGAGCATTCCTCACGAACTTTGTGGATGAAGGAGATAGTGGGACAGTGCCGCCTTTGGCATATGTGCAGGATGTGCAACTGCACAGGGCCCGGAGATATTGGGGCCCCGTTAGCGAGGCGAGCGAAAAATTATTTTGGAATAAAAATCATTTGAATTCATTATTTGCATTTTTACTTCATTGAGAATGGGCCATACAAATGAGTATGTCCCACAGAAATCAGCATATGGGCCATTATTCTGTCGCGGGGATGGGTTTGTATGAAGATAAATGCGCGAGCGAAGCGAGGGAAATTTTTTTTGGACTCTCCCCAAATCCCCCCAAATTGTCTGGCCGCGGCACTGTAGTGGGGTTGATGAGAGGTACCACCCCACCTCTCCCTTCATCCACAAAGTTCGTGAGGAACGTTCCTGGGAACGAAGCGTCTAAACACACTTTTTTAGGGACAAACACAAAATTAACAAAACGAACAAAACTAACCGAATTTTCTCGTTGATTAAAAACAAACGTAGTCCGCTCAAATTAGTCAAAAAATTGCCGTTTTTAGGAAATTTTTCCCACAACTATGAGACCGGTGCCAAGTGAGGTCTCTAGTTTGTGGAGAACCTATACATTTTGGTGAAAATGTCAAAGTTGGAGAGCATAAAATTACCTACAAATTTTACTTTTACAATTTTTCCCAACTCTGCATATTTTCGCCGATGGAGGCCGTTTTGCGCCATTTTTAGATTTTGAGCCAAAATTATGCATTTTATTGAAAAATTAAATGAGATCAAAGTAGTAGTTGTAGTTTTTCAACGGCCTTTCTTTGGACGCTTTGATTATCAACAGAGTCTGAAAAAAGGCGCAAAACGAGCTCTACCGGCGAAACAATGCCGAATTCGAAAAAACAGTGAAAGCAAAATTTGCAGGAAATTTTATGCCTTATAACTTTGCTCTTATGATATTTAGACCAAAATGCCTAGTTTCTCTAAAAAATAGATAAAAGGCGAAAAAACTATAAAATTCACATATTTCTCAAAAACAACCATTTTTTCGAAATGCTGGTTGTGAAAATCATGCTTAGACAACCCATATCCTTCACTTGACACCGGTCTCATAGCTTTGAGCGGAGTAGGGCAGAAAACGTGCCCTAATGTGTTTTTGATGAAGACGCGCCCTTTCGTGTGAGTGCAGCTAACTTCAGAGTTTACAAATCAAAATATATAGAAAGAGTATAGATCAATCTGTAGTTGACCTTGAAGGTCATTTTTTAAGGTCGTTGCTTTAATTTGCAAAAAAGTTGGGTCGGTTTTGGACGTTTGGTTATTTTTTGTTTGTGTTTTTTTAGTTGGATCAATTTTGTTTTTTAAACAGCGAGCGCTTTTGGTGGGGGGAGTCATGACCCCCGTGACCCCCCCCCTTTAATTCGCGCCTGTCATTAGCCACTAGCTTGTAATCTCTTGCTTGAAACGAAGGTAGTAACTTTTCTCCCATTGATTTTATGAAGATAACTTCTGTAACATTATCAAGCTCTGCTACACTAACAATCTGTTTTGTTCGTAGCTTGCACTTTAGCCAAGCTGCGTAAAAATCTCCATAATGTAATTGTTCCTCTTGGAATTTCATTAGGGGCCATCCATAAATTACGTCACACGAATTTCATGATTTGTTGACCCCTCCCCCGTCCTTGTCCCAGGTGGTCACATTTGTGAGACTCCCCCCTCCCTAGTGTGACGTCACATATTTTGCAATTTTACATCTAGCAATTGTTCAATTAAAACAGGAGTTCCAAAATTAGTTTTATTTCCATTTAAATTATTTTTTAATAAAATCAACATCAAATCAAACATTTGAAAAAATTAAAAAAACAAAAAAACCATTAATTATTATATTAATGAAAGATACAAACTAATCATCTTGAGTCCATGAACTTTGAACCCACTCCTTTAAGTTATTTATAACTGGCATAGCAGTCACTTCGTTCTTGTTTGGGTTAACATATTAGATTTTGAAATGTGACGTCACGAAATTTAAGACCCCTCCCACCCCTTGTCACACAATGTCACATTTCGTCGACCCCCTCCCTCCCCCTTAACGTGTGACGTAATTTATGGATGGCCCCTTATGGTCTTTTGAAGCAGACCAAAAAGTTTTATGCTCAGCGTAAAACTCCAAAAAGATTAGTTTAACTCGAAATTTTCTTCATCACATATCGCTACCTTGGAAGAAAACTGGCATAACTCAAAAAATTAAAACGAAGAAAAAAAGTGTACAAAAATAACTTCTATGTACATATGTACTTTAAACTGAGTGGAAAATGTTGCTGATATGATTTTGTGGAGGTAAGGGATCTTCAGATGACCTTTAGTTAAATCTTTAAATGGTTAAATGGGATTTTCTCCACACTAGTGGTTTTCGAGTTGTGCCGGTATTCTTCCAAGGCAGCGATATGTTGTGTATGCTATCAACATTCTTTTCTATAGTATATTTAGCATTTAAAAGGCCCTCAATCATTTTGTAAGTTGATCCCCTTCGGGTGGCACAATCAAGGGAAGCTATTTATTTCAAACAATTCTCTAACTAAAGCCATTTGAGGATTTCCTAAGAAATTTTGTTGCATTACGACATTGCAGTAGATTGATTTTTACAATAGCGTCTTTCGTTACATCGAGTGCACCTAGCTGACAAGTATGTGCTGCGCATCAGTAATGTTGCAATACACCAATTTTTAACTCATGTTCATCAAAGTATTCGTAGGCAGAAACTTCTTCCAAATATTCCTCATTCGTTTGTTCTACGTTTGGCTCATCCTCACCAGTTTGAGCTTGCGACAACAAATGTGTCGCCTTAATCATATTTGCTCCATTATCTGAAGTTAGCGAGACTAACTGCTCCAATGATATTCCGTAATTATTCAGGATATGTAAAACTTTCTCAGCTAATTTTATAGATTTGTCCATTCAACTGGGTCATACTCAACAATCGTGATTGAATCTTTTCCTCGGAAATAAATTGTGCAGTGATTCCAATTGCTGTACGAGATAATCGGGTGGCACTATCTATCTTCAAAGACAAAATTTTATTTGATAATTCAGCCTTGATCATCATCATCCGGCTCCTTTAATCCCTCGTGGGACATAGGTTGGAAGCAGTTGCCCTACAGCGGGCTCTGTTTTGCGCGACAGCTCTCAACTCTGACCAGGATCTCCCAGTTGTTGCGGCCTCTGCTAATAGGGTTCTACTCCACGTTGTTCTAGGTCTTCCGATTCGACGGGATCCTTGCGGATTCCAGTTAAGGGCCTGTTTTGGTAGATTCTCGTTTTCGCGTCGCAAGGTGCAAGGCCAATTCAATTCCATTTCCTTCGACTGATTTGCTCGTCTATCCTTTCTTGGCCGGCACGGCGCCATAGTTCTTCATTTGAAATTCTATCTTGCCAGCGGATTTTTAGGATACGACGTAGGCATCTGTTGATGAAAACTTGTAGGCGCCCCGTCATGAATTGGGTGACTTTCCATGTTTCGCAACCGTACAAAAGAACTGCCTTAACCTTGTAGTTGAACAGCCGCAATTTGGTGTTAATTGAGATCTCCGTCGATCTCCATATGTGAAACAGGCATGTATATGCGCTTCTTGCTTTATTTATTCTGGAACTGACGTCTCCTTCTGCACCACAATTTTCGGTAATAATACTACCGAGTTAGCAGAATTTATCTACCAGTTCCACGTCACGGTTATTCAGCGCTGTGCGTTCAATGGTGTTTGCATTTATCCGCATTTCTTTAGTTTTAGTCGGCCTTAAGCCTGCTGGACTACTTTCTGTTGCCAAATTGTTTAACATGTTGTTGAGGTTCTGGTGTCTGTGGGCCAGCAAACAGATATCATCGGCGTAGTCGAGATCCTTAAGGCAGTCTAACAATCCCCATTGTACGCCACCTGTTCTAGTATCTAGAGCGCTGACAAGGATGTCGTTTATTACTATTAGAAATAGTAAAGGTGAAAGTAGGCATCCTTGCCGTACTCCTGAGCTCACTTCAAAGCTGTCGGATAGTTTTCCATTGTGAAGAACTCTGCATTTGGAATTGTTGTATAGGGCCTTTAATAATTCTATTATTTTCTCAGGCAATCCACGTTGCCGTAGTGCCTGCCATATAGAGCTCCTATTAACTGAGTCGAACGCTTTCTCATAGTCTACGAAAGCAAGGTAAAGGGGGGGCCCTTTCTGAATCCAGCCTGCTGTCTTCTAAGCGTTCGATCTACTGCCTCTCTTATCCTTGATAATAATAGCCGTGTTTTTTTAATGAACTATATAGTTCTTCCCCATACAAATCTGAAAACCCAGGTTTTATCGAGGTTTTTATACAGGTCTTGGGACATTTCAAAATTTCCCTTTCTTTTCGGAATGTAGCATACTTACCGGCTGTCGGAAAAACGTCATTTAAAATAAAAACAACATAGAAGTGACGAGAGCAAATTTGAAGGCATGAGGAAACAAATAATTTATTTTTTAGAAACTTATTCATTATTTTCTAGAGGGGAATTCGTGTAACAGTTGTTTACTGATACGCAACTTCGGATTAATTTTAATATATTTAAAGCACTGAAGATGGCGCTTAGTGAAATTTCCCTTGTCGTTTTTTTAATGAACTGGATCGAAGACCTATATAGTTCAATAAAAAAACACGGCTAATATGTGGATTTTACCCACAGTAGATAATGGACAGATGCCTCTCCAGTTGTCACATATTGTTAGGTCCCCCTTTTTTGGTATTTTGACAATGATACCTTCCGTCCAATCCTCCGGAAAGGTACAGGTGTTCCATGCTATTTCCAGGATTGGCTGTAGCGCATCTGCTATGAGGCTTGAGTCGGCTTTCAACAATTGCTTTACCATTGACCATTGCATGAATTGCGGTTACTATTTCTGTTTTGGATGGTGCACGAGTGGCGATTTTTATTGGCTGTGCATTGTTGCTACTTTCTTGAGGCTCCTGTACAAATGAACCTTTCAGGGCGGCGAAGAAATGATCTCTCCATCTTTGGAGTGGCTTCTCGTCGCTGCACAGCAGCCTTCCATCCACACTCTTTTCGGCATGCTTTTTAGTAGAGTGCTTTCCCGAGAGCTGTTTAGTTATTTGGTACTGCACCTTCCTGTTGCCTGTGTTTGCGGCGTTTTCCGCTTTCTCTGCGAGCTCGTTTATCTGCCGCCTGTTATCACGCCGGACGCTCCTCTTTACCTCCCGGTGTAATTCGGAGTATTCCCGCTCAAGTTTTTTGTTAGATCTACTTTAATTGTTGTCTTTGGAACTCTCTTTCTATTTAAATGCGAAGAAGATGATGCCGATAATACCTGAATAGTATTAGCATTACTACTGAAATCGATCTTGTGAATCCGTTCCAAGTATGTCTTTAAGTTGTTAGCTCTATCACTTTTCATGTTGATTCCACATGTTTTAAATATAGCACTGTTCTCATTATTTTTTCCAAAATATTGGCACACTACAACTTTTCGAACCCTCATTCTACAAAAGAAATTAGTGAATAGGAAAAAATTCAAGTTAAGGGGACTCTCCTATGAAATATCTAAAATCTACAATTTTCAATGAAATTTGAAGATTTTTTGTACAAAGGTGTCTTTTAAGTTGTACATGAAAGAGCTGGAGTCAAAAAATACAAAAAATTATATCAACAACTGTTTTTTTTACAATAACAATTGGAAAATAGCTCATTTCAAAAGAGTCCCGGTGCCTCCCCTCTGCACCGAGTTCCAAAATTCAAAACACGCAGAATTTCATAAAGAAAAAAATTGTCGAGCCGATTTTTGATTTTATTTGTTTTGACAAAGTCACACTTGTTTTTGTACGGCGAAGCTGAATTTCGGCATTTTTTTAAATTATTGTTAATAACTTTTGAACAAATTGTTTATTCAAAATTCGGCTAGACAATTTTTTTCGCATGGAAATTCTGCGCATTTAAAAAAAACGTCAAAATCGGTTGAGAATTGGGGCACCGGAACTCTTTTGAAGTTCGAAAAATTAGCGAAAAAAGTTTCAGAGAAAAATCGATTTCAAGTTTTATTTGTACATCAACACTACAGAACGATTAAAGGTTTCATTTGATTTTGATCAAACATTTTAGGCAATTTTGCTGTGTTTATCATAAACATTATAATTATCCTAATAATAATAGCTACCAACGAAAAATGCAAAAAAAGTTTAAATGAAATGATTTTAAGTAAGAAGAAACAACGATGGTTTTATTTCTCGCTGGTGCGACGATCGGTCGCTTGACACAGTATGAAAAAACATTAAAATTTTCATGTTTTTATGATGATAATCAAAATTTTGATTACATTATCTGAAAGAGGAGACTTCAGGCTATCAAAATCTGCAATAAAAAATTCGATTTTTCATCATTTTTCATAGGAGGGTCCTTAAGTCTGCTTCACACGATGGTACTTTTTGCAACACAATATTAATTGATGATCCATTTAAAATTATTTTCGTGAAGTAAATATATTCCACCAAAGCGAAAATTTATAGCGATCCAAATTTAAACGCGTTAGCAAATGTATATTTTGCGATCCCCCCAACCCAGGTAACTGTGGAAAGGGCATTTCGGCCTTAAAATCAGTTTTATCAGATTTAAGAAACTTAAGAGACATTTTTTGGAGGATGCTATTCAATCTTTACCTGTTTTTGAAAATGAAGATCTTTTAATTTAAGTTGGTTACCTATATTAAATTTTAAAATATAATTCGTAAATAAGAAGAAACTCAACATAAGTCTTCCTCACACAAGGATACATTTCACCGCACAATAATAATTGACGAACTATCTGTAACTTGTGGAATACCGAATTCGAATACCGAATTCCACGAAAATATCTTTTAAGTTTATCAAGATTGGTATATAAAAATATCTTTCTGGAATACGACCAAATAAATATCCACCATCATGGGCGCCAGGCTTAAGACATCCTTTTCATACTTTATATAATAAAATGAAAAATATACTGCAGAAACAACACTAATTATTTATTTATATACTTTTTTGTCGTTATATTAACACACGTTTTAATTAACAAAGGAAGTGCGCGTGCTACAAAGAATGAAAAGCTCAGGAAAGTAATTCACAGACTTGGACAGCAAAGCTTTAGAAAAGGCATTTAAGTGATTTTTTATCATGGGGCTCGTGAATAACCTTACAAGGATCCAAATAGCTAGACCTTCTAACTTCCCTACGCGACTGAGCGCGACATAAACCTGCCCCTTGACAAAAATTTTAGATCTTTAGATCTTTTATAAATTTTTTCTTTTTAAGGGTTTTTCGCGATAATTTCAATGATAATGAAAAATAATCCGATAAAATGTACTTTTTTCAATATTCATTTGCGAAGGTGGTTGATTTATACTAAATCAAGCTAAACATTATGATAAGGGATGATCCTAAAGGGTTAAAACCACCCCTAAATCGACTGAAAATAAAAAAAATTGTAAATTTTTTTTTTTAATTTATGGGTCATTCCATGGAAAATGACACCAAGCTAATGAAAAAAAAGTGACGGAAATTACATAAATTTTAGGCTTTAAGTATTGTTAAAGCTCCATAGTATTCGGAAATATGCTTGTAGTAAAAAATAAAATTATTACTTTTTATATTTCCCCAGTTGAATATTGATTTTTCCAATAAATTCAAAAAAAGTGCGTTTAGGTGAAGAATGCAAGCTCAAATATTCACTTATATACTTTTAGCGAAAGTGCCGTTGATTTAAAACCAGCAGCTGAGCTATAAAGCGAAAGAGATGTAGAACATGAATTCCCTACACCAAGCCCAAAAAATAACTAAATAGTTAATAAAATATGCCTAAATTAATGTGTTTTGTGTGTATAGTTTTTTACTCGTCCCACCCGTCACGGATCCCTGTCCCACCCGTCACAACATTTTAAGCTGCATAAAAAAAGTTCGTATTGTTTTTTCACTTACCTCTTTTTAGAAAACAATTAGTGACATAACTCAAATAGCATACTACAATAAAATTAGGGCTTCATATGAACTATTTGATCTGAATTTCAACGTCAAATGCAAGTATCTAAAATAATAATAGAGTTTATCCTTCTAGCTCAGAAGGTACACTTCTCAGCTGGGCTGAGAAACGGGCCACGCCTATGTGCAGGAACCGAACCAGCCGAAAGCACCAAAAAAGGTATAAGAAGAGAAAACACCACATAACGAGCATGCGATCGAAAATGCAGGCTCCTTCTCGACCCTCCCCGGCACTCCGGTACCAAGCCGGTCCGGTCCCTGCACACAAACGCGGTCACATTTACCACTGCACAGTGGCTCAGCTAAGACATGCAAACAAAAAAGTGTTAAAAACATATAACTTAAAACAATAAGAAATGCAATACACAAAGAAGCGTGCAAGAAAAGTCAGTCAAGTGAGATTGAAAAGACTCCTTTTAAGGACGTCCTTACTAATGCTCACGCTAAAAACATCAATATTTTTATTCACATTAATGAACATGCGATTAACAGGCTCGAATCTGCCGTAATTCGTGTTAGAGGAGTTGGTGTGTAAGAGAGGTGGCCCTCTCAAATTGTATCCACTCTCTCTAAACGATGTACGGCGACTCAGAAAACCTGAGTCGACCTTTCCATTAAGGAGCTGATGAACAAATATAACATCGGCTACCTCACGACGCCTGCAAAGAGAGCTTAAGTTGAGTAACTTAAGCCGAGATTCATATGGTGGAAGAACTATTGGGTTATCCCAAGGAAGATGATTCAGTGCGAATCGAACGAACCTCCTTTGAACTGACTCAATTTTTCCAACGTGCGAGGAGTAGTGAGGAGACCAAACCTGGGACCCATACTCGAGTAATGGTCTGACAAGAGAGATATAAAGGTGTTTAGTAATCAAGGGGTTATTGAACTCTTTAGACCACCTTTTTATAAAACCAAGGACTAAACTACCTTTGGAAGCAATATGGTTAATGTGGGCAGCAAAATCGAGTTTACTATCAAATCTTATCCCGAGATCTTTTACAAAATTAACACGACGGACACTCTCATTAGAAAAGGTGTAGTTAAAAATTATAGGACTACGACCTCTCCCAAAAGTCATGGTTTCACATTTACTAATATTGAGAACCAGGTTGTTGTTCGCACACCAAGAGTAAAAGGTGTCAAGGTCAGCTTGCAAAAGTTTGCAATCCTCGATACTCTTTATGTGACGGTACAATTTGATGTCATCAGCGTAAATCAAGATTCTACAGTGTTTTAGCAAGGAAACAATGTCATCAATTGATAGAATAAAGAGCAGTGGACCGAGATGACTTCCTTGAGGAACACCGGATGACGCTTCAATGGTTACTGATTTGGATCCCCGAAAAATAACTTGGTAGGTCCTGTCAGCTAAGTAAGACTGGAACCATGCTAGAAGGGCTCTTGGAAAGCCTAACATCTTTAATTTAAGAAGTATAATGGAGTGGGAGAGCTTGTCAAATGCCTTACTAAAATCAGTGTAAACACAATCAGTCTGGCAACCGGAAACGAAGCCCTCGACAACATGAGAAGTGAACTCAAGAAGATTTGTGGTAGTGGAACGAGCTGCAAGAAAGCCATGTTGGTTTGTTGATACCAACCTCTTGCATATATGCGCGATTGCAGAATAGATAATCGATTCAAAGAGTTTCGGAATGACAGACAACTTTGCAACTGGTCTATAATTCGATATTTCGTTCTTGCTACCACTCTTGTGAATAGGGATTATGAACGAATTCTTCCAAAGAGTAGGGAAGAACCCTTTATCAAGGGATTTTTGGAAGAGGGTTTTCAGGGGAGACTGGAGAACCTCTGCACAGGACTTAAGGACAGCAGGAGGAATACCATCGGGGCCAGAGGTGAAGTCAAATGGGAGTTCGTTTATATGTTTGACAATATCAGCACTGGTAATTGATAGAGGTAAAATATTCGCCTCACGGTTAGTAAATATGTGGCGGAAATTATTGTCGTTAGGCTGAAAGTCAGAAGGTGAGAAAGATTGACGAAAGAATGAGGCAAACATGTTGCAAATCGCAGGCGACTCACTACTAGACAAGTCCGTGTGCTGCATGGTATTAGGGTAGTTATCAACCTTTTTCTTAGAGTTGACGAATTTAAAGAAATTTCTAGGGTCAGTGAACACTTTATCGCTCATACAGCTAAGATATTCACGATACAGAGAAGAAGAAAGAGAGCGAAACCGGTTGTAACAATTTATAAATAAATTGAGACTCGGAGTATCCTTTCTTTTTAAATAGGTTTTCCAGAGTCTGTTCTTCTGATTTTTCAAATGCTTGAGCTCATTATTGAACCAAGGTAGAGATGAACTGGGTAATTTTTGAGGCTCATAAGGTACACAAGAAATCAGGGCTTCGTATAGTACGCCATAAAATCGTGCCACGTCGTCATCCAACTCATTTGCAGAAAGTAAACTGTTGAAATTAATCAAGGCAAGCTTAGATGACAGCTCACTAAAATTAGCCTTTTTGAAGTTAAAGGCATGAGATACCATCTCCGGACAAGGATTATTCTCAGAATTGAAGCAATAATTGAGCAACAGAGGAGGATGGTAATTGTCAACAGATGATATGACTATTGGACTGGGTTCAATAGTCATGTTGACTGAGTCCGTAAAAAATACAAGATCCAACTGCCTCCCCAACACATTAGTCACCCCACTCATTTGGTTCAAGCCGAGTGAGAATAGGGAATTGAGAAAACAGGACTCTTTAAGATTAAAGTTCCCTTCAGGGAGGTAGTTATCGTCATCTTCGACATATACCCATTGAATATTGGGTAAGTTGAAATCGCCTAAAAGTAGTAGTTCATCGCCGGTGTCCATCATGCACTGGATATGATCAACACAAGAGATGAGAATATCATAAAGGTTCTTACCTCCATCGTCAAGTGTGCTTATCATATCTGGTGGGATATAGCAGCACAGCAGGTAGAGATTAGATTTAGAAAAGGAAATTTTGAGAGCGACAAGCTCAACGTCAAGGTGGTTGGAGAAACTAGGAAGCGAAATTGGGTTACAATTAAGATGGCTGCTGCAAGCAAGAAGTACGCCACCCCCACGAGCTTCCGAGTCAGTGTAGCGGTCCCTACGAAAGACTTGATAGGAGGAATCGAAGAGTTCAGCATTAAGAATGCCTTCATGGAGCCAGGTTTCAGTGAATGCTATGACATCGAACCCACTAGCCGCCGTTGCCTGAAGGATGTAGTTAGTTTTAGACCTGGTCCCCCTTACGTTCTGGTAGTAGAGGGAAAGCGTCTCGAGTTTTTTGGCATCAGCGGAGCGCTCGGAGTGGAAGCATTTGCATGATGGGTTCGAGTACGGGTACGCGGGACAAAAATCTTGGTAAGGGCACCTGCAGGCCAGAAACCAGGGTCCAAAATAGTCTCGGCAATGTCAGGCGGTGCAGACAAAACAAAAGAAGAAACAGGCTTGGAAGCCTTGCTGACTTTTCTGCACAAAAGCGTCCCAGGGTCTATAGATTTCATTCTTAAGTATTCGAGGATAGTCTCCACCTTAGTTTCAGGAGAGAAACGGGAGATGAAGATATCTAAAGGCCTCGGGACAGTAACCAGAGGGATACAAGGTCCCAGAGGATCAGCAGCTTCAGTGACCGGGGGATCACTCACTATTGGAGGCGAAGAGGGTGATATTGAGGCCGTCTCAGAGTTCGACTCTGTCACTAGAACGCGGGGCGAGGAACTCAAGGTGACACCATCGCCAGAGGGGGCTTGACGACTTCGACCATTCCTGCGACTTTTACGACGCGCTTTAGGACCTGGCGCGATTGAATTGTTTTCCGCCGGTGTGAGGATAATATTTTCGGAGATAGAAGCAGCCGTGGAGCAAGGTGGGGAAAGAATCTGCTCCCCTACCTGTTGGGCGCCATCAGGTACCGCCACCGCAGAGGGGGAGTTTTTCCTATCGAGGACACTTTCAAATTTCAAAGAGAGAGAGTTCAGGACATTGTGATTTTGAACCACTGCTGTTGACAGCGATTCAATATCAGCCCGAACACGCCTCGTACTCCTTTTAATATCATCCAGTATAGGATGAAGAGAAGCCGAGGAGTTGAAAGTGCAAGAAGAGGTGGCCACAGGATTCAGGATGGCCGAATGTATGTCGTCAATCGATTCTACGGCTGTTGCAACCCGGGAAGAAATTTCGTGAAACTTATTCAACAAGGAACCCGAGTTGGACACAACAGAAGCCAGGGTGTCAGAGAAAGAGTCAAGCCGGACGTTGATGGCCTGGACGTCATCGGCTAGCATCTGAAAGTGCGCGATATTACCAGAGAAGGAGTTTATACGGCTAATGACTTTTTCATGTCCGTCGATAAAAACATCAGAGATGTCTTTCATCAACCTCAGCACATGACAGGGTCTTATGTCAGAGCATTCACGGCAAGTGGACCCTCTAGGGGCCGCCGAAGTGCAGCTGACACTGGCACTGAAGCAGGCAGAGTGAAAAACACCTCCACAGACGCCATCGCAAGAAATGCCATCTTGGACAATTTCCAAAGAGCACAGCTTGCAAAACTGGTGACCCGCCATAGTAGAAAGACAGTAAGAATATCCGGTCAAAAAATAAAACCCCAAATTGAAAAAAAAAATGGTTAACCCCGAAATTGTACTTTTTTTTTTTATAAACAAATTCGGCAGCTGATATAGGAAAACAGTTTGAGAGACTAGTGCTCTAGTTTAAAGTCGCTGCATACCCTTAGGCGAATAATAATAAAGAAAAATGCTGAGAGCTTTTTTATTTGTGTCAAATGAACAAAATTATTAAAATGAAAAATGAAAATGAATGGCAGAAAGACTTGAAATACCTTGAAAAATATTCCGGCACACAAAACAAGGATCACAGAAACCAAACGAAACTAATTACCACAGCACAAGTACCAGATAACTGCACAAGCACTGAGAACATTTCTTTTGCACCAAGGCAAACCAATTCCCTATTAATTGCTTTTTATCAAAACAAAAGGGATTAAGTGCATTAAAAACAAGTGGTTGCCACAAAATTACACTTAAAAACCAAACAAAAACGAGAAAAACACCAAAAACTTATCACTAACAAAAACACGGGCACCACTTTGTTATGACAGCTGAACGTCAACTCAGGGTTTAGCCTGTCCCACCCGTCACATATGTAATTCTACGAATTTAATAATGTTAGAATATATTTTTATATTGTTTTCTTTTATCATATCTTAAAAAATATATCTAAGAATGCTATCATAAATACAGTATGTATTATGTGCTTTGTTTGCACTTTAAAATAACTGAATGTATATCAAAAAATGTGTTAAAATGTCCCACCCGTCACCATGGAATGACCCTTATGCTTCAAATGCGATTGATTATATGCGTATTGTCAGGCAAAAATATATTATTTTCAAGCCATAAGGGATTAAAACTACCCCCACAATTTGAAAAATCAACTTTAAATAAAAAAATGGCAAACATTTTTTTTTCTGCTTTTTACTTGAAATTGGGTTGCATAGGTTTTATCAGACAGAAATGAAATATTTTCAACCACCCCTAGATTAAAGTTGAATTTGAAAAAAATTTAAATTTTTTTTGCAGTGAAAGTTCATTTTTGATATAATATTATTAAAACATTTGGAAAATTTTATTGTAACCCCTTTTTTAAAGGGGGTGGCGCAAGGAACACCCCCCCCGCTTTTTGAATGGACTAATAGTGAAATTTCCGTCGACCAACGAGCAGCAAGAGTTCCTGAGAAAAGCTCGGCATCACGGCACTCTCACTCTAAATAAATTGAATCTGGGATTCTCTTATGACAGGTTGCTCGTTTGAGCGAAAGCCTGTCACCAACAAACGACACAACCAATTTAACAACAAAGCCATTCAAGTTAAATTTTATAAATTTCTCGATAACCATTGAGCTTTCGAGTAAAAATCTAACAATATTCCCCGTGTTCTTTTAATGAACTGGGTTTTGAGAGCTTTTGAGGAGCTTTTGAGGTCCCATACAAAATCGAAGAACCAGAAGACCCAGATAAAACCTGGGTTTTCGATTTTGTATGGGAACTCAAAAGCTCTCAAAACCCAGTTCATTAAAAGAACACGGGGATTGTTACAGTTTCGAGGAAAGTTTATTCAGTTTTGAAATAGAGAATACGATTTTGGCAGTTTCGGAAGAAATTTTCACAATATTGTACATAGAGAATAAGGCCCCTGACCTAAATATTTGAGGGCGTTGATTTTTATCCAACTGAACAAAAATCCGGCCTTGACGTGAAAACATTGCGGTGACGAGATTCCTCAGTTGCAAAAATGTCCTCGTTTGTTGGTGACAGGCTTTCGCTCAAACGAGCAACCCTGTCAGAAGAGAATTCCAGATTCAATTTATTTAGAGTGAGAGTGCCGTGATGCCGGGCTTTTCTCAGGAACTCCTGCTGCTCGTTGGTCGACGGAAATTTCACTATTAGTCCATTCAAAACGCGGGGGGGTGGCGTGTTCCTTGCGCCACCCCCTTTAAACCCCTTTTTAATTTTAATTTTAATTTTCCAAATGTTTTAATAATATTATATCAAAAATGAACTTTCACTGCAAAAAAAAATTTAAATTTTTTTCAAATTCAACACTAATCTAGGGTTGGTTAAAAATATTTTATTTCTGTCTGATAAAACCTATGCAACCCAGTTTCAAGTAAAAAGCAGAAAAAAAATGTTTGTCATTTTTTTATTTAAAGTTGATTTTTCAAATTGTGGGGGTAGTTTTAATCCCTCATGGCAGTGTTTTTCAACCTTTTTCATTGACTGGCACCCCTGACTAAAAAATAAAAAATCGTGGCACCCTTGACCAGCGGCAGAACTTTTTTTATACGAGGGAGTGTTGGGAATCTTAGGCCGGGCGCCCACTAAAGTGGTGTGGCAGTGACATGGCAGCGGCGTGGTTTTTGGTCTGCCATGTGGAAACAAAGTGGTGCGGCAGTTTAATGGTGACGGAGTGGTCTTAAAATTATTAAGCGCTCATCGAAATGGCAAGCAGCGTAACGTGTAAGTGATTCTATATCATGTTATTCAAAATGTCATCATCAGAGGATGAAGATGCTCTTGCATTAGGCAAATTATAAATGCAAATGCCAGTAAAAAAATAAAAAAAGACTCCAGTGGGTACATCCACTATGGCAAGGAAATGCCAAGTAGGGGATTTATAATATATATAAAAGTGATTTAAATCTTGATGACAACAAATTTAAATTGTTTTAGCATGAATAAATGTACATTTTTAAAACTAATCATTTTTACATTTTTAAAACTAATCTCGGGTATAATCATATATACATGGGTGGCGTTCAACAAGTCCAACAAAACGGATATTAAATTCCTGATCACCCGCAGTTTTAGCACACAAACAATAAATAAACAAAAATAAACACAACTAAGTACTTTCCCTTTCAAGCAATAGCTAACGAGAAGTGGCATCCACTGCCACTTACCACTCAAAAATTAAACTTGTCGGAGACTAGTGGCAATCCAGTGGTTCCACGCCACTTGCCAGATGCCACACCATCGCTACTCCACTTCAATGTGCGCGACTTCATTTGATTATAGGGGAATAAATTTTTCCACGTGCCATTAGTCCGCCACGCCACTGCCATGTCACTGCCACTTCACTTTAGTGGGCGCCCGGCCTTACATCGGTCTAGCAGCAGGGAATGTGTGAGACCGCCGCACAGTGGGCACGTCCATAGAAGGTTCTGCTCAAAACTCAATTTTCAAAATGTGGACTTTTGCAAAAAAAAAATTTTATCAGCGTAGTTGTAATAATGTATCAGATCACGTGTACAAATATTGAGGCGCTGACGGTTATAAGTCATCGAGTGCATCAGCTTAAAGTTTACGGTTTAGGCAAAATAAAAATTATCCGATAACGTATGACAGTTTATGCGCGATATTAAAACATTTTATTTCTAACGTTTAACGCTAAAATCTATTGAAATGTATTATGTGGGTGTTCAAGCAAGGTATGTGGATTCTTATACCATTTTTTATTATATTATAAGTTCATCGGTTTCTTATATAGGACTTAAATTTTGTGGTAGTGTGTATTTTTTTGTAGGGGATTTTTTAAACGACATTTTCACGAAAATGCGCAAAGTTCTATTGCTAATTTTTTCGGTTAACTAATATATAAAGTCTTCCGTTTATAATAAAAAAAGAGTCAAAAATAGAACTTTGCGCATTTTGGAAAAAATGTCATTTAAAAAATCCCCTACAAAAAAATACACACTACCACAAAATTTAAGTCCTATATAAGAAACCGATGAACTTATAATATAATAAAAAATGGTATAAGAATCCACATACCTTGCTTGAACACCCACATAATACATTTCAATAGATTTTAGCGTTAAACGTTAGAAATAAAATGTTTTAGGGCCGTTTTCACCATCTGCGGTTAAACGTTAACTGAAACTTTAACCTGCAGTTAGTCAAAAATGCGTTTCACAATCTCTGGTTAGAGTCAATCTGTCAGTTAATTTTCATTTAACTGGTAGTCAATTTAACCGAAAGAATTTCTTCTGGTTAATTAATTTAACTGAAAGTTTGACACTGGGATTGACATTTTTGCACTTTGGTTTTAATATGGAAAATATGAATTTAATTTTTAGTCATGCTCAAAAGATTAATAGAAACTATGTGCAAATTCGACGATTCAATTGAAGAAGATCAAGAATATATAAGTGTTCGAAGTTTTCTTTTAATAAATATTGACACTTCTAACATTTGATGTACTGTAACTATCAAAAAACTAGTACATTTTAACTTTAACTTCAAGTTTGTTAATCATAGTTGGCGAAAACGACATTTTTTTACTGGCACTTTACGGTCACAGTTAAATTAACTACTAGTTTAGAAACTGGAAGTATCCTGACAGTTTAACCGGAGATGGTGAAAACGGCCCTTAATATCGCGCATAAACTGTCATACGTTATCGGATAATTTTTATTTTGCCTAAACCGTAAACTTTAAGCTGATGCACTCGATGACTTATAACCGTCAGCGCCTCAATATTTGTACACGTGATCTGATACATTATTACAACTACGCTGATAAATTTTTTTTTGCAAAAGTCCACATTTTGAAAATTGAGTTTTGAGCAGAACCTTCTATGGACGTGCCCCACTGTGTGCCGGTCTAAGGCTTCCATGCCTACTAAATTCACCCACCCTTTTTTTGACGTTCAAGTCCAGACCGGTACGAGCCGCAAAGGCATTACTTCAGCCTGGCTTCGTCAGCATGACGCTTAAAAAGGGATCCCTCAAAAAGTGCTCACCATACCCGGAACAAGAAGAGCCGTCTGGATGCTCCGCGTCCTCTTTATCGTCCGGGCAGAACGGTGGATCGTCCAACCTGAACCCTGCGAAGGTATGCCCTATAACCTCCATTCCCACTCAGGAACTGCGTGAGGTAGTAACTCACTTCCCCATGTCGTTTATAACCCACTTCTTCATATTTGATATGAGTCTATTGGCCAAACCTAAATGGGAAGTGAAGTGAAGTGAAGTTAGGTACCATTGCATATGAATGTATGAGAGTGACCAAAATGGAAGTGAAGTGGAACTAAGTCTACTTCAGTGGAAGCAAGTCTACTTCACTTCTGCGTTACTTTTCATATTGGTTTGGCCTTATGGGTCCACCGGCCCTTAGTAGACTCGTCCCACATCCCCTTGCGATGGACAGGCTGCACCCCAGTCTGTCGCACTTCCTTGGACTCCCCTCTTGGATATTCCGAGTCAACCTCTTGCCCTACAATGCAAGAATATTAATCGGTATCATTCCTGATTTCACGCATGCTGCTTCGTCGGACGTTGTTCGATATGCACAGCATGCTCGAAGGGCACTCAGAGAACACTTCTTCCTTCAGGCACGCTGTGAGTACTTGGGTGAACTCCACTGGCTGCCAGCTTCACCACTCTCTGTTCTGTATATTGTCTGGCCCAGGGCTTTTCCAACGCCAATCCTCTTCGCGGCTTCCAAAATTTCTTCCTCGCTTATCTCTGGGATGTCTGTTTCATTTACGTTTACTGCAGGCAGGCTGTCCATGTTCCCGTTCTGTGGGAACATGGGCCATACTATGTCTTGCAGCATTACAGGGCAGGTTATCGTTGGGAATCCCTTGCTTTTATTCGTTTATTCGACGACATGACTACCCTGTAAGCAACCCCCCATGGGTTACTATCCGCTTCCTGGCACAGGCTCTGTTTTACTCTTTCGGATAGCACCAGCGGCGAATCTAGAATCTGAATAAAGAGGGGGAATGGCTATGGGCCAGATGAATTTTTTGTCGAAAACCAACATCACATGCAACGCTGGGGTGGGGTCCGGCGAGGGGGTCACATATTTTGTGATTGAAACCACAACCTTTTCAAAGCACAGTGCAACGCTTCTTAAAGTATATACAAGACACAAGCGCCCACTTTGTCCTTTTCTGCTGGTTGGCCTGTTAGTGGTACTGGGAAAGTAAAGGCCAAGCAGTGTGCTTTGGACGAACTCGATTAGCCATCGCTTCTTTGCTTACTACATAACTCGTACCAAAATAGAACTGATAATGCGTTATCTTGAACTACACTCAAGTAAATTTCAAAGAAAATGCCTAAACTTTGCGGCACCCCAATCGTGGCGCTGTGGCACCCCGGTTGAAAAACACTGCCTTATGGCTTGAAAATAATATATTTTTGCCTGACAATACGCATACAATCGCATTTGAAGCATAAATTAAAAAAACAAAATTTACAATTTTTTTTATTTTCAGTCGATTTAGGGGTGGTTTTAACCCTTTAGGATCATCCCTTATCATAATGTTTAGCTTGATTTAGTATAAATCAACCACCTTCGCAAATAAATATTGAAAAAAGTACATTTTATCGGATTATTTTTCATTATTATTGAAATTATCGCGAAAAACCCTTAAAAAGAAAAAATTTCTAAACGATCTAAATTTTGTCAAGGGGCAGGTTTATGTCGCGCTCAGTCGCGTAGGGAAGTTAGAAGGTCTAGCTATTTGGATCCTTGTAAGGTTATTCACGAGCCCCATGATAAAAAATCACTTAAATGCCTTTTCTAAAGCTTTGCTGTCCAAGTCTGTGAATTACTTTCCAGAGCTTTTCATTCTTTGTAGCACGCGCACTTCCTTTGTTAATTAAAACGTGTGTTAATATAACGACAAAAAAGTATATAAATAAATAATTAGTGTTGTTTCTGCAGTATATTTTTCATTTTATTATATAAAGTATGAAAAGGATGTCTTAAGCCTGGCGCCCATGATGGTGGATATTTATTTGGTCATATTCCAGAAAGATATTTTTATATACCAATCTTGATAAACATTAAAAGATATTTTCGTGGAATTCGGTATTCGAATTCGGTATTCCACAAGTTACAGATAGTTCGTCAATTATTATTGTGCGGCGAAATGTATCCTTGTGTGAGGAAGACTTATGTTGAGTTTCTTCTTATTTACGAATTATATTTTAAAATTTAATATAGGTAACCAACTTAAATTAAAAGATCTTCATTTTCAAAAACAGGTAAAGATTGAATAGCATCATCCAAAAAATTTCTCTTAAGTTTCTTAAATCTGATAAAACTGATTTTAAGGCCGAAATGCCCTTTCCACAGTTACCTGGGTTGGGGGCATCGCAAAATATACATTTGCTAACGCGTTTAAATTTGGATCGCTATAAATTTTCGATTTGGTGGAATATATTTACTTCACGAAAATAATTTTAAATGGTTCATCAATTAATATTGTGTTGCAAAAAGTACCATCGTGTGAAGCAGACTTAAGGACCCTCCTATGAAAAATGATGAAAAATCGAATTTTTTTCGAAAAGCTTTTTATTGCAGATTTTGATAGCTTGAAGTCTCTCTCCTCTTTCAGATAATGTAATCAAAATTTTGATTATCATCATAAAAACATGAAAATTTTAATGTTTTTTCAAACTGTGTCAAGCGAGCGATCGTCGCACCAGCGAGAAATAAAACAATCGTTGTTTCTTCTTACTTAAAATCATTTCATTTAAACTTTTTTTGCATTTTTCGTTCGTAGCTATTATTATTAGGATAATTATAATGTTTATGATAAACACAGCAAAATTGCCTAAAATGTTTGATCAAAATCAAATGAAACCTTTAATCGTTCTGTAGTGTTGATGTACAAATAAAACTTCGAAAATCGATTTTTCTCTGAAATTTTTTTCGCTAATTTTTCGAACTTCAAAAGAGTTCCGGTGCCCCAATTCTCAACCGATTTTGACTTTTTTTTTAAATGCGCAGAATTTCCATGCGAAAAAAACTGTCTAGCCGAATTTTGAATAAACAATTTGTTCAAAAGTTATTAACAATAATTTAAAAAAATGCCGAAATTCAGCTTCGCCGTACAAAAACAAGTGTAACTTGTAGTGTAAGAATTTTTACCAAATTTAATAACTTGAGAAGAAACTAAGGCAATAAATAAAAGCTTGCTTAAAAAAACTAAAAAAATACGCTTTTATTTGAAAATGAACTAAAAAGGAAAAAATATTTTGAATGTAAAGTTTTTATTGCTCCAGCCAGAATTTGAAAACAACCTACCTTTCGAAATGTAAAACAGCGTGGGACTCTTTTCCTATATTCTTATTTTATCAACACCGGAAATTTTCGCTAGCGCCCCACGCTTTTTTACATTTCGAAAGGTAGGTTGTTTTCATATTCTGACTGGAGCAATAAAAACTTCACATTCAGAATTATTTTTTCCTTTTTAGTTCATTTTAAAATAAAAGCGTATTTTTTTAGTTTTTTTAAACTATATTTTTTATTTTCTACTTTTTAGTCTATTATATGTCTTCCGCCATTTTGTAGTGATCGCCATATTAGATTTAAATTGACGTCACACAACTTACTGTACTATACTTGTCATATACTTTCATTTGATACCCATACCGAGGGCCTTGTAAAGAAAAAGATATACCGCCATTTTGCGTTGACCTCTATTTTGAATTTGGAATCACGCCACATAGTTAATAGTATTCTAATTGTCGCACTCTTTCATTTGATACCCATTCCGAGGGTGTTGTAAAGAAAAAAGTAGTCCGCCAATTTGAGTTGGCCGCCATTTTGAATTTGGAATGACGCCACAGAGCTAATAGTATTCTACTTGTCACTTCCTTTCATTTGATACCCATATCGAGTGGCTTGTAAAGAAAAGGGTAGTCCGCCATTTTCTGTTGGTCGCCATTTTGAATTTTGAGTGACGCCACATAGCTAAATGTATTCTACTTGTCACACCCTTTCATTTGATACCAATGTCGAAGGTCGCGGAGCACAATAGCAAAATTCGGCCGCCATCTTGGAACCGCCATCTTGATTATTTCACAAACTGGTCAGATTGCATTGCCGCGCGAACTATACATATGTGCAAAATTTTAAGTTGATCGGTTATATGCAAGTGGGTGAAAATCAAGTTGCAAGATTTGTCTGCATACATTTATATGTACATACATACGTACATACATACAGGTGGAGCTAATATAAAGCGTATAAAGAGAAAAAAATGCAACAGAAAAGTGTCATTTATTTTTAAAATGTAGTAGAAGCTAGTGCCAAAACGGATTTAAATAAAGAAAAAAAAACCCCCTCTAAAAAAGGAGTTACAATAAAATTTTCCAAATGTTTTAATAATATTTCATCAAAAATAAAATTTCCCGCAAAAAAAATTTAAATTTTTTTCAAATTCAACTCTAATCTAGCGGTAGTTTTACGCCCTTAGGCTGAACCCACACTGAAGCAATCAGAGCAAAACAAAAGCAAAAAATACAATTTTTTAGAATTTTAAAATTTAAATCCTCATGTTAGAATTAGTGCGCCCCTACTAATTCACACAAGTCAGAGCAAAACAAACAAAGCAGTTTTCCAAAATGTTCGCAGCACACTATGTATAATGTTTAAATGAAACAACCCACACTGCGCTAAACAAATCGGTAAAAACACGCAAAGGCAATCTCACACAAGCACACACAGGCACACAAAGCAGTCAAAGCAAACAGACAAAATATACTCGCATTCCAAGGAAGCAACCCACGCTAAACCAGTCAGGACAAAAAAACGAAGCCAAGCAAACAAAGCATGCCTGTGATGATGACTGCTTGGTCCTTGCTTTTCCACACAGTCAGTTTTCAACTTCGATCCAGTGTGCTAATCTGGATCTTTGATTTAAATGATGCACCCAAAACATTCTTTCCACTTTTTCTCTTAGCATGACATAGCCCACTCGTCTCACTCCTTCCTGCAGCATTTAGTTTCGCGCACTCTACAAACTGGTTTCTAAATAGAACAACTCGACTGTGGTACAACCTCTCGCAGTCAGTATATCCGAACTCCTACAACATCCAAGAGTTCAAACGCAGGGTTCATCGCCGCCTTCTCCAACACCCTCCAGAACTCTCACAACCCTTAATCTTCCCCTCCCCTAAGTTGCTATTTCTATAACATATTTGTCGATGGGAGAACCATAGTGATCCAAGCGACATTTTAAAAAATGCTTATTTTTTGAATTGAATGCACAGAAAAACATTAAATCGTTTGTGCCATACTAATCCAAACACATAAAATTTATTAATGGGATGTTATTTATGTGCTTGGATTAGTATGGCACGAAAGATTTAATTTTTTTCTATGCATTCAATTCAAAAAGTAAATATTGACAAAAATGTCGCTTGGATCACTATGGTTCTCCCATCGACATTTACCTTGTTTATGCGTAAGGCGAATTTCGGCTTAAGATAGAATCCGGCTCCGTATAAACAGTCTTAAGTCGAAATTCGTCTCAAGGTTAATTTATTTCAGCTTAAGACGAATTATTGTGTGTGGTATGTGAGGAGTTCTCAAAATGGCTGATTTTGGTCTTACATGAAAAGAATAATCTTACTCTATTCCGGTTAGTGATTAAGGTTATGTTAATGCATAATATAGAACGTAAATTTTCAATTGTGTGATAGAGAATCCGAATCTGTTTATACAGGGAATTCATCTTAAACCGATTTTCAGCTTAAAACCGTCTTACGCATAAACAAGGTAATAGACTGGCTACAACCCAGCATTGACTGGCTACAACCCAGCATTGACTGGCTACAACCCACATTAAATCAAGCACGTCAAATATGTTTTTGCTTTGTTTTTGTTTTACTCGATTTGATGTGTTTTGGGAGCCAGTCAAAACAATTGCGTTTTACTTGTTTGTATGTTGTTCGGTGCAGTGTGGGCTTAGCCTTAGGTGTTACAAATAATTAATTTTTGGCTGATAATACCTATTCCACCCAATTCCAAGCGAAAAGCAGCAAAAAAATTAAGGGTTGAAAATATTTAATTTTTGCCTGATAAAACCAATGCAACCCAATTTCAAGCAAAAAGCAGAAAAAAAAAATTTTTGGAATTTTTTTTATTTAAAGTTGATTTTTCAAATTGTGGGGGTAGGATCTCCCTTTAGAACCCTTTAGGAACTTCCCTTATCATAAAGTTTTGCTTGATTTAGTATAAATCAACCACCTTCGCAAACAAATATTGAAAAAAGTGCACTTTATGGGATTATTTTTCATTATTATTGAAATTATCGCGAAAACCCCTTAAAAAGGGGCGTTTTTCGCGATTTTAAGGGTGACGCCCATATTTTAGGACCGCCGGACCCCGATTTTCGTGATCAGCGACTCTAAATCCTTCTAGGGTTCAATTTTCTTAACGGTGTGGTGCGGCACGACGGATTAACATATAGCGTACACGCAGAATAAGTTAACAGGGACGGTAGGTACAACGGAAAATGAATAACACAAGAATGATATATTTTCCAAAAATCGGAATCATTAATTATAATTTTTACCGAAAAACGTCCGGTTTGGTATGGAATGACCGATATGCATCCAGCTTACTTGATATTTGTTTGACAATATACGTTTCTTACAATCCAATAAGCAGGTTACAATATTGATTCCTAGGTGTAACTCGTTATTTGGCGATCGTTATTACTGTGTCCACGTTGCGCGTAAATGGAATGCCTTGCCCCGGCGTATTGGGAGTGCGATATCTAGCCGAACTTGCAGCCAATATATGGACCTATTACGTTCGACATGAAATCGGAAAAGATAGCGCTAAATGTGGTGAATGCAAAAATGTATTGCAAACTAAAGGAGGATCAACACGCGGATTGCATTCTCATCTCAAAACCCAACATAATATTAATTTGTTGAAAAGGAAAGTGTCAGTTTTAGCAGAAGCAAGACCATCTGCACCGTTGTCAGAGGGTAGTAAAGTAAACTAATCACCTAAAGGTGGCCCAGGTGGTGTAATAACCAAATATTTTAAAAAAAAGCTCGGATGGAAAGATATTTTCTCGCAGACAAATGCTTAGACTTAGTCGTAAAAAACTGAACGAATTCGGATTAATGTTAACAAATATAGTCGCTATTACAACTGACGGAGGGGCTGTGATGAAAAGGCTAGGCGGATCAGTAGATACCGAACATCAATTATGTTTGGCACATGGTTCACAGTTAGCCGTAGTTAAGGTTTTGTATAATCAGTTTTTTCCGAACCAGAGTCTTGTGCAGAAGAGCCTTCAAATGAAGATAGCGATGAATGCGAAGATAGTGAAAAAGACTACATTCAATTTACAGATGGCCTTATCATATCAAATGATTCATCCGGTGAAATTGATGAAAATATTATGATATCTAATCATATCCTGTCATCCACAAAATCCAAAATATAGTAAAAAAGTTCAAACAATCACCTAAAAACAACGATTACCTTCAAAAACATACGCACGCTGAATTTAAGAAGGAAACTGCACTTATTCTCGACAAAAACTAGGTGGAATAGTTTACTGGTTCTATTTATTGAAAACCTGTGTCCGGAAAAGTTTTATTGATTAAGGTGTTGACATAAGTTTTTCAGAAAATGAAGTTAAATTAATTGAGGGTATATTATCATCACGATTACCCATAAAGTAGGCTGAATGACCACGCCTCTATTAAATTTATGTTGGACGAATTATCTAACCAAAATACACGACTTAGTGAAGATATAAAATCCGAACTACTTTTTCGCCTAAAGGAGAGACGCTTTTGGATGTCTTTCAATTTTTTCATAATCCCGACGAATGGGAAAAAAACAAAACTAAATGGAAACGACGACGATTTATTTAACAGAACAAGTAAAGCTAGTGTAATTAAGTGGCGTGTTTCATTAATAGAACGGTAAGATATACATAATAATGCAGCAGCATTAGTACATTTATCGGAAAGCGATTAATCTGAAGAGGATTTAATTGCCCCCAGTACTTTATCCATGAAACGATAAGCATTAGCAATTAGAAACTGTGGTAGCAGACAAAAAGACTGTGCAATTAAATACAGCAAACTTAACTAAAGTTATAAGAAGAGAACTAGTTTTTTTTGAAGAAAATAAAAAACGGGGGAATCTCTTGAAGCAGCATACCAGTATATCACAATAAAGCTAACATCTGCGGAATCTGAAAGAGCCTTTTCAGCCGCGACTAAAATACGGTCCCGACTTAATGACAAAAGTATTGACAATTTGTATTTTTTGCGGGCCTATATTATTGAACAAAGTGATATTTACAAGCCTTAAAAAATGTTTGTACAACTAGTTAAAGCCTGGCTGTGTGGAAACTCCCGACGCTGATAATACAATAAACAGGGTGTGCCCGCTAAGTTTACAAAGCGGCCGGCTGTTGAAAGGTTTAGTATAGACGAGGAAAAAATCGTATGATTGTGGGGGGAGGGGGATCGTAAGGCCGGCCGCACATTGGATACGAATTTGTATCGAACGTAAACGTAAGTTATTGTACGTCCGAACTGAGCGCGCACAGTGGTTGCGTTTTTCTCCGTTGAAGTGCCACTAGTGACTGTGGCCTGTGACATCGTAAAGAATATTTTATATCGCCTAAATCATAGTTCTTCGTTGATTCGAAGACTGCGGCGGTGGCGCAATAGCCATCGTAGAACTGGGTGCGTGAAATTTATTTAAAAAGAGATGAATATGGCGAATTCTATCTAATTATGGCGGACTTCAATAATGAGCCCGGGCTATTTCATGGTTATCTACGCATGAATAAAGAAACCTTTGAATATATTCTAAGCACCATACGATCCAATCTGACTAAATGCAGCAACTTCCGCAACACCATATCTCCTGAAGAACGACTAGTTTTAACCTTGAATACACCTAATAATTTAACTTACCAGGTATTTTTATTTCTTCTGATATTTCTCGCCATGCTTGCGTTGACGGTAACGTAAGTGATATGCCGAATCACTTTGATCCCATAAACTTGATGTCGACACACCAAATTAATAAATTTTTTCTATATCCATATTGTATTTTTAACGTATGAACGCATAAAAATCCCAGCATGCTGGAATTGATTTCGGACGTCGGAAGTATACGCACGTACACGTACGACTAGCTCGCACCTAGTGTGCGAGGTACCATGTACTCAGAGTAGCGGGGTTGTTCGTACGTGTTCGTACAAGAAAAATTCGTACGAAAACGCATCCAATGTGCGGCAAGCCTAACGGTTTAGCCGCTAGGGCCTGTTGAAATTTTTTTGGTAGAGTTTTACATATCACCCTGTATTTTTGTAACCCTATAACCTATTTTCGTGAGTAAGGTATCAACGCAGAATACTCCCACGTATCTAAAATTGTCAAAGCAATGATTCCACCGTACCAACTTCCAGAGTTATGAGTCGTCAAAGTCAAAATTTTGGTAAGTAAAACTACCTTTTTCTCCGTAATACGTAGTTAACCTATACTTTTTTTTCCAAAATTAGAAAGCTTGGATTATTTCCTATGAATAATGCCCAGACAATTTTTATGCTACGGCCTTTACTTTTGTAGTTATAAGCAATTTTGATGTTAAAATTGGCCGTATTTGGTATGTACTTTTGGACAAGCTTAGGTGAAAAAGTACTAAAAAAGCAAATGTAAATAATTGTCCCCTGGTAGTAGTACTCGCTTCGGTCGTCCTAATAACTATTTACATATGAAATACGATTTTTTGTTGGTTCTTGCTTCCTTTTAATTGCAATAGTATCTATAGTTAATACATATTCATAGTCCAGGTCGTTTCTTAGATGAGTATTATTTGTTTTATTATATAATAAACCCTTCTAACTCAGACGGCGCACTTCTCGGCTGGGCCAAGAAAATTTTACCAACTCAGCACAAGCAAGTGCTGAGATGAGGCTCAACTAAAGCATGCAAAACATATAACAAAAAAAAAGTGGGTGTGTGTACTTATGTACGCGAATTAGAAATTAGGGGCCATCCATAAATTACGTCACAAGAATTTCATGATTTTTTGACCCCTCCCCCGTCCTTGTCACAGGTGGTCACATTTGCGAGACTCCCCGCTCCCTAGTGTGACGTCACATATTTTGCAATTTTACATCTAGCAATTATTAAATTAAAACAGCAGTTCCGAAATTAGTTTAAATTATTTTTTTAATAAAATCAACATCAAATCAAACATTGGAAAAAAAATTAACAAAACAAAAAACGATTAGTTATATTAATGAAAGATACAAACTTAATCATCTTGAGCCCATGAAATTTGAACTCACTCCCTTAAATTATTTATAACTGGCATAGCAGACACTTCGTTCTCGTTTGGGTTGTTAACATATATATTTTGAAATATAACGTCACGATATTTAGAACCCCTCCCACCCCTTGTCACACAATGTCACACTTCGTCGACCCCCTCCCTCCTCCATAAGGTGTGACGTAATTTATGGATGGCCCCTTATACTTCTTTGGGGTGATTTAAGACCAATGTTTAATTTGCATGCAAATAACACCGGTCAACACAAATTTTGAGTCTGAGTTCTGCGTATCTGATTTGTATTTCTCACACATTACTAATTAAAGAAAAAATAGCTTTACCTGAAAAAGTTTGCTTTTGTAGATGACAGAATGAAAGTCGTGATGAAAATGTTCACCTTGTTCTTGCGAACAACCACCAATGTTTTCTTTAAGGGACATTCTGCAACATGTGTTTAAAGTTTTGTAATTGAAATAAGCTGTTTGTAATTGTCAGCTCTATTGTTTTCGAGAAAAACATGAACCACTGCTTGACTTTCGTGAGTGTTGAGTAGCTGCCAACATTCACTGCTGGCCTTTATTTTCTTTATTTGTGGTCCGACTAAAATACATACCAGCTTTTACTTTGGCTTCGATAAATGAGGATAGAAATTCTTTAAATAATATTGAAAAGCTACAGAATGTTGACGGAAAGCTTTAACGAATTGCTTTGAGTTGTATAGCTATGCCGGTTCTCACGCAGTGACATTATCGCTTGTAGTCCAGAATATCAAAGCTAGTGGCGATATCTCTAGAATATTAAAGCTCAACGAAAGCTTTTAAGTCCACCCAAAACTCACCACAAAGATTGTTGTCCAAGCTTCAAGCCAAGAATAAACCAAAACCCAAGCTAAGCCCACATCCACACCCGAGACTAAAACCGATGCCTTTACTGTGCCAGAACTGACATAGCTACACTAACAGCACTTGTAGATCTCGTCGTTGTAGAGTCTCGAATCGTCCTCCCTCATATAAGGAGCTTAACAATACTTAGTTATTTGCTCTGCTCATACAAAAGCTTAAATATGTATTGATCATTGTTAACGGTACAAAAGCAAAGTTTTTCAAGAGTCAACGATGGTTTTAGTTATTTTTTGGTATAAAGACTTAGAAAATCATCATTAAAATAGAAACTCAAAAAAAAAATTTATTTTTGTTGACCTGTGTAATTTATTGGATTTTTTTTATTATTTGCGTGCGTTGGCAGGTGGAAGCATCATGATGCCGACACGCTCCAGCCTTTCGGTTCTTTTCAGAAATGCTTCGCCAGCTGGATCAGCTTTTATCTACCTGCTAATACTACCGATATTTCTAAGCCTTACTCTCTTCCTTTTGGTTTCTTTGCGCCTTACCTTCTGATGGAGCATATTTAGCGTCTCCTCCACTTTATTCTTTACAACACCCGATGTCACCATGTAGTCTATGATGTTCTCTACTCTGAGTCGTGCCTGAACTGTCGCTTGCAGAGCAGCAGTTTTCTCGGCTAATATCGGGCATTCCACTAGGACATGCTCTGTGTCTTCTATCACATTTAGGAATGCCGGGGACAGCGAAGACATCTTGTCCGAACCGATGGAGGTATACTCTGGAACACACATATCCACTCAAGAACTGTGCGAGGTCGTAACTCATCTCTCCATGCTCTCCCGTGACCCATCCCTCCACATTTGTTATGAGCCTATGGGTCCGTCGACCTTAAGTAGATTTATTCCTCCTCCTTTCCACTACTGAAATAAACGTCACTTCTAAATTATGTTCAATTCCATAGATTCTTCTTCTAATAGTTACTCAATTGAATTGAGCAGCTTTAGATAACCGAAATATGATACGAAGTGCCTTTGAACTATTTTGTTTTGGTGGACTTGGAAACACAAAATTCTAGACAAGTTATTTTTATTTACACAGGTTATACAGGTTTTTATGCGCCCCATGTTTTTATTTTAGTCTGTTAAAAGTCCCAGAATATTACTTAATTTGCTGACGCAGCGACACAAAATGCCCCTTGGCAAACGATATGAGAAGACAGCACTGCTACTATTCCAGAAGGTCCATCATTGTGTTCTAATTATTTTCTAGTTTTTGGTACAGCAGATTTAAAATAAAACCATTTAACTTAAAAGTTTTTTTACCCATTTTTATTATATTCTTTTTAGTCTTAATTGTCATTTTTGGATTTTACTTTTTACAAAATTCTGGTGAAGTGATTTGTTATGCATACCATATTTCCAGCGCCATTTTGAATTTTCTAATTTTGACAATAAATTTATTATTTCCGACGTTAAAACACCCCCAATAGTTATTTTCAGTGAAATCGAATCGTAATTTCCAAAATCGTACCGCCATATTGGCGCCGCCATTTTGATTTTTTTAAAATTTTGCCCAGAGATTCGTCATTTGTGACCTTAAAAACTCCCCGATACCGATTTTCAATGGATTCGGAACACATTTGCAAAATTCATCCGCCATTTTGAATTTTCAAATTTGAATACAGAATCGTCATTTGTGGCCCTAAAAATCACCCAATACCGATTTTCAATGGATTCGGAACACATGTGCAGAATTCTTCCGCCATTTTTAATTTTCAAATTTTGACCACAGAATCGTCATTTGTGGCCCTAAAAACCCCCCGATACCGATTTTCAATGGATTCAGAAAACATTTCCAAAATTCATCCGCCATTTTGAATTTTCAAATTTTGACCACAGAATCGTCATTTGTGGCCCTAAAAACCCCCCGATACCGATTTTTAATGGATTCAGAACACATTTCCAAAATTCATCCGCCATATTGGCGCCGCCATTTTGAATTTTTAAAATTTGACCACAGAATCGTCATTTGTGACCCTAAAAACCCCGATACCGATTTTTAATGGATTCAGAACACATTTCCAAAATTCATCCGCCATATTGGCGCCGCCATTTTTAATTTTCTAATTTTGACCACAGAATCGTCATTTGTGGCCCTAAAACCCCCCGATACCGATTTTCAATGGAATCGGAACACAATTGAAAAATTCGTCCGCCATCTTGGAACCGAAATCTTGATTTTTTTTTCAAAATTGTCAGATTGCACTGACACGTTAGCTGTGTGTGCAAAGTTTCATAAGAATCGGTTTAGTAGAAGTAGTTGAAAAATCTGTCGCAAGATTTGAACCAAACAAATATACGAGGTCAAGCTAAATAAAAGCATTAGTATCTTTTGTTCACTGTTTTATTTTCCCAAATAATAACAGTAAATATTTTGAATTATATATTCAAACTAATTTCTGATTGAGTAATTATATTAAGTTTTAACCATTCAAAATCATTAGTAAAACAGTAAATAATTATCGCTTATTGTACAGTTGCCATTAGCTTTATTATTATCTTGGCCCTTAGAAACTCGCGCTTAGGTGATGAATAGAACACGGATCGGATTTCCTTCCATAGCCTCGCGACAGAACCCTCACCCAGCAACGTCGTGCACAGTAAAATCGTCTACGAATCTTCATGCCTACAAAAAAACCCAAACCTTCGCTTAGCTGATAAATCGTACATGAAATTTATTTCCCTCCATAGCCTCAGGATAAAAACCCCCTCACCCATCGACATCGTGAACAGACATCAGCTAAAGAATGGGAGTTGAAATGCTTGCCTTCCATACCCCTTCGCCTATATTCTCCGTTGCGTCTCGGGTTGCGTCTCGATTCCTAAAAATTCACTCTCATAATATTTTCAAAACGCGCCTATTGAAGTATAACTTCAAAAAATTACGGCCGCATTTGAGAAAATTAAACAAGAAATGCGGCTTGAGACTACAACAACCGAAGTAAGAAGAAGGTGTCGTGCCTGCATAAGGTGTTTAGGCGGTCAATTTGAACCAATTTTGTAAAAAAAACATAACATAAAAAAAGTCTCTTCTTAAACTTGGCGCTACCAAACTAGTATGTCGTATTTTGACCACATTATTAACAATTTCTGTATCATGTATCACACCGTTGGAAAGGGGATAAACTGAGGAAGTTTTTAAAATAAATCTAAATTCAAAATAGCTTGTAGTTCTTTTTAAAATGAATTCAGAATTAGACACTTTTCCCAACATTTAAACCTTTTTACGAATTTGAAATGTCATAACTTTTTTTCTTAATATCAGTTGGATCAAGGATTAATTGATTTAGAGTAAGAATACATTGAAGAATATAACAAAAGTGATTTCGTGCTATTACAACTACAAACAAAAAAGTTATGATGGTTTTAAGGTTAAATTTTGAGTAATTTTGTAAAATAACAAAAAAAATTATATCTCAGCTACCGTGGCCCTTAGATCATAGCGGCTACCGGCGAAAAGAAGCAAATGGGCCCGCCAACTCACCAAAAAATTTTGACGGTTCATCTGCCAAACACCCTGTATATTGAAGGGGATAATCAATAAATATGTATAAATTTAAAGTAAAAGATTTTAATGCAACAGTCTCGTTATTTAATAGCCACACCTAGTATGCTGACTGCTACTCGTGCTATATACTACTGCTGGACGATCAAAAGGGAGAAATCGGAAGCCAAATATTCCAGAAAATCGTAGACCTTTTCTTGACAAACCACATTATTCACATATTTCTGGAGAACTATTTAATATTTTCTTTGTAATTCATTTTTCTTCCCCAAATCAAATTGAGACTGGATTAAAAAAAAACTGCGTAATTTTATTCACAACACCTAATATATAGTAGAAACACTAAAAAAGTTCGTGTGGCACAACAAAAATTAAATTTTGTTAACCAGTGTAATAGGATCACGTCTCCTACAAAAAGTCATGGCTTGGCATTTACTAATATTAAGAACTAGGTGTTGTTGACACACCAATAGTAAAAGTAACGTAATGCGTAACTTTCTTGAATTAATTGTTGCAATGGTTATTTGTTTATTTTTGAAGTGAAACTTTATTGACGGGGTAGAAGAACTTTCTGTGTAGAGAAATGAAACCGTCACGAGAAATGTAAGAAATTCAGGGGACTTGACAAAAAAGGCTGGCTGAGGGGAAGTACGCCAAATCCACTTTGGAGTTTTAGTCGGGGCAAAAGTTGGTTCTGTTTGTGCAATAAGTAGTTTGTGTTGTAGTTTGTGCAATAAGTGGGTTTGCTGCCGAATTCGTTTTTGAGGGTTTTAGTTAGGGCAAAAGGTGGTTCTGTAGGGAAAATTAGCCTTTGGGAATTTTTGTATGAGAAAAAGGTGGTTTTGTTGCCAAATTCACTTTTGGAGTTTTAGTAAGGGTCAAATCTGGTTCCGTAGGAACAATTTGCCTTTCGGGATTTTAGTTTGAGCAAAGATGATTTTGTGGCTCCATCCTTTTTTGAGGTTTTAGTTAGCCCAAAAGGTGGTTCTGTGGGAAAAATTTGCCTTTGGGATTTTAGTTTGGCAAAAGGTGGTTTAGTTGCCAAATCCACTCTTCGGCTTTAGTTAAGGCAAAAGACGGCTTTATAGGAAAAATTTGCATTTGGGGGTTTTAGATTGGGTAACAGGTGGTTTAGTTGCTAAATCCACGTTTGGGGTTTTAGTAAAGGGAAAAGCTGGCCCTTCAGGAAAAAATTACTTTTGGGGGTATATATCACCAAATAAAAGAATTAGTAAATTAATCGATTTCATACACGAAATACTATTGTCATACACAACAGACGGTCAAATTTAATTAAACACCTTTTTGGGCCGTGGGTTTGACCCTTTCGGTCCACACGATCAACTTCCCAGTATGATGAACGTAGACGGAATAAACGGACTTCTTAGAAAATAGTAATACGTTTAGCACTAGTGGGAAATTGACTAGTACCAGAACTGGTGCAAAAGTAATCCTGAGCGAAGCTAGTTCAAATAACTAAAAAATATAGTTTAAAAAAACTAAAAAATACCCTTTTATTTTAAAATGAACTAAAAAATAAAAAATAATTTTGAATGTAAAGTTTTTATTGCTCCAGGCAGTATATGGAAACAACCTACCTTTCGAAATGTAAAATATGGGACTCTACCTATATTCTTACTTTATTAACACCGGAACTTTTCGCTAGCGCCCCACGCTTTTTTACATTTCGTAAGGTAGGTAGGCAATAAAGACTTTCGATTCAAAATTATTTTTTACTTTTTAGTTCATTTTAACATAAAAGCGTATTTTTTAGTTTTTTAAACTATATTTCTTACTAGCTGGGACCCGGTGCGCCTATGCTGCACCCATAAGCCAATAGTAGTAATCAAGTGATATGAAATTTAATATACAGTAGGAGAGTTTGAAAAAGGCAATTTTTTGGTATTTTTGATTCCAAATAACAAAATGTGAAACTGGATCTGATATTTTGATCGAGCCAATAAAAACCATCCCTGACTTGGCATTTATCGATCAGATTTGATTTGGCTATGCCGGAGGACTTGACGCCCTGTGCAGAACTTCGCTCGAGGGCGCCATGAACGAAGTTCTACACAGGGCGTCTAATCCCCGGCAAGCAAAATTATTCCCAAAAAAAATAATCAATTTTGCAAATTTGGCTCAAAAATGCACAATTTAGTGCCCTAAAAAAATACATTACACACACTTTTTCTCTGTTTTTGTCATTTCGGCTTGAGACGAACAGAAGGAGCAAAAAAATGTCCAGCATTTAATCGGTGTCGGTATCGGTGTTTTTTTAAAGAGCTTCAAGATAAGCTATATTTAATGTTCTGCCGCTTTTTTACATTTCTAAAAGTAAGTCCCCATATACTGGCTAGTGTTCCCATATACTGGCTGGAGCAATAAAGACTTTATATTCAACTTTTTTTTTATTTTTTAGTTCATTTTAATTTAAAAGTGTATATTTTAATTTTTTTAAATTATATTTTATTTTCTACATTTTAGACTATTATAATATGTCTTCTGCCATTTAGTGGTGACCGCCATATTAGATTTAAAATGACGTCACACAGCTTATTGTACTATACTCGTCATACACTTTCATTTGATACCCATACCGAGTGCGTTGTAAAGAAAAATGTAAACTGTAATTTTGTGTTGGCCGCCATTTTGCTTTTGGAATGACGCCGCACAGCTAATAGTATTCTAGTTGTCATACCTTTTCATTTGATACCCATACTGGATGGCTTGCAAAAAAGGGAATCCGCCAATTTTGTGTAAGCGGCCATTTTGTATTTGGAATGACTCCACACAGCTAATAGTATTCTATTTGTCATACCCTTTCATTTGATACCCATGCCGAGGGTCGGGGAACACAATTGCAAAATTCGGCCGCCATATTGGAACCGCCATCTTTGCGAAAGTAATAGACAACTCCAATCGCTTTCTCGTACCCAGAAACCTCTATGTATACATTCTCACCCCCGTACAACGTATATTATTATGCTTTTTATCGAATTTTTAACAAAGCTCTCTAAGACAGCGCCCCCTAGGAGTGATTTTTGAAAGTAGGCACCGATTCCAAAACCACCCCCTTGATGTAAGTAATATGTGGGTAAATTTTTGGGGCGATCGGTTGAATGGTTTTGGAGTTATTAGGGAACATACATTCATACATACATCGAATTTTATATATATAGATTTTCTACTTTTTAGTCTATTATTTGCCTTCCGAAATTTTGTAGTAACCGACATATCGGTTATATGGAAGTGGGTCAAAGTCAAGTTGCAAGATTTGTCTACATACATACAGGTGAAGTTAATATAAAGCGTATAATAATAGTGGTAAATCCATAAGATTTTTCTTGCGTTTTCTGAAAGTTAGCAAACGAATATTTCCTTCGTACTTCGTTCGCTACACTAGGTCGAATTCCTATTGAGTGGGTTGAAGCGAAAAGGCCATATATTTCGTAACTACTGGAAATTCCGGGTTGAACTTCAATTTCCAGAAACTGTAGGACTTGGAAAACAAATCCACGTCAAAAAGTGCTGGTCTAAGGTTGGAAAAATTTGTGATGTTTGTAAAGGGTAACTTAACTTTTGCAGGTTTTTCGGATTTTGACAAGTGATGTCTTGTTGGAAAGCTATTACTCTGCTGAATCCCGAAAATGTAACTTCTTTTAAAGTGGGTTTCATTCCAACGACTTTTTCGATATTAGAAACCTTACCATACATTGAAAAACACAACTAAATATGCGCGAGATATTTTGGACTGTTTGGGCGGATGATTTGCTTATGTTTCACTTCGTTCTCTCTTCGAAAATCCTCAGCCAAAATATTCCAAAGTATCTTGGTTGTGTTCTGGAAGTCAAATTATTTTTGTAAATACAAAATTCTGCACATAAGCACTTGCCGGCCCAATAACTCAGCAAGCACAGCTCAGTTTTAGACAAGAGTTGACAATTATTAAGAACTAGTTGGGACCCGGCGCGCAAAAGCTCCTCCCATAACCCAATAGTAGTAATCAGGGGATATGAATTTTAATATACAATAGGAGAGTTTGAAAAAAGAAATTTTTTTTTTGCTATTTTTGATTCCAAATAACAAAATGAGAAACTATTAGACATGCATCAGTAAGTGTCAGATCCCAATGATTGTCGTCTTCCAGCAATTGCAACTCGCGACATGCATCTTGAAATGTATTGAATATTTGATAATTGACTGTTCGTAAAAATTCGAAAGACGTTGGTCCTGGAACATTCAGCAACAACAAACGCAAAAAGAAACATTCACGTCGTTTTGGATGTACTGTGTCAAGTCGTTCCAATGTCTTCCCAGTGGGAAAAATTTGGAGCGCTGTTCAGCGGAGCTTACTTTGAGCGCTGTTAAATATGCTCCCGAGGGAGCATTACCGGAGCTGTCATAAATTTTATAGAACGAAGAAAATAAGCGATTATCTTGATGACCATAAAGGGTGGCACTAGCATACTCAATGGACCGGCTCTCGTTCGTTACGAAAGACAAGCAGCTTTAAAAGTGGTTAGAATTTAGTTGGGGGCCTGCTTTGGTAAAATCGCACTCGCGCTTGGAAAGGAAAAGGCAATTTCAAAAGATAAACAAAATAAAAGCTTTTCGATACCCGGATCACATATCCACAGGCGTCCATGAAAATTCTTTATTAAAAAGCTTTTTTATAATGCTCCTAGAACGCTTTTGAAGGAGCTTAAAAACGTATGCTCCCTTGCAATGACATGCAATGTTAAAAAGTATATGGAACTGGAGCGTAACGGGAGCGCTGTAAGCTTTTTAAGGAGTGCTCAAACAGCGCTATTGGAGCCCTCCATTTCCAGCTGGGATTGCTTTCAATACGCGTGCGATAGTTGGATGTGGTTCGCCTTGTCTACGTGGCTTCCATTTTTTACCTGATTTGTTCCATGTATAATAGCGAGGGACGTCGTCGGTATATAGCAATGTTTTTGCGAATTGTCCGAAAATATCAGGTTTTTGGCACAGTGTGAAAAATTCAGTAAGTGTAGTTTTTGGTGGCTGGAAAGCTCGTTGGAGAGCATTTTCTTTAGTGAAATATACACGTTGATCGTTTTCAAGATGCACCGCAATCTGAGGCAAAATGCAAAAACTCGACATTTATATATTTTTAACCGACTTCAAAAAGAGGAGGTTATCAATTCGACGCGTAGGTATGTTTTTTTGGTCCTGTTCACGCATAACTTTGTAACGCAATAACTTTTTTGCTTTTTTCTTTTTTTTGGTGGTCCCATGCATTTTTTTTAAATTCTGATAAAGGAGTTCGAAGGTAGGCTTAAAAAATTGGTAAATTTAGTACACCTTGAACAGATAGAATATTTTCAAAGGTATCACAAAAGTCTTTATTGTCACCAAATACTTAATATGGACTTGGCACCGAACTAATTATTGCGGGTTCAAACCCCGAGTCGGACAGTGCGACTTTTTTTCTTCTTTTCTCTTCTAAATTCATTGATTGGATTAATGTTGTAAAGAATTATTACAAACTCCTCGGTAAGAAATTTCATGCATACTCATGTAGACTGTAATGCCTAATCTCCAATGGGAGAACCAACCACAAACCAACCACGTACCAGTCTTCTTTTTGCCTTCATATTTGACATTTTCTCTGTACAAAATTGTTTAGAACCACCGAAAAACCCGCTGAATTGCATGTGGCAACTCAAATCAAGATCAAGATTAAGATCACGCATATATATAGTTAGTCTTAAGAAAAAACAAAATCTAATTTATCTAAATTATCTCGAAGCATCTAATTTTACTCAATCAAATTTTTCCCACAATAGAATTTAATTTCATTACAGTAAAAATATTTGTTACTTTGCATTTTTTCTCTTATCAGTCAGACATACATATCATATTACATTAGAACGTAAGAAATTATTTGTTGAGCTTGCATTCAAGTTTTCCTTAAAGAAAATATTTCTATTTTAATAAGACAAAAAAATGTTAGCAAGGCACTATATAAGCCGAAATTATATTTAATAAAGAACAGTTGATTTTCAACTAGGAAAAGAGGTGTTTTAAGTGAACTTTTACTAAAAACAAATCTACCATTTTGTGTGCACTAGTATTGAACTAGGGCACTACTCACGAAACGCATAGGTTTGTACCTAGGCAACGTTACCCAGTAGTAGCGCATAGGTTTGTACCTAGGCGGCTTCTACCAACAATATAAAAAACAAGCGGGGAGAAAAAAGCTTCCCTCGCTCTACAAAAACATCTGGTGACCCCGACGTGATTTAGCAGGGGCTAATATCACGATTCACGCAAAATCACCGTCGCTGGAACTGGAACTATCGTTAGGTCACAGCGGACATATATCCCACACACAGAAGCATAAATTTTGTATCCAGCTGAAGGAAGCTCTGAAGTCATGGAACCGCTTGCAGAGTCACAAGGCAGGGTTGGTGCAGACATTGAACAGCTTATATCTAACTATACCAAGACTCCAGCCGACCGCAGAAGTTTAAAATACTGCCAAGACAAGCTAAGGTCTTTGCAGGCTGCTTGGGAAATATTTGAAGAAACAGATAGCGCGATCAGGAGGCTCCAAGACCTACCATCGAGCCATACATACTTCAAGAAAGAATATTTCGATGGCATAAGGAAGTTATACCACAAATACTACGAGAAGATCAGTACCAATATAATCGAGCTCAAGGATGCAGCATCGTCACAGGCTCTAGGGGCAATGTCGGACTTACAATTGGACGACAATGAAAACAACCATGAAGAATGTGCTAAGGCAAATCAGCCGTCTAAAGGGGCCATCCCAAAATTGGCCAAACCGGCTGTTATTCATACAACAGCCCCCCAGATTGGTGCAGAGAATAATGATAAAATTGTGAGGCTCATAAGGAGGCAAGGAGCGATCATGCAGTCACTTGATCGGCTTCTAACAACAACACTTGCGGACAGACAAGTGCAACCCAAGCAGTACTCGGAGCTACAATTAAAATCGATTGAAGGTTATTGGGCTCAAGTAGAGCAGTGCCACCAATCGATTTGTGAACTAAGCGATAACCCACGGGCACTGGGGCATAATATGGAACCCTATCTTCAATTGCAGCAGTTGGTCCAAGCAGGAATGCTGCACTTAACCCAAAAATTGGAAGTGCATAACGTACCACAGCAGGCTACCGCACAGCAAGATCCCACTTCAACTAACCATCCAAACATAATGCAGCTTCCCAAGATCAGCATTCCGAAATTTGACGGCGACTACCTAAAATGGCGCCAGTTTCACGACCTTTTCAACCAAATGGTAAACAACCAGCAGATGGGAGGATGCCAAAAGCTTTGGTACCTTAAAACCAATTTATCTGGGGAAGCAGAGCGTCTTATAAGACATTTTCCCATCACAGACGATAACTACGAAGCTGCATGGGATATGCTAAGAGATCGATACGACAACACCAGATTACTTGTGACAGCACTTTTAAATAAGCTTCTGGCACAGCCGGCACTATCCACAGATACCGCCGCTGGCATAAAGTCATTACATGACGTAACTCAAGAATGCCTGCTAGGCCTTCAAAATTTAAACGTATCTACTAACAATTGGGATCCATTATTGGTACATCTTTTAATCAAAAGGTTCGATAGAAATACCCACAGCCTATACGAACAATCGTTAAAGGAACCCAGGAAGCTGCAGCCAGTAAAGGAGTTACTGGAATTCTTAGAGACGAGGTTCCAATCGCTGGAGGCTCTGGGCAACAAAGGCAGACACCATGAGCCACACCAAGGGCGGCAGACGACAGTTAAGGCGCTATCATCAACTACCAGTTTTCTTTATAACTGCAGCATATGCAAGGCCAGCCACCCGTTATACTTCTGCAAGGAGTTCCTCCAGTTATCTCCAAACAACAGACTCAATTTAGTAAGAAGAAACAAACTTTGCGTTAATTGCCTCAAGCCTGGGCATGCAGCAGCTGTTTGTAGCCTAAGGAGTTGTAAGAAATGCAACAACAAACACAATTCACTTCTTCACATAGATAAAACCACCAACAGTGTGCCAGTAAAGAATATACCAGTAAACCAAACTACTTCAGCGGCATCAGCTAAGTCAGAAAACCAGACAGACAATTCCTTCACTCTTGCCACACAAAACAATGAGAGAGGAAGAAGTTATGTCCTATTAGGCACCGCCATAATAAATATAAGCAACGGTAAGGGCCTAACAATATCTTGCAGAGCTGTATTAGACTCCGGTTCCCAGGTGAACGTCATTACCGAGAGAGTTTGTAACAAACTTGGATTAACTCAACGTTCGACAAATACAATATCGAAGGCATTAATCAAATCAAGCAGAAAGCTCAAAAAAGAGCAAGCATGGTGATGCAATCAAGAACCTCAGGTTTCTCAACGCGTTTAGAGGCATTAGTGCTACCACAAATCATAGCCCCTCAACCAGCCGAGGAGATAGACACCAGTTTATGGAACATTCCAGAAAACATACCTCTTGCGGATTCAACCTTCAATCATCCCAACGCAATAGACGTATTGGTCGGAGCAGAATTCTACCATCAACTCTTATCCGTCGGCCAAATTGATTTGGGTGAAGGATTACCAGTACTACAAAATTCGGTCCTAGGATGGATCGTCGCAGGAAAGATAACTGGGATGGCACAACCCACGCCATTTTGCGGAATTGGAGGCACTCAAGATATTAACAGCACCATAGAACGATTTTGGAAACTTGAAGAAGTTGACACTTCTCACACCGCCTTGACACCTATCGAAAAACGCTGCGAAGAACACTTCATCCAGACTGTTAGAAGAAGCTCTGAGGGTCGCTTCATAGTAAAGTTACCCTTTAATCAAGATCCAGCACAGCTAGGTGAATCGATCGACATTGCACTTAGAAGATTCAATTCACTTGAGAAGAAGCTAAGCCGACATGAGGACCTTAAATTGGAATATACGCAGTTCTTGGATGAATACTCCCAACTAGGACACATGAAAGAAGTCCCTATAAGATCAATTCGTCACCCTTACTACTTTCTCCCACACCATTGTGTGTTGAAGCCAGAAAGTAGCACCACCAAACTCAGGGTAGTGTTTGATGCATCGTGTAAAACATCGACCAATTTGTCATTAAACGATGTTCTCGCAACAGGACCCACCATCCAGTCCGAGCTCTTCTCCATATTATTACGGTTCCGACTACCCAGATTTGTCTTCACGGCAGATGTAGAAAAAATGTTCCGGCAAATTGAGGTGTCTGAGGAGGATCGCAAGTACCAATTGATAGCTTGGAGAAAGGACCCCAATCATCCTATAAAATTCTACCAGCTCAACACTGTTACTTATGGCACAACATCAGCCCCATATTTGGCAACAAAATGTTTGCAAAGACTAGGCCAAGATAATGCTGAACGCTTCCCTCTGGGCTCCAAAGCCATACAGGACGACTTCTATGTAGATGACTTGATGACCGGCTCCGACAGTTTAACAACGGCACTCGCCATACAGCAAGAAGCAATAAAGGTGCTACAACAAGGGCAATTTAAACTAAGGAAATGGTGCGCGAATCACCCACAATTACTAATGGGTATACCATCCAAGGATACGGAAGTCCAAATAAACTTCAAGGATGGATCATCTGAGGAACAGATAAAGACTTTAGGCTTAACATGGATGCCTAAATCAGACTCTTTCTGTATCAAAACAACATGGAACGAGAACGATAATGTCACCAAGCGAATAGTAGCCTCTAACATTGCACACTTATTTGACCCCTTGGGTATAATGGGGCCTGTTGTAATTATCGCCAAGCTATTCTTACAACGATTATGGGAATTGAAGCTAGACTGGGATGCCGCCATACCTCAAGAGCTGCACACCCGATGGATCAGATTCAGAGAAGGTATGAAGAGCCTGAATAACATCAAATTCCCACGACACGTATTCGGTCAACAAGTGCCTAATACAATTCAAATGCATGTATTCGCCGACGCGTCAGAACGAGCTTACGGTGCAGCAGTTTACCTCAGATCCACGTTTGGCACCACCTGTATAAGAGTAGCACTTCTATGCGCTAAATCGAGAGTAGCTCCTGCCAAGAAGATAACTCTCCCTCGTCTTGAGTTGTGCGCTGCGAGACTGGCCTCCGAACTAGCCAAACGAGTTAAGGAGGATTTAAAATTACAAAATAGCAAGACATTCTATTGGACTGACTCTGAAATTGTCCTCAACTGGCTGAACTCTGCGTCATCCTCCTTCCAGAGCTTTGTTGCTAATAGGATAGCAGCAATCCAGGAGTTATCTGAGCCTAATCAGTGGCGACATGTAGCCTCAAAACAGAATCCGGCTGATGTATTATCCAGAGGTCTTGCTCCCGAGAAATTAGAAGGCCACGCATTATGGTTTCACGGACCACCGTTTCTGCATGGAAAGGAATCTATTTGGCCAGCACAATATATGCCTGCAGCGAGCGATTTGGAGAAGAAAAGAACGAAGATTACAATCCCAGTAAGCGTGGTTGCAGGGCTGGTTACCAAGGCCATTAACCATCGTAATTCCTTTAGTCATTTGCAAAGGGTTACGGCTTACGTTCTTAGATTTGTAAAGAACTGTAAGTGCAAAACACAAACAGACAGAAGCCAGGAGCAATTAACAGTAAATGAGCTAGAAGAAGCGCTAATCGTCCTTATTAAAGAAACGCAATCTGAGACATTCAAAGAGGAGCTTCAGCAACTGAAAAGGTCAGGAATCGTACACAATGCAAGTCCCATCAGCAGTCTCAGCCCATTTATAGATAGAAATGGAATTATACGAGTAGGAGGAAGACTCGAGGAAGCCAACATACCTTTCGATACAAAACACCCAATGCTATTGCCTTACGCACATAGCACCACAAAGATGCTGATGGAGCATTTACATCAAAAGAATTCACATGCAGGCCCGCAGAACTTACTAGCAATAACGCGAGAGAGGTTTTGGCCTTTAAAGGGTAAAACAACTGCAAGGTCAACAGTCCAGAACTGCCTGCGATGCTCACGAGCTAAACCGAAACTACTTGCACAATTTATGGGAAACCTGCCATCCACGCGAGTGCAACCCGCAAGACCCTTTGTGAATGCTGGCGTGGACTTCTGTGGACCCTTCTGGATCCACTATAAATTAAGAGGAAAGCGTCCACATAAATGTTACGTGGCAGTGTTTTGTTGTTTCGCCACCAAGGCTACGCATCTTGAGGTCGTTAGCGATCTAACAACAGCAGCTTTTATCGCCGCCCTCCGAAGGTTTACCAGCAGACGCGGCAACTGCCGCAACCTTTATTGTGATAATGCCACAAACTTCGTAGGAGCGAAGAATCAACTAACGGAATTACGAGATGCGGTGTATTCCAAGGAATCAGGAGAAAATATTACCACCTTCTGTACAGGAAACGGCATCGATTTTCACTTCATTCCACCAAGATCACCACATTTTGGCGGATTATGGGAGGCAGCGGTGAAGTCAGCAAAGCATTTGTTAATAAGAACAGTATCAACGGCATCCCTCACATACGAGGAATTGGAGACAGTCATAGTGGAAATTGAGGGGATTCTGAATTCCCGACCACTAACGGTACTCTCGGAGAACCCAGACGATCTTTCTGCACTTACCCCCGGTCATTTCCTCATAGGCGAACCGTTGACAAGTGTTATTGACCCGCAAGCCGAACGAACCAAGGTCACTCTGCTACAACGATGGAAGCTAGTCACGCACCTAAAAACACAATTTTGGCATCGGTGGACTAGGGAATACCTTCATGAGCTACAACATAGGTATAAATGGAAAAATCGATGCCAAAACGTCCAACCTGGCACCATGGTTGTGCTCCAAGAAGATAATCTGCCAGTATTAAGCTGGCAACTAGGCAGAATCCTAAAAACAATTAAAGGCCAAGATGGTTTAGTTAGAGTCGCAGACGTAAAGACCGCATCCGGTGTCTTGAGGCGACCAATACATAAACTGGCACCATTGCCAATACCATCTGAAGTGGACACAGCGACCGTTCAAGATCAAAGGGCAGACCAGGAAGGCTCACCCTCAACACGATCAATGGATGCCCCAACTATTGAGACAGACATTCAGCCAGAACTAGCTCCACAACCCCAGCTAGAACCTCTGGCAAGCGTGTCAGAACCTCCGTCATCACGACCAAAACGTCGACGGGTTTCCAGGACTGCTCTAACCTTATCATTATTAGCTTGCTTGATCTTTCCGGTAATGGGCTCCACAAACCCTGTGGCCATAACTCCATTTGAGAACCAGCCTGGAATTTACTTTGAGGGTATGGGTCCAACCCATTTAATATCACATGAGTGGAACTTAGTTATCTACTATAATATGACCAGTTATTGGCAAGAGTATCATAACATCTTTAAAGGGATCGAGAGACTCAAAAATATGTGCACAAGAATGACAGATAAATCGCAATGCAGTTCTACAAACTTTCAGTTCAGCAATGTTTTGCATGGCCTAAAGGATACAAATGATCTGCTTCAATCTCCGACCAAGTCAAGGCAGAAAAGGGCTCCACTCGATATCGTCGGGAATATCGCAAACTCCTTATTTGGGGTACTCGACTCCAGCTACGCCATGGAAATGTCCGAGATTATAAACAACGTAGAAGGAAACCAGAAATATCTTCTAGATCTCATCAAAAACCAAACCACGCTGATTGATTCAACGACCAACATAGTACGAAGATCATACGATGAAATTAACCAACAGTTCGAGCAGTTCAATCGCTATGTTAACCGCTCCCTCAATATCATTCAGGAAGAGTTGAAGGAGGAGCAATTAAGAGAATGGTTCAGTTCAGCCTCTCTTGGTCTGATCCTGATGGTTTCCAATTACCAAAGGATGCAGAACAGCTTATTGGACCTAATCATCGACACTCACCATGGCAAAATCAACCCCCAATTATTAACACCAAGGCAGCTACAAGAACAGTTGACAATTATCAAGGAGCATTTGCCATCAACAGTCCGTTTACCAGGCAGCCAGAGTAATTTATTGCAAGTATACAAGCTGATGACAGTACAGGCTCGTTTGGTTAAGGATTACATTATATTCCGAGCGCGATTACCACTATTCACATATGAACAGTATGAATTGCTGCGCATTATTCCCATACCAATTGTGGCGAATGGAAGCTACATAACTATAGAGCCTTCAACAAATTACCTCATTATCAACTTACATCGCGACCAATATTACCCGTTATCCGAACAAGAACTGGCAAGATGTACAAAAATTGATTATTCCAGCTACATGTGTCAACAACATCACCCTATCTACAGGAAGGCGTCCAACGTCAGTATATGCGAAGTAGAATTCTTAATACATTCTTCAACGCCTCCAAGTTGTAAATTGGTCCGGTCACAGAATCATCCCAGATGGATACAGCTGTTAAATCCAAATCATTGGATTTACAATATGAAGGCATCTACCACCATAAATCTCGTATGTGGTAATGCGGTCTCACAACATTTACTGAAAGGGCAAGGAATGCTTACGCTACAACCTGGATGCACCATCAAGGAAACGGGCACAACAATACAGGCTCACAATCTCTACCCTAGTACCATCAGAACAGCATTCTTGCCGTCACAAAACCTCACGGATGTCATCCCTTCTTCACAATTAGAGGAACTACTTCAACCGTCCAGAAGCCAGCAATCTCTAGAAGAAGACTTCTCCAAATTGAAGGAAGACATCAAACAACTCCAAAACGAAGAAGCAACTGGCCTGCAGGCAGCACCACACCATGTCCATTACTTTAGTTTAGGCTTCTTGACAGCCTTTAGCATTTTAGCTGGAATAGGATGGATGACTTATAAATATATTAAGAAAAGACGCCAGAAAAAAACACGCATCCCAATACCTCTTCCGAGAAGAAGGCAGTCCTTGGACATCAACATACCGGACTTTGACATCAACCCAGCGCTCGAAGATGACACACCAGTCTAGTTGAACCACAGATGATTCAACGCGGGGGAGGATGTTAAGATCACGCATATATATAGTTAGTCTTAAGAAAAAACAAAATCTAATTTATCTAAATTATCTCGAAGCATCTAATTTTACTCAATCAAATTTTTCCCACAATAGAATTTAATTTCATTACAGTAAAAATATTTGTTACTTTGCATTTTTTCTCTTATCAGTCAGACATACATATCATATTACATTAGAACGTAAGAAATTATTTGTTGAGCTTGCATTCAAGTTTTCCTTAAAGAAAATATTTCTATTTTAATAAGACAAAAAAATGTTAGCAAGGCACTATATAAGCCGAAATTATATTTAATAAAGAACAGTTGATTTTCAACTAGGAAAAGAGGTGTTTTAAGTGAACTTTTACTAAAAACAAATCTACCATTTTGTGTGCACTAGTATTGAACTAGGGCACTACTCACCAAAAGCATAGGTTTGTACCTAGGCAACGTTACCCAGTAGTAGCGCATAGGTTTGTACCTAGGCGGCTTCTACCAACAATATAAAAAACAAGCGGGGAGAAAAAAGCTTCCCTCGCTCTACAAAAACAAACTAATACATACGAAAAGTTACACAAGTCGGCCAAAACACGAGCGAGAAGGGGTTAATCAATTTACAATGAGAAGGAGTAGGTAGCAGCATTTTGGTTGGTTGGTTCGTGGTTGGTTCTCCCATTGGAGATTAGGCATAAGAGTATTCCTTTGAATTGGGAAACTATTTAACTGAATTTCTGAAAGGACTTATTTACATATTTAGCCATCTCATGGTAACACTCTCTCGTAGCGCAGCAAGTTAAGTAACTACCTCTCGTCCGGGGGATCCGAGTGCGATTCTTCGGACTGTTGCATTTTTTTTTCAATCGACTTTATATTCTCACAATAAATATTGTTTTCTAATTTCCTTCGCGGAATTTTGTTTCATATTAAATAAGTTTTTTTTAAATTACTCCGAAAATGCGCAAATACATTACTGCAAAAACTATTTAGCTACTGCATCGATTCTTATCGACGGCCGCATGTCATACTTATCGTAATAAATAATTTTGTTTTAAATTGCCCCCGAAAAAAATGAACGGACTAAAAAATACGAAATAAAATAAATTTTTAAAAACCAACTTCAAAAAAAAACCAATACCGTGATGCACAAAAAAGGATAAAATAATTGTTGCTAGTTCTTTACAATACTAATCCAATCAGAATGGATTTAGAAAGAAGAATCACTTTTGAAGACGGTGCTAACACGCATTTTTGGTGGAAGTATATAAAGAACAATGGATGCTAATATTTTATAGGTTTCCCAATGTTCACAAATATTTTTATTAACCGACTTCAAAAAGGAGGAGGTTATCAATTCGACGCGTAGGTATGTTTTTTTTGGTCCTGTTCACGCATAACTTTGTAACGCAATAACTTTTTGCTTTTTTCTTTTTTTGCTTGAGAGGGTAGTTTCCCACGGTGGTCCCATGCAATTTTTTTTAAATTCTGAAAAAGGAGTTCGAAGGTAGGCGTAAAAAGCTGGTAAAATTAGTACACCTTGAACAGATAGAATTATTTCAAAGGTATCACAAAATTCTTTATTGTCACCAAATACTTAAGAGGGACTTGGCATAGCGTCTACGTAAAAGTCTACCGAACTAATTATCGCGGGTTCAAACCCCGGATCGGACAGTTCGACTTTTATTCTTTTTTTCTCTTCTAAATTCATTCTGATTGGATTTATTTTGTAAAAAATTATTACTTACTCTTCGGTGAGAAATTCCATGCATACTCATGTACACTGTAAGATTATTATCCTTTGAATTGGAGAACTATTTAACCGAATTTATGATTTATTCTTTTCAATTCCCCCAAAAAAAATGAATTTTTAGAAACCCTCTTGAGAAAAAAATTAATCCGGCCCCGTGATGCACAAAAAAGGATGAAAAAACCCCCATTCGCAGCGGCATAATTAACTTCAGGCCAGTAAATTTCTCAATCACCAACGACGATGTGTCCAAATACTTCCTCCAAGGCGCGCCACCACGATCTGACCCATCTTGGGTAAATTCGTTTAAAACTGACTTCTCGATTGATATATCCAACTGCGAAGAAGTCAGTCATCGAAATAAGAAGGCCAATAAACCCCGGAGCTTCAAGGTCGCCTTGCCCTCAAGATACGATTGGTTGTTCCTGAACTCTGAGGCAGACATCTTTACCTGGAAAAATTTAACTCTTCGCCGTTGGACTAGGCACTAGGCTAACGTTGGCTAAGTTACAACAATAATATAGCTAAGAGTAGCCCTAAGCTAAACCCCACCAACACACTAACCAAGAACACTAACGGTACTAATGATCCACCACCAAACACTAACTCACTAACCAGGAACACTAACACTAACTCTTTACCAACCACTTACCCTAGGCTAGATAGGCTAAGTGGCAACACTAATACAGCTAAGAGTAGCCCCAACCTAAACCCCACCAACATACTAACCAGGAAAACTAATGGTACTAATGACCCACTACCAACCACACACTCACTAACCAAGAACACTAAAACAAATAAAATCCATTACCAACAACTTACCCGAATTTTGCGCGTGGTCACATTATTGTCGGCGGCCGTTCCTACGCTAATATCGGCGATGCAATTCCACCTCAATCAAGCCCACCTCAACCAAAGCCGTCTGAACCGGTAAGATGCAAGTCGCCTTTTTTGAATCCTCTACAACCCCCAGTGGTAAAAAATACCATTATATCTGCTAATTCCTCAGAGAGTAGATATTTGTTTTCGCGCTTGCGAGAAAAGAGGATCTTTGATGACGTTCGTCTTTTCCTGGCTTACATGCACAACAAACCTGATTCGACCTGCATTAATGGTAAGACCAGGACTAGTCTCATTATTTCTATTCAGCAAGAGGGTTTACCTACAGAACACAATACCCTCCTTGAACTGTTTACAAACTTCCATGAACAGTTCCAAATTTCCCCTCAGCAAGTTAGCAAGGACCTTTCTGCATATGCGTCTCATATCAGAGCAAAGCATATCTCCCAACTGCAAAAAAGTCGGGAAGAATCAAATAGATATTATCGTCCATAACTAGCTTCCCCCCCCAAATTCTAACCGTTTCCAAGCCCATCAAACCTCTTCCGATGACTTAAGGCTCTTCTACCATAACTGCAGTGGGATGAGAGGCAAACTGAAGAATCTTTTTATCGACTCCAAATCGTGTCACTTCAATGTTCTAGTGTTAACCGAGACTTGGTTGAATGATTCCTTCCTTAACGAGGAGATCTTGGACAGCAGCTGGTCAATTCATAGATGCGATAGAGACTATATATCTACCGGTCTATCAAGAGGAGGTGGTGTCCTCATAGCTGTTAAAGACTCCTTAAATAGTGAACTGATCGCAACTACATCGTCACAATCTTTTGAACATGTCTTAGTACGAGTAAAGTTAGGAAAGAAACACATTGTTATCGGTTCTTTTTACTTACCTCCAAACTCTGACGAATCTATATATGATGATGTGATTCATATAATAGAGGAAACCTCCGATGTTAACAAAGATATATTAATTGTAGGCGATTTTAATCGGCCCAATATATCTTTTATCCGCGACGAGGAAGACAGTTATTTACTTCCGATTAATGTATCGAACCCTGTCGATATAAAGTTTATCGACGATCTTTACAGTAACAACTTACAACAGGTAATTAGCCAACCAAATTCGAATGGTAATTGGTTGGACTTAATCTTCAAAAATCCTCTATGAGGATTTGAACGTACTTCCTGCTTCTGAGGAGGAGAATCTTTTTAATAATACTACCCATCATTCCGCGTGGGTCGTGGAGCTCAGTTCGACTATAACTAATTATCTCGCTTCCTATAACAATTCTGTAGTCTACGATTTTAAGAATGCTGATAATGTTAGTATCAGCACTGAATTATCCCTTATTAACTGGGAGGATCTACTGGATGGTGACGATATTGACGAGTTAGTTACAAGATTCTACGATGTTATCTTCAACACCATTGGCAGATTCGTACCCAAAATCAAAAAAAGGGATAAATTGACGGAGCCATGGCTTGACAAAAACATTCGTTCTCTTCGTAATAGGAGAAATAAATTGTACCGCGTAGTGAAAAATAACAACAATGTTAGTGCTGAGCAGAAATCTGAATACGCCAGGTTAGCCTCAGAATTTAGTCATAGGTCACGGGAGGCCTATACTAATTATGTAAAGACTGTCGGTGAAAATATCATTCGTAATCCAAAAAAATTCTTTGACTTCGTTAATTTAAAGCGAAAAACATCAGGGGTGGTAGCACGTAAGTTGTTTCAATCGACCTCTTCATACAAAAATTCAAGTGTTACAAAAATTTTTGTATGAAGAGGTCGATTGAAACAATTTACGTGCTACCACCCCAGGTTACCCGACAACAATGACGAATGGCATCACACACTCTTCACTCCCCCAAGAAATTTCCAACATGTTTGCGGACAGGTTCAGTGAAATCTTCTGCCCCACTTCTTCTACTACGCACACTAACCCAAGAGAGCATTCAGAAACTGCGGTCCTTTTAGACAATATATCTTTGTCGGCCGAAAATAATATAATGACCGGTCTAAAAGACTTGGAGGTCAATAAAGGACACGTTCCGGACTGTCTGCCTTCAAGCTTTTTGCAGAGCCACGCCCAACACATTCTTTTTCCTCTTCACCTAATTTTTAACAAGTCCCTATCTATCGGCAAATTTCCCTCGGTATGGAAGAAACCCTACCTCACACCAATCTTTAAATCAGGTGATAAACATGCGATGGACAACTATAGGGGCATTGCTATCCTATCTGTTATCCCTCAACTATTTGAAAAACTTATCTATGACAAGATTGCCCCTCTAATTGTTCCGAACCTAAACGATCAGCAACATGGTTTCAGAAAAGGTCGTTCCACCACATCCAATCTTATGATACTGACCTCCGAATTACTATGCGGCATGGAACAAGGCCACCAGTTTGACGCTGTCTACACTGATTTTAGCAAGGCATTTGATCGAGTAGACCACCATATTTTAGTTACGAAATTATTAAGATTTGGGATATCCGGCCCCCTTTTGGATTGGATAACTTCTTACCTTAACGGGAGAACTCAGGTGGTAAGATTTCAGGGTTTCCTTTCAAAAGAAATCAATGTAACCTCAGGTGTACCCCAGGGCAGCCATCTAGGACCACTGCTATTCAACATATTCATTTCCGATCTATCTGAAAAATTAAATGGCATGACGCCGATGATTTAAAAATCTATAGTGCTATAAAGTCTCAAGCTGATGTATCCTTTTTACAGTCGAAACTTAATGCACTACAAGACTGGTGTACCACTAATAATCTTTTTCTCAATACCAGTAAGTGTCACGTAATTACCTTCTCCAGGAAAAGAAACAAACAGCTGCAGTATTATTATCTCAATGACAAAGTCTTGGATCGTGTCAATCACATTGTTGGTTTAGGCATTGTCCTCGACAGTAAGTTAAACTTTAACTTACACTATGACAATATAACTGCCAGATCCAACAAGCTGTAGGGCTTTATTAAGAGAAGAGCTAAGGAATTCGACAATGTATGGGTTACTAAAGCTCTGTTTTGCGCATTAGTCCGACCTATACTTGAATATGCGTGCCAGATCTGGGATCCCATATTTCAAATAAGTATAAACCGAATAGAATCAGTCCAAAAGAGGTTCCTTCTTTTCGCGCTTAGGAACCTTCATAATCCTTCGGATTTTCACAACCTTCCTCACTATACGGACAGACTCAAAATCCTTGATCTCTTGCCTCTATCCCTTAGGCGTAAATTGCTCATATCTTGTTTTACCCTGGATGTCCTGAACAATAACCTCAACGTGCAATTCCTTGTTTCTCTCCCTCAATTAACAAAATGACCTACAAAAGAAAACTAACTTCCCTGATGTCCTCCTGATTGTACTAACATGATAGACCTAGACCTTAGTTTAATACGATGTTAAATACTTACTGATGTTCCTTTACATTAATTAATTTTTGTATTTATTTGTAATTAGTAATTAAGTGCCTTGCTTGGCAATAAATAAATAAATAAATAAATAACTGTTTGTAATTCTTTACAACATAATGGATCTAGAAAGAAGAATCACTTTTGACGACAGTGTGCTAACACTAGGGATGGGCGATATTGGAAAAACATCAATATTGACATCGATGTCAACATCGGTAAGTAAACATCGATGTCCGATAAACATCAATAATAAAACATCGATGTTTGAAATGCCGATGTTCATGTTTTGGTGCTAAAATCAAACATTTTTAAAATTCTATATGGAGTGGACCCAGTTTCAACTCGACCCCCGTTTATGACTGGGTTGAACCTAGTCATAAACGGGGTAAGTATGAATAAAAAAAACGTATTTAACCATAGACTACAAATAAAGAGAACGGTAGTAAGTTTGTTTTCTTTTATAACTGTTGAATCAAAAATATATATTAGTGACATCTAACATAAAAATTAAGATCTACTTCGCCAAGTTCGAAATGTGCATTCATAGGTTAAGCCTAGTAAGGTGATCGAGCAAGATTTTGCAAAATTTTTGTCTTTTCATTATAAAACAAATAAATATTCCTTTTCCATTTTAAACAAATTTTAACTCCTGAATTCGACTTTTCAATCCAACTGTCCAACTTTTTGCCAACAAAAAATGACCAGATAATTTCTGGAGGCAAAAATTTGACAAGTAAAAGTCTACACAATTAGAAAATCCATCTACTAGAAAATCTTGAAAGTTTGCTTATTGTGGCAAATTTTTACCCGAACGGCGTACTGCTTTGCGCTGTCAAAATTTTGCCGTGCTTGAGGCAAAATTTTGACAAGGTTTTTTACATGCATTTTAAAGGGATGGCAAAATTTTGCCTGATCACCGTACTAGGCTTTAACATTTTAAAAGTCGTTTGGAAATTTTACTTTAATGTAGGCTTGCATAAGCTTAATTTAATTTTTACAACAAACAAATGTGGAAACATCGATTTTCGATGTTCTTGTTCCCATCATCGATGGAACTATGTTTTAGAGGTCTTAATATCGATGTTTTCACGCTCAACATTGATCATCCCTAGCTAACACCTGTTTTCGGGGCGATGTATTAAGTGCATAAGCTAACAAAGAAATGAAAACAATTTTCGAAGCATGTGTCAGAGGAATGAAACCCAACTACAACTGGCACTGTCTTCAAAAAGAAGGAGTTTATTCACGATATAGCAGGGGAACATTCTCGCAATACGTATGCTGCGTCATCGATTTAGCCGAATTTCCGATATGACTTATGTACATACAGCCAGCGTCAAAAGTGATGCAACACCTAAAATTTTTAACTTAAATATCTTCGTCATGTAAAAACGGAAGATTGTGTTTAATATCTTAAAACAATGCTTTCTTTATTTATCAACAACGTATTTTACAAAAAATTTCATTACAACTATTAAAACAAAAAAAACTGTACTTCATTTAGTAAAAAATCTATACATTTATCAGTCAAAAGTGAGGTAACACTTGGAATTTTATGTTTAAAATTTAACATTTTTTTTTGTTTTAATAGTTGTAATGAAATTTATTATAAAATATTTTCTTGATAAATATAGCATTATTTTAAGATATTAAGCACTATTCTCCGTTTTTAGATGATGAAAATGTAAAAAATGTTAGGTGTTGCATCACTTTTGACGCTGACTGTATTTAGCCAGTATATAGCAACACTCTCTCGTATCACAGGGAGTAAATACCAGCCTCTCGTCCAAGGGTTCCGAGTTCGATTCTCCGGGTAGCTGCATTTTTTTTTCAATCGACTTTATATTCTCACAATAAATTTGATTACATTTTGTCTTTTAATTTCATTCGGGGAATTTTGTTTCATACTCATACTAAATAAGTTTTTTTTATTAAATAACTCCGAAAGTACGCAAATACATTATTGCAAAAACTATTTAGCTACTGCCTCGATCCTTTCGACGACGGCGTGTTATACTTATCGTAATAAATAATTTTTTTAAATTGGCCCCGAAAAAAAATGAACGGACTAAAAAGTACGAAATAAAATAAATTTTTAAAAACCTACTTCAAAAAAAAAACCAATACCGTGATTCACAAAAAAGGATTAAATAATTGTTGGTAGTTCTTTACAATACTAATCCAATCAGAATGGATTTAGAAAGAAGCATCACTTTTGAAAAAATATTTTTGTAATTCTTTACAACATTAATCCAATCAGAATGGATCTAGAAAGAAGAATTACTTTTGAAGACGGTGCCAGGTTGACTTTCATTGCACTAATCTTGCTTCGAAAATTGTTTTCATTTCTTTGTTAACCTTATGCAATTAATACATCGCTTCGAAATTAGGTGTTAGCACCGTCTTCAAAAGTGATTCTTCTTCCTAGATCCATTCTGATTGGATTAATGTTGTAAAGAATTACAAAAATATTTTTTCAAAAGTGATTCTTCTTTCTAAATCCATTCTGATTGGATTAGTATTGTAAAGAACTACCAACAATTATTTCATCCTTTTTTGTGAATCACGGTATTGGTTTTTTTTGAAGTAGATTTTTTTGTATATAAATTATATGTTTCTTAACTGGTATGTTTTTGTGGGCTCCGGTAGTTATAGTATACAGTCCACAGTACATAGTATATAGTACACAGTACACTGTACACACTGTACATAGTGCACACTCAGTACACTCAATACACTCAATACACTAATTCATACGTAAAAATCGGAGTTAGTCGAGGAAATAAAGCACTAAAAAGTGCCAAACCTAGGATTTTTTGAACAGTAAGATGGATCTTAATGCGGTTTTTTGTGTTCGATTCGTGAGAGCGTCTACAAACTTTGTGACCGGTAGTGATGAATTCATTTTGAAAAAATGCATTTCCTGCAATAAAAATATGCATTTTAGAAGTGCATCTCAAAGAGACATTGTACCACTCTGTAAATATTGATGGAAATGAGTCGAGTTTTGCTACTCGGGGGTTTTTGGGGTCGCTGAACACGAAAATAACGACGGCAACAGTCTCCGAGGTACCTGGTACCCAGGGGGACTGAAACACCCCTTTTTAAGAGTTTTTCGCGATAAATTCAATAATAATGAAAAATAATCCAATGAAATACACTTTTTTTAATATTTATTTGCGAAGGTGGTTGATTTATAACCTTAAGGGGTTAAAACTACCCCTACAATTTGAAAAATCAACTTTAAATAAAAGAAATTGCAAAAAAAAATTGTTTTACTATTTGCTTGAAATTTGGTTGAATAGGTATTATCATCCAAGAATATATTATTATCAACCCTTCAGGGGGTAAAACTACCCCTAGATTAAAGTTGTATTTGAAAAAAGATTGAAATTTTTTTTGTATTTAAATTTTATTTCTCTCTACGAAAACAAATTTTTCTTTAATGTATTTTTTATTCTGTTTCGATTTAGGGGTGGTTTGGAGGGGTTAGAATAAATTTCCCAAATTTTTTAATAATATTTCATCAAAAATAAAAATTATATGCAAAAAAATAAATTTAATCTTTTTTCAAATTTAACTTTAATCTACGGGTAGTTTTACCCCCTCAAGGGTTGATAATAATATATTCTTGGCTGATAATAACTATTGAACCAAATTTCAAGCAAATAGTAAAAAAAATTTTTTTTTGCTATTTTTTTTCAAATTGTAGGGGTAGTTTTAACCCCTTAAGAGTTAAAAATAAATTTATTTTTGCCTGAAAATACGCATACAATGGAATTTAAAGCATAAACTTGAAAAAAAAATGTTTACACATTTTTTTATTTTCAGTCGATTTAGGGGTGGTTTCAACCCTTAAAAATTATCCCTTATCATAAAATTTGGCTTGATTTAGTATAAATCAACCACATTGGCAAATACATATTGAAAAAAGTGTATTTCATTGGATTATTTTTCATAATTATTGAATTTATCGCGAAAAACCCTTAAAAAGGGGTGTTTCAGTCCTCCCTGGGTACCAGGTACCTCGGAGACGGTTCCCGTCATTATTTTCGTGCTCAGCGACCCCAAAAACCCCCGATTAGCAAAAGTCGACTCATTTCCATCAATATTTACCGAGTGATAGAATGTCTCTTTGAGATGCACTTCTAAAATGCATATTTTTATTGGAGGAAATGCATTTTTTCAAAATGAATTCATCACTACCGGTCACAAAGTTTGTAGACGCTCTCACGAATCGAACACAAAAAACCGCATTAAGATCCATCTTACTGTTCAAAAAATCCTAGGTTCAGTGCTTTATTTCCTTGACTAAGTGTTCTTTTAAAGCGAACGATTTTTTATATGTACATGACAATTAAAATTAAATATTTTTTTGCCCCGCCAACTTAAATATAATCCGTGAAACATTGAAATTTTCTATATTTCGACAACAGTTTCACTTATTTGGACCAAAATTATCCTATCTTTCAATCTGGAACCAACCCTACACATTCCCAAATTTTCATTTAAATCTGTTGGGCGGTTTCGGAGATTAGCGTGTACAAACATTGTGACACGTAGTTTTTATATATTAAGATAAGATAAAATACTGAATAGAAAAATTGCAAGAAACTCAAAATCTTCGCACTTAAGCACTTCTGGCTTTTTACTGTAGTTCTTGTGTACTATGTACTATAAACGGTTGTACAACCTGTCGCGGGACAGCCTGTATAAGTAAGTACATTAAAAAAAACTTACATCCCACAAATAATCCAAACTTGGTGTAAATACAATTATTCTTTGATTTTTGGAATCTGCTACCACAATTCTTCCGTCATCATCGCAACATAAGCCAGAAGGCCTGTTAAATTCATGGAAACCAGGCCCTTCGTGTCCCTTTGCAGAAAGTATCTAAAAATAGAAAATATAAACAAAAATCATTTGAAATTATATCCTATAGCATTACCTCATTGACATCTGGATCAATTAAATAGAGGCAATGATTGTCAAAATCAGAAACAATTATATTTCCCTGCGGAGTGTAACAAACGCCTCTAGGAGAAGCTATGCCTTTGTTTTGGCCATGGTTATCGAATACAATTTGTCTAATAAAGCGACCTTCTGAATCAAATTGCTGTAAGAGAAAAATTATGTACACAAAGTTACTTTTATTTAATGGCATATGTACTTGAATTCTATGATTTCGTGAATCTGTTACAACAATTTGACGACGGGAATTTACAGCGACATCCCAGGGATATTGAAATTGTCCATATTCCTTACCATAGGTTCCAAATTTCAGTATAAAAAGACCTGCTGCCGTAAAAACCTATGCAAAAATGTACTCACGCCACTGAAACTAATGCATTATTTTTTTGTACTTACCTGAACCCTGTGATTGTCCTTATCAACAACAATGATTCTATTATCAATATCAACACATATTCCTGCGGGCAAATCAAATTCGCCATTTCCCACTCCTTTTTTCCCAAATTTAAATGATAGAGTTCCATCAGATTTAAAAACTTGAATTCTATTATTCCGTCGGTCTGACACAAAAATATTTCCATTCTTATCAACACAAACTCCCCATGGACGGCTTACTTGCCCTTCTTCGTGTCCTTCTAGCCCGAATGAGGCTGACAGAGAATTACTTTTTCTAACTTTAACGTGATCAAGATAGCCAGGAATGCATTGTGTTAATCTTGGAGAGCCAAAATTAAAAGTTGCGGGCGAAGACCTTAAATTAGTTAATTCCCAATCTAAAGAGTTATTAAATGAACGATTAACGGGAGCAGAGAGTTGTACTAAAGTATCTCGTAAAATTGGTCTCCGGTTGGATGCAATAAATATATTAGGGGCATTCACCGCAAGTGGCTCTCCGTGCCGACCTTTTTCTTCTGCTATAACAACAGCGCCTTGTGTTCTTAATTCGTGCAATAAACTAAAATCGGGTGGGATTAATACGAATAGCTCTTGTTTGGGTTGCAAATCCTTATAAACTGCTGCAAATTGTTCTAACTGACGTTGCCCATTTGTTATCTTTAAAGCAATGTCGACTTTATCCAAACGTTGGGAATTATCGGCTATTTTATGTAACATTTCTGAAGTTTCTGCAAGACCAGAAAGAGCAGATTTTAAACCTGCCATTTGATCATGTAATAAAGCAAGTTTTCTATTTCTTAATTTTTCTACAGAGTCTAATAAAAAACGTTCTCTGTCTTCAATAGCAATAATGAATTGACGAAATGCTTTTCGAATATTTTCTGACAGTTCATTGCAGTTTCTTTCTACTAAACGAATAAAAGCCAGCGCTTTATCTATGCTTCCTGCAAAATATAATTTTTTGATTACATTTCGTTTTATTTAAAAAATACTGCTCTACATTTACCTTTTATACATTTAGTACCCACACTGCTGCTTTCAAGAGCAGCTTCTATTTTTTCAACTGCATCATCCAAAAAATTTTGTATAGAAATATAACTATGATCCTTATGTTCTCTCAATGTGCAGCATTGACAAACCAGCTTCTTGCAGTATTCGCAAACAAATCGTAAACTTTCATTGTGTAAATCGCATTGATAAATAGGCTGTGTTGTGGTCGAAGATCCAATTGGAGGAGGTAAAGAAGCAAAGGAATGACTAGCTGAGAAAGACTTACTCCTATGTTCTTGTAAACAATCCTTGCACATAAATTCATTGCAATCTAAACACCTTATTGATGCAATGATATCACACCAACCACAAGCAATACTCGAGTTTGATTCTGGTGACGCTTTTTGATTTTGTGGATTACTTCCAATGGCCCCAAGAAGGTCACCAGTAGAGTCAATATGCCCGAGTACATTTGAAAATAGCAGATCTGTATTTAAGGAAGTTGTTCTAAAAATTCTAGTTGTAGTTATAGTTTTATTCTACTTATAAAATATTACGTTCCAGGTACAGAGATTGTAGCAGTATTTTCCCAAGCAGGCAAAGCATCCAACAATCCAGCGAACAGCATCCTTTCCGCAGCATTTTCTTCTTTGTTATTTTGTGCAGCTCTCGGACTATGTTGTATAGAGCTAGTTTTCGAAAGAAGTTCCATCTTTTTATAAACCCCCTTTAAGAAAGCTAAAGAAAAATATATGTTATCAAATATATGTAATAAAATTTAAAAGTATTATTTCATATAATTAAAGAAAGAAGAATATAAAATATTGAAGAAAAAGTTAAACGGGCAGTTCTACAAAAACTAGAATAAAATCGAATTATTTTTGGCCGTTCGTTTTTTTAATTTATTTCAAAATTAAAAATTGGATATAACGAAGATTAATGATAGTATTCTAGGTTTTAATGGGTCAGTCAAAATATTTGAATTTTTATAAGTTATAGCATTTTTAAGTTTTTGAATGACAGGGAAGTGAGACGGTGTCTATTCTCACTTCCCTGTCATCCCTGAAAGTGACGAATATTTTTCTTAAAAAAGTTTTTCCGGTTAACATTATAGTAAGTATTGCATTTAAGTGATACATCTATTAATATTTCTGAGAATAGAAAGCTAAATATGTACAAGAATGCCTACCAGGGAAGTGAGGTTAGTATAGAAAAAGTAGTCGAGCAAATGTTCAAGTTTTATTAATTTTAAACATTATTTCTTTCCTAGTCTCATTCCCCAATTACATCGTCAACTTTTGCTCGTTGTTTTGCACAATATTTTACAAGACCTACATATTTGGAAATGCTCGCATTCAGTCTATGTCGACAGGGAAGTGATAATTTAAATGATTTTGTCTCAAATCCATAAGAATGCTGTATTTTATCATAAATATATTACGCACCAATGATCAGTGTAACTGAAGCAAACACGTACAATTAATTAAAATTTAATAATATCTAACAGTTGAAACGTAATTAAGTGACAGGGAAGAATTTGACTGACCCGAACTCCAAAATCTCCACTAAACTCACTCCCACGACTAAAAAATAGCCGTTACTATGTTGACTTCACCTCTCTTTCAATCACCAAAGCGGCAAAGTCGCTTGCTACCCAATTTATAGGTGATTTTAACGGATTTTTAGATGACAGGGAAGTGATAAAAGTGCGTGTCGCCTCTTATTTCAACTAATAATTTGAAGAAATTTTTGGCGAGAAAATCGAACTATATAAACTTTACAACTTTTTTGGCAAACAAAAACTAATGATTGAGGTTTTTCGCGTAAAGTTCTTTAAATAAACTGCTTGTTAAACGCCAGTATTTGGAATTAAACTTTGGATTACTGCAAAATTGCCCCACAGGGAAGTGATAATTTTGACTAATTTTGACTATTTGGAGCTAATTTTTGAGCTATAAATACTTGTCTGAAATAACTGATTTTGAATGCCCAATTAGAAACCGATGTAAACTTTTATTTGAATTAAACTTAAAGGATATAACTTGTAAAATGATGAATCCACGAGCCGACCCTGTTGTGTAAATAAAAATTCACGGGGCCGGTAAATGACCCGTGCAAAACATTAAAATTTTCCAACACCATGTCCATGTTGTAACATGAAACCGCCAAGAAATTGCCAAAGGAAAACTTCGCGCAATTTGTTTTGCGAAAGGAATAAGAAGCCGTAAGCAAATTGCGCAAGTTCCGCCAGCACTGGAAAGAAAAGCCGACGGGTGCGTTTTTCCGGCCGGCGCCCTCAGCCTTGGGTGAAAGACCAGCAGCTGACTTTTGCACCAAGGTTGATGGCCCGGAAGAAATCCGCAACGGTGGATTTTCTTAAAGGGAAGTTTTTCAAGCGGAGATCGATCGATTGATCGATCAAGACGAGTTTTGTTCTAACCTTGATTCGCGACGGACGGTATCTCTAGTGGAGAGTGTGTTGTTTTTACTCCGAATGCGAGCGGGCGGATTTCAGTGGTGCAAATAAACGAAAAAGAAAAAGATTTTATTTAAGAACTATTGACATTAATATTACTCTCTGTTCGAATAATAATTATCGTTAGATCGATTGATTGTAAAAGTTTAGTTAAGAATCGTTGATAATAAAATACTCTACATTTAACAAAATAGTCTAGTGAAAATAATTATCTGATCGTTAAATTAATTATTGATTGATTGTGAAGTTTTTAACTAAGAAATATCGATAATAACATTGTGGTTTGTTTAATAATACATCCCGGATTCGATTATTGGATATTGGAGCCGAGGACATAAAAAGGTAATTAACAGAAAAGGTGAAAAGGACAGTTATAACAGAGTGAAAGATCCATTAATGCACGGCGGGATACAAAGTTGAGATACCCTGTGAGTTAATATAAAAATTGGCGCAGCCGGTAGGATCTGGGTGCGCTAATAATAAAAATCGCTAACACTGCTGGTCAAGGCACACCAGACCGTTTGCCCAAGGTAGAGCCTAACTTGGGGGCAGCGTCAGCGACTACAAAAGTGCATAAAATCCTAGATCCTACAAAGAACCATCGCTCGGGGGTGTTCAACAAAGTGCCTCTGTTCCAGGCGAGCAAGCATACACCCCCCTAAATAATTACATCGAGGGAATTTTGCGGGCTTCATACGTGCCCAGGGAACGCCCTATGTCAGAGGGCCAACCGGGGACAACCACCACTCAGAAACCCCCACACCGAGGGATCATCAACCAACAGCAGGCCCTTAAACAGCGTCAGGGCCCAACGACACCAGCACTCAATTCAACCCAGAAGGTAGCACCTCCACAGCGACTACTACAGCTTCATCAAGGACACCCCAGACATCCCCCCGAATATTGAGAAGTGGAAAATGAGTAAATAGAGGGTGCAAACAAGTAGGTCCTAGTTTAAGTTTAGACCAAATACTACAGAGAGCGCTCGAGACAGGTGATATAAATATCACCGCGTGTCAGGCAGTGGAACGAGAGACAAATACAATTCGTAAACACCGCCTGACACAATCAGATAAACTCAAACAAAGTACCATCCAATTTAGAGAAGAATTAGCTAGATTTCAGTCACTCGAGCGCCCTCTGTCAGGTGAAGGGCCTAGCGTAGAAAATTTTAGTAATAAGTTAGATCAGCCAAAAATATTAGAAGAAAATTGTGAAACAGAAAACCACGACCGTTCGGCCACCACCCCCGCTACGAACACCTCCAGTCTCGCCGAAGAGCTTTTCAATTGGATAAGCGTGTCCCTCACGGAATCTGAGAAGGACGACCTTACCCTATACAAAAACGAGAGAAACGATACCTCGGAAGAGGAAAAGAAACTCCTGTTGAAATTAGCCATGGCTTACATCAAAGTCGCCAAGCTAACCTCTCAGTTAGTACCCATATTCTCTGGTGGGCATAGCCCAACCCTAGCAAGTGAGCTCCAAATGTTCTTAGGGTGCTGTCGAAGGGTACTCCAATGTTTGACGGAAGCTGAGCAACCAGCATTCTTACAAATTTTCCCGACGAAGCTCCTTAATAGGGCGAAGCTCCTTAATAGGACGTACCAGGAACTTGTGAATAAAGTGATTACCCTACGCCAGCTCCCTCTCGAACCACTAATAGCCTACACCACAAGGGTGAAACAACAGTTATCCCTATGTGAAGAGGCAGCCACAAATAAATACGGCGCAACAGCGGATCCAGTAAAAATACAACTGGCGGATTTCGCTAAAAACGCTTTAAGGAGCGGGATTACAAACCCTCATTTGTGTCAGTATTTACTGGCAGCAGGAGGTGAGACATTAGACAATTTAATCCAGAAGGCCCTAGACATGGAGACTCCAACAAATATCCATGTATATGCAGGCTCCATATCAGGTGTCGCCCAACCTCCCGACATATAGTCCCTACACACAGCCAACCCCTATGACACAAATCGAAAATATGCAACAAACAATGCCCGCTGGGATCACACAATACTCAAATACACAACACACCGCCCCGTCCGTAACAACATCACCAACAACACTACAAAACACCAACAACCCACATGTGATGTACACTACGTATGCTACACCACCAAGCAATCACCAAAACATACAACAGCCCCTACCACAAAGCGCTCAGCAGGCGAATGCCACTACATCTCTCCCAAAACTTGCGGCGAAACCCCCAATGAATATAACCTGCAGTTACTGCCGAAATAGAGGGCACACATACGCAGATTGCCTGAAACGTAAAAATACCCCTTTCTGCTTAGTTTGTAGGTCCAATCCACATGATGCTAGAGACTGTCGTCAACCAACAGAGCCATCAAGGTACTTTAATAACAATGGACGTTACCAAAATCAGGGACCCCCATTTAATAGTAATAATAATAACCACCACCCAAACCAACGACTTCAATTCCAAGGTAACAACCGATACCAGAACCAGAGGCCCCAACAGGTAAGTCAGAATTATAATCGTTATCACAACGACCGACCCCCCAACAATGAACCCCAACAGCAAATTAACCGTCAACAACCCACTAACAATACGAGGGCGGTGTTCAACATTAGATACAGGTGTGATTTCTGCCACAGACGTGGGCACCTAGTAGACGACTGTCACCAAAGACAGCGTTGGGAATCACAGCAGGCGGGAAACTCCCCGCAGTCGGACCAAGAAACCCCGGCCCGACACTAACTTCTAAAAATAATACTAATGGGGGGACTCAAGCGCTCTCTCACACTCTTCCACTAGACATAAGCCTTAACGGCAAAGCCGACCTAGCAGTGGACACTGGCGCTGAGGTCAGTATATTAAAACACAAAAAACTCAAGGATCCCAACCTAATAGACCCCACAACAAGGTGCACATTACAAACGCCATACGGCCAAGGAAAAACACTAGGGATCTGTCAGGGGAATTTCCTTATCAATACCACCCTCCCATGCACCTTCCAAATCATACAAAACATGCCAGAGATCCCCGACGATGGCCTATTAGGATACGATTTTGTTACCAAGCACTGTAACGTTGAGGGCCCAAACCAAACACTGCGATTTCCTCGCACGGAAATCAATCCAGAAGAAATTGCAATTCCACTACGCAGTAATACCACCACCCAGAGAGCAGCAGGAGCAAACCCAAACCAGGGAGTATCAGTTCGCAGAAACTGAGATAATCCGCGGTGGTGTCTCCCAGGTACCCTCAGAGAGGAATACCAGCTGCCTATCTCAAGATGGGTCAAGGTTGGAAAACAACCCCAACGATTTTGAGACTCCTTCAGGCATAAGTCATACGATAGCGTTGGAAGAACCCCTTCGCTTACCAAGCCGGTCTCAAATGGTGGCCTCAATCCCACTAAGGTTAGAGGAGGAAATGCTCTGTGAAGCATACGAGCCGAGCGAAGGAGTATTCCTCGCCATTGCCCTCTTACCATCTGGAACCAAAACAGTGTTTGTTGGCCTTCTCAATGTTAATACCCAACCAGTAGTCCTGTCGAGCCTAACTCTAACGCTCGCACCAATAAAAGATTACTCCACTATATCTTTAACCCCCAACAACAACCCTAAGCCTCTAACGAATGCTAACGACGAATGTGGGTATCCTTCAGGCTCTGAACCAGCCGGCCTCAGAAAAGCCAATACCCCATCGTCGTCCAACATAAGGCTCAAGGGTATACCCAAAAATGGTGCAATCCCGCACGGTATACCCAAGGGAAAACGGGCAAAATGGAAGTTGCAACTAAAAGAAAAGGAAACCGAAACCCTCCACCACCTGAGATATATATACCCGGACTACGAAAATCCGGACCTTGAGCGCGAAGCGCATCTCAAACAGTTAGTCGAGGAACTCAGTTTCGTCCACCCTCTAACGGCCGCCGAGAAACAATCCATAAAGAAACTGTCACGAATATGCCGATATATTCCACTTAAAAGGGGACAAACTTTCCTACACGGAAGCCATAAAACACGAGATCCCCATGATCTACGACAAATTTATAAACCAAAAAATGTGCAGGTTGCCAGAGACCCAAAGACAGATCATAAACGAACAGTTGGAAGAAATGTTGGACAACGACATCGTCCAACCGAGTAGAAGTCCGTGGAACTCACCCCTCCTTGTGGTGCCCAAAAAATCGGGCCCCGATGGCAAGAAAAAATGGCGCGTGGTTGTAGACTACCGTAAAATAAACGAAAACACAATAGGTGACGCATACCCGCTGCCACGAATCGAGGACATCCTAGACCTAGACCAACTCGGTCACTCGAGATACTTCTCCACCCTCGACTTGGCCAGTGGCTACCACCAGGTATTGGTGGAACCACAAGACCGCCCCAAGACAGCCTTTAGCACGAATTATGGACACTATGAGTTTAAACGCATGCCGTTCGGGCTGAAAGGAGCCCCGGCTACGTTTCAGAGACTAATGAATTATGTCCTCACAGGCCTACAAGGCCTCGAATGCTTCGTCTACCTAGATGATATAGTCATCTACGGGAAGAACCTCGAGGACCATAATTCAAAGCTCCAACGGGTATTCGACCGGTTGAGGGAAAACAACCTCAAATTACAACCGGAGAAATGCCAGTTCCTAAAGAAGGAAGTAGTCTATCTGGGTCACGTATGCTCCGAGGAAGGAGCCCTCCCCGACCCCAGAAAGACAGAATGTGTCCAAAGTTTCCCGGCGCCACGAACAATCAGGCAGGTACAGTCATTCCTAGGCCTCGCCAATTACTATAGAAAATTTATACCAGATTTTTCCAAAATAGTACGCCCTCTAACGAATTTGCTAAGAGCGTGAAATTTTCTTGGAGACCGAAATGCCAGGAAGCATTCCAAACGATAAAGCGTTCCGTAGTCTCCCCACCACTGCTGATCTATCCTGACTTCGACAAACCGTTCAACCTGACAACGGACGCCAGCAGTAAGGCACTCGGAGCAGTGCTCTCCCAAGGAGACGTAGGCAAAGATCAGCCCATATCATATGCAAGTCGCACTCTAAATAAGGCAGAACGCAATTACTCCACCATCGAGAAGGAGTTGCTAGCCATAGTATGGGCTGTAAAAAATTTTATGTGCTACCTAATGGGTCGTAAATTCACGGTCTAGACAGATCACAAACCCCTCAAGGGCGTTTTCAACGTTAAAGACCCGACCACCAGACTGGTGAGATTCCACCATAAACTGTCCGAATACGACTACAATATAGAATATAAACCGGGTAAATACAACACGAATGCTGACGCTCTCAGCCGAATTCCTCAAAGAGCAGAAGAGCCCAATACCTTCACGGTGGAAGATTTAATCCATCAACCCGGTGAGACCCCACCAATACTTCCAGAAAGTGTGACTAACTCGCCCCCTACTGAGGGGCTGAAACAATGTAATGCGCTCACAAGGGCTCAGGCACAGAAGATGCAGGACGACGGTAAAGACCAAGGCGCCCCAACTCCAACAGCCCCCGATATCGACGAAGGGCCTAACGATCTCGAAACTGAAAGACCCCAACCTGCCGAAGCCTCCCAAAATAGCTCCTTCGCGCTACAAAAAAAAATCGAGGTAATAACAAGTCCGGAAGAAATCAATACAATACTAAAGGACTACCACGACTCCCCCTTCGGTGAACACCAAGGAATCGTCAAAACCTACAACCGAATTCGCCGAAAGTATTGGTGGAGACGAATGTTCCGCGACATAAGTCGGTATGTCCGGAAATGCAAAAAATGTCAAACCATGAAGGCCTCAAGGCAATTCAGAATGCCCATGGTTATAACGGACATCGCAGAAAAACCGACAAGGTTTACTTGGACATCGTGGGGCCACTGGAAGAAACCATTTCAGGAAACAAATATATCCTAACCTTCCTGACTAAATTCGTCGACTGGTATGCCATGCCCAATGCGGAAGCCCAAACGGTGACACAAATTTTCTTCGACGAAATCGTCACGCGCTACCGCATACCAAAACAAATAGTCACCGATCAAGGATCGAACTTCCTGAGTGACCTTTTTAAAGGCGTGTGTAGGCTCTTGAAAGTTAAGAAACTCCAGACTTCAGCCTACCACCCCCAGTCCAATGGTGCACTAGAACGGCCCCATAGACCCCTGACCGAGTACTTACGCACTATAGTAGATGAAAGCCCAAACAGTTTGGACCAGTTTTTACGTACAGCAGCGTTCGTATACAACAATAGTGTACACGAGGGAACCAAACTTACCCCTATGGACTGCCTATATGGGTTCACCGCCGACGTCCCATCCAATCTGAAACGTACCCCGGAGCCTCTGTACAATCACGAGAGCTATTACCACCAATTGAGGTACAAACTGCAAAAATCGTACGCAATGGCAAGGAAAAATTTACTCACAAGCAAGAACCGCTCCAAAGCGTATTATGATGGGAACGTACGTACACTCACCCTACACATAGGAGACAAGGTCCGAAAACATAAGTTATCCCAAGTTTGGATCGGGCCCTATACAGTGGTCGCTGTCCCAAGCGCGGTAAACACCACCATAAAAATAAATAAGAGATTAGTAACTGTCCATAATAACCGCTTGAAGCCGTTTTATGAAGATAAAACCCAGCTTTAAGGAAAAGCCAGTCCTGCCAACTATATCGTCTAAAAGTGTTTTACAAGGTAAAACGGCCGACTAGACGGATGGCATACGGACAACCTACACCTAACGATATAAATTACGACGCACCAAAACTAATCTCCTATTTATTAATCTCATTACAGCGCAAAATGAGGACACTAATAGCATTATTACTGCTACACGCGACGCTGGCCGACCAAAACGTACCCCCTTACACGTTCTTACAAATCAACGCGACTGGGGTAATCTACGAATATTTAGGAGAGCTATGGTTATATCACGATGAGTGGAACATTATTACCGAGATCGACCTCCAAGAACTAGAGACCCAAACAATTCTGGTGGAACAGGCGGGACAAACCGCCAAACAACTATGCAACGAAACAATACTACCACTATGCGGAGCCCAACAAGCACACATCCACTCCATCTTAGAACCCATAAAAAAACGCACACACATCATACAAGAAATGTTACCGAAGAGTCGAAACACTAGGTCTATATTCGATGGCATTGGGCACGCCCTACACTACTTGATCGGTACCATGGACGAAAATAATGAACGGGAGATATACAGCCGAGTAGGAGAACTGGAGTCAAACCAAAAAGCCCTCGCGGACCTAGAAAAACTACAAATAACAGTGGTCAACAATACACTCCGGAAGATCCAGACACCCCTGACAACCTAGATCGACAACATAGGATCACCGAGCAGATACGAGCCCTAAACAATGCAATAGAAGGCAGGGAGAAAGACCAGCTACGACAAGGGCTAGTAACCAATCTCCTATTCCAATTAGTGGAAATCGAATCCAGGCAAAGGACTCTGTTGGACATAATACTAACCAGTCAAAACAACAGGATCCACCCCCTACTAGTATCCTCCGAAACTCTGAACAAAGCCTATCGGCAGACTCACCCCGAATGTGAAAATTGCCTACCGATCCTCCAACAAACGACAAAGATCCGTACAAATTAGTACAAATTAGTAGTAAAAATAACGTTACCCATCTTCAACATGCCAAAAATGTCATATTACCAAATAAGATGCTTCCCAACGTTATCCAACACCGGACATTCAGTAATCCCAGTCATCAACTACTCACACATAGCGTCCGAGATCAAATCACAACAATTCGCGCTATTTACCTCAACGAACGTCAAGGGTTTTCAAAAAATTACAGGGGATCCTAAAATCCAATCATACGTAGGATCACTCAGGACTCCGCTCATATACTACCCCGATACTCGGGAATGCGCAATCAAACTACTATACGACCCAGCAGAAGAGAAGGTACAATGCCCAATAAAGGTCCTAGACTCACCTCCTAATGTCCTAATAAGCCTGGCAAGACCCAATACATGGCTATACGCCTTAAACACGCCGGTACCATTCCGCATTACATGCAATAGGATGACACACACGCTAAAGGTAGCCAAACAAGGGATCCTGACAATAAACGAACCCTGCCAGGTTCGATTAAAAGACAAGCCATTAATATACACAAATCTGGCGAAGGAAACATACCAACTGGATCAACGACCGTACTTCTCAGGCATAGGGACCACAAACTACAGCCTAGAAATACCAAAAAGACTTTCGGAGACCGACACTGAAGACATTAAATTGATAACTGGAGACGAGGCCAACAAGGTGCTACAAGAAGGCGCCAAATCCCTTGAAACCATAAGTGCCAAATTAGAACAGGCGACCCAAAAGCACACTCGCACACTATCGACTACATCCCTCTCATTAAGTGGCATAGCCACACTAGCTATCCTGGGGTACCTACTTTATCAAACCATCCCCTGGCAAAGGAAAAGGGGCAGGACCCGAAACACTCAAACACAAGACACCCCAGAAAACAGCAGAAGTGCAGGGAAACACAGAAGGGAAGCAATCGGGAGCGATACCGAAACCACTAACCCGGTCCCAGACACTACCTAGGAGCGCCTCCCATCAACTAGTCTAATCAGTCCCTACAATTAGCCAAAACCTATTAATGAGAAACCCAAAATAAAAACCATAAAAGAAATAAAAATGATCAAAGTTTATTTTATCTTTCTTCTTCTTAGCCTTTTAATTAACACTTACTTAAAAATGTTTGACGATAATTTCGAGAACTATTTATTTCTATAATAAAGTAAAAATCTTCTGAGAGGTAAGAGAAATAACAGTCTGCATATTCATACTAAGGTAGCATGACCCGTTCTAGTATCTCTACACATGCATGCTGATCCATGATAATTTATTATCCAACATATTGGACCAACACCATCGTAGGAAAAACACCCCCATACCACAATTTTAGATACATCGCCTTTGATTGTTTTAGTGGTATATCTATGGTCGTATTCAGTACTAGGCGGCCGTCTTACAGATTGCCGAGTCCCCGTACCACCGTATAGGACCATTTTACTCTCGTCCGTCCATAAAATATTTCTCCACTATTTTCTAAATATTCCCCGGACGGTATTTATGTTCGCCGATAAATTATATGCACCCTTGATTAGTATAGCTGGTGCTGATGGATTGCTTTAGAGTACCTTGATATTGCCCAATTCAAATTAACCGTGAGTACAGTATGAGAAAAAACCTGCAAAATGTTGGCTGTTGTTAATAACTGCCAGTATTCGATCGTTATATAAAACAAAAAAAAATTGTTTAAGGGGTATCTAATCACCCCCGAACGAACGAAAAACCTGCAAAATTTTTGCTCTTGTTAATAATTGCCATTATTGAAATCCCAACTATAAAACACAAAAAAAAATTTCGTCAAGGGGTATCTAATCACCCCCGAACGAACCAAAAACCTGCAAAAAGAACAAACAACAACACCAACAAACTGTCAAAAAAAAACGAAATCAAAGAGAAAAAGAAAAAAGGACACAAATTCAAAGGAAAGACATCTTTTTATTGGAGCAGAAAAACGGCTATAACTTCCTTCCTCACTTTTCCACTTTTTCTCACTCTAGGGCAGTGACGAAGGAGGAGACGGTTGCACGCCCCCCTCATCAACCTGCCCTACGCTGGTCACATCGGCGTCTGGGGTAGCTCCCTGGATAGGGTCCTCTCATCCAACCAAAAGGGAAGAACCACGTCCCGCGATGAGAGAATCTCCATGCGACCGAGAGCGCCCACCCCGAACACGGCGTCGTCGTCGGGGTCCCCTCTGGACGGGGCAATCCTGTACACGATGGGCCATCGAATGGCAGCGGAAACAAGGCCTGAGACAACCTCCGCTGGTGGAAGAGCCTTGACCCTCAGTACATAACAGGAGCATCCGAATAGACTGAACCGCGGCCGTCAGGTCCCTTAGCAGCTGAACCGCCTCATCAAACACCTCCCTCAAGCGTCCGAAACTGAAAATAAATTATAATAATAATAATAATTAAAAACAAAACCACAAATAAAAATATATGAGAGTACTTACTCCATAACTAATCTTGTCAAAAATCCAAACGAGAATGAGTGATAGTGATGATCACCCAACTGTTACGTAAAAATTCCATAACCAAAACAACAACAACAAAAACCAAAAGACTCGCACCGAGCGAAATAGACGAAAATCCAACACCTTATCGCAAAGGTATCGGATTGCGTCTATCTTTCCAAGATGCGAAACTTTAATTTGATTTTGGTCCCCATGGGACGGTAATTGTCGTCGCGGTTTCACGGTATCAAAAAACGGTGACACCGCGAAAAAGCCACCGCGGCCGGTGTTGTAGGAAAACGTGTGTTTTTCTAACCTTGACCACGGCGTGGGAATGGGAACCGTTTTTCCCTGTTTTGAAGATCCACGGCTCGGCGGTGGCGGAAAATTTTAAAATGTTGAGTGTTGTCTTAACCCTTTTCCGCGACGGACGGGCTTTTTATTAAGGAAAGTTTTTCTTTTTCAAGTCTTCACCACGAACGGGTGTTGTAGAAGTTGGTGTCGCGGTCATTAATTACATGGTTCCTTGTGTCTATAAATCCTTAAAATAAATTTGTGACCAGAATTGGTGGTTTACAAGAAACCAAAATAAAAATATATTGCTAAATCCAATAACGTAAAACTAGATTTTAATTGATGAAGTTTGACTAGTGTTAAATTAAAATAAATTTGTGACCAGAATTGGTGGTTTCCAAGAAACCAAAATAAAAATATATTGCTAAATCCAATAACGTAAAACTAGATTTTAATTGATGAAGTTTGACTAGTGTTAAAGTAAAATAAATTTGTGACCAGAATTGGTGGTTTACAAGAAACCAAAATAAAAATATATTGCTAAATCCAATAACGTAAAACTAGATTTTAATTGATGAAGTTTGACTAGTGTTAAAGTAAAATAAATTTGTGGCCAGAATTGGTGGTTTACAAGAAACCAAAATAAAAATATATTGCTAAATCCAATAACGTAAAACTAGATTTTAATCGATGAAGTTTGACATTTTAAGTAAAATAAATTTGTGACCAACCTTGGTTATGTGAAAGAAACCAAGTAAAAATACCGTTGATCATAGGGAATTTTGCAGGCGACAACAAACGGTCCCTACGCAGTAAGTATGTTGACTGTGTAAAATAAATAGAAGGAAAAAAAAATTCAACAACGTAAAGATAACGCTTTTAAAAAAAAGAATATAACAATTGGCGCAGCCGGTAGGATCATAGCGAGCCTAACAATTATTGACCAAGTGCTGGATATAGGCACCTAATCCTTGAACTCAGCCTGAGCCGAGGCTGAGGGCACTAGATCAATAGAGGCGTTGACCCCGGATCCTATTCGAACAACCTACAGGGTAGCACAACTATAGGTGGTAGAGACCATCCTACCCTGTAACGCACCCAAAGGTGCCACCGGTGGACTTTTGTGAGCTTCATCCCTGCCCAGGATAAAGTCCATAAGGACCAACAAGGGGACGATCTATCACAAACGCTCCCCCGACCTGGGATTGCAGATGTTATCGGCCCCCATTAAATAAGCCATCGCTACTTCACCAAGGGCCCCGAAGTTCAACCTATCAATCGATCGACACATCATCCGAAATAAATCTACCTGTTTTGCTACAATTGACCCAGGTGAGGCCAATAAACTTAGTCGGCTGCAATCTAAGGCCGACGACCGAACCTTATTTAGATCTTCGCTCGGGCGTGTTCAACCACGTGCCTCTGCTCCAGGCGGGCACGCGCTCACCCCCCTTATAATCTCATCGCGGGAATTTTAGTGGGCTTCATCCCTTCCCAGGAGACGCCCTATGTCCGAGGGCCAACCAGGGGACAGCAGCCATTCTGAGATTCCCCCCCGGGGGACCAACAAACCCCAACTAGTGAGATAGACACACCAGGACCCTCAACCTTGCCAGGGCCCAACGGAACTCCAGCGAACTACCAGGCCCTTCAACGAGGGAACACCTCGACACCAACAGCGACCACCTCATCAACAGAACCACCAGAATCCCCCGACGACTACGAAGCGGGACCCACATAGGCAAAAACGTTAGTCAAGTAAGTGTAAAAACTCTAAACGATATCCTCAAGCGAGCGCAGGAGACCGGCGAGTTCAATTTAGCTCATTTAGAAGCCGTCGATAAACAAATCGAACGTGCCGGTAAAGAGCGAAAAGTTAAATTAGTAGCCTACAAAGAGGCGGCCTTAAAATTCCAACGCCACCTAGACGAATTCAAAGGCAATCTCCCTCGCCCCCTTGAGAATAATAATTTAGAACTAGAGGTTAAGGAGGATTTAAGTGTAAGCCCAGACCAACCAAATAACGAACCGCCCGAGTCCGATAACGCCCCGTTGGATCTCCTCGCGGACTGGATAGAGCTCTCCAGCCGTTCCCTGTCGCTTCTGGAAGAAGAAGAAAGGACCTTTAAAACTAATCCCCTTTTTAAACCTTCCTTCTTAAAAGAAGACTTAACAGCTATGGCCAACGACTATATAAAAGTCGCCAAACTAACGGCCCAGCTTGTACCCTTATTCGCAGGCGGACAAAGCCCGACAATAGGGACAGAATTACAGATGTTTCTAGGCTGTTGCCGCCGGGTACTCCAGTGCCTGACGGAACGGGAACAAGCGGCCTTCTTACAGATATTTCCCACTAGGCTCCGAGGAGAGGCCTATCAACTGGTTGGCACCTCCCAACCCGCCACTTTTGAGGAGGCAGAAAACCTCCTAAACAGGACATACCTCCCCAGGGAGACTTACCAGGAACTGGTGAATAAACTTATACAGTTACGCCAATTCCCCCTGGAACCGCTCACAACCTATACTACCCGAATAAAACAACAATTGACACTGTGTGAGGAGGCGGCCACCACCAAATATGGCGCGACAGCAGCGCCGGCCGTTAAGGGCCAATTACAAGATTTTGCGAAAAATGCCCTGCGGAGTGGGGTTACAAACCCCCACCTCTGCCAGTATCTTCTAACTTTGGGAGAGGACACCCTTGATAGTCTGACTCAAAAGGCACTGGACGTGGAGAAGCTTGAACAGAACTCCATGTATGCTCCCTACCAAATGTCAGTGCCCCTCCCAACCTTCAACCCCTACGGGCAAATAGCCCCAGTAACCCAATTTGAAAATAATTACAAAATGAACCCCTCGACACACCACCAAAACACCAACACTCAATACACCGCCCCGCCAATAACAACAACTCCTCAAATAGCAACACTCAAAAATCAGATGAACCCCCAGGTAATGTACACTACATACGCCCCACTACCAAACAACCTTCCAAATACCTCACAGGCGCCAATACAAAACGCCCCACAGATAACCAATCGGAGTCCCTCCCCAAAACCTGTAAACAACCTTTTGACAAACATCACTTGCAGCTACTGTCGGAACAGAGGGCACACATATGCGGATTGTCTGAAACGGAAAAACACTCCTTTCTGCATAATTTGCAGGGCCAACTCACACGATGCTAGGGACTGCCGTCGACCAGTGGAGTCGGACAGGTCCCACTTCAATAATACCAACAGGTATCCACAACAAGGCCCATCATTTAGTAATAATAGTCGTTACCCCAACCAAAGGTCTCAATTCCAAAGTAATAACCGTTACCCAGACCAGAGGTCACAACCAGTAGGTAACTACCGTTACCCTGACCAAAGACCTCGGGGGCCTCGGTAGTCTAGGGCAGTGGTTCTTAACCTTTTTATACTCGCGGCCCACCAAATATTTCAAAATTTGTTTGTGACCCCCATTTTTTTAATAATAATTTATACTAAATTACATATAATAAATAATTTTTTTATTATTCTTTTATTTTTTTATATAATAAATATAAAACATAACTTTATTAATTCATTATCTATTTTAATAACATTCAAACTACACAATTAATAAAAACTCATTAATTTTTATCAAAAAATAAAATAAACATAAAAAAACATAAAAATTCTTTCATTTTTAGCAAAAAATAAAATAAGAAACATTTAAAAATTCATAGAAAACACAAAAATATTCAAAATTAATTTAATGCGATTTCTGCTGCTGAATATCCTCAACTAATTTGTTCAATCGCGGTTCAATTGTGTCAGACGGATAACATGGCAACCCTGCATGGAAGAATGTTTTGAAAAGAGAAGAAAAGAGTTAGTGAAAAGGAAAAAGTCGTGCCGCGAAGACGCGCATCGTCTGCGAGATTCTATTTCAATAAAGTATTTTCAAATTAAATTGGGCTTTTTATTTTTGATTTTGTTTCCGTATCCGTCCGTAGTCAGGGTCGTAATACCCGCCGTGTGACAAATTCAGAAGTGGGATATACCCGATTATCAAATAAGAGCGTCCGTCGCCGATTTACCCGATTATCATTGTAAGTGCGTCCGTCGCCGATATACCCGATAAATCCGAAAAGTGCATCCGTCGCCGCGCATATCGCCGTTATCCGAATTTCCAATAGTGCAGTGCGTAAAATAATTTCGTGAATCTCGATTCAAGGATAAATATATAGGAAATTCGAAGCTTGCAAATTGTGGAAAATTGTAACCGCCGCTGGAAGTTTGTGTATGTATACAACTGTAAACCGTGCAAGCAGTTACGCTGCCAAATATTGTTAGTGCGTGTGTGTAGACAAAATCAACGGAATCGTGCTCCGTAAAAGCCGGTGAAAAGGTAAACATATACATACGCGTGCGGGAATGTCGTGAGAACCTACAGTATACGTATAAAAGTGTTGTCAGCCGTGGAAAAAAAAATTATTTTTGCTCAATCGAAAAATTTTATTATCGTGCCGGTAAAAGGAAGCGTAATAGAAAATTAACTTAATTAATTAAAACTGATTTTAACAGAACATGAACTAGCTACTACGGGTTGCAAAACCGATTTGATTGCGAGGATCATACATCACTTAGCAACGGACGAGGTCGAAATGGAGCGAGACGAAGAGAACCAATCCCCGATTCAAGCAATCGCCGCGCAAGAAATTGCCGAAACGTCACTTCACATGTTGGCTAGTCAGATAACAAAACTTACACAGACTGTTGAATTATTAGCACAACGGCTAGTACAACAAGAGAGTTCATCAACCGTTCCAATAGCAGCAAGTCCACAGGATTCTCGGAATAATAATGTTCAACGTGAAGAGAATTCTACTCCGTGCGTTCCACCAGGACGAAACACATCACCGGAAATCACAGTGATACCCATCGCGAATTCAACAACAAACGCAGCTAATTTTGCAAGCAGTGTGACGTTCAACGCCAGCACTTTTACCCAAGTTAGAGACGTAATAGAAGTCTTACCGGTCTTTGATCCGTCTTCAAAAACGTCGTTGAACGCTACGCAGTTCGTGAATCGTGTTAATAGGCTGAATGACGTATACGAATGGGATGAAAAGGTGTTACTATTTGCAGTGCAGGCAAAATTGAAAGGTCCGGCAAAGGTTTGGAACGAAGGATTTGACCAGGTATTTAGCTCTTGGATTTTGTTCTCTCAACAGCTTGTGCGCGATTTCCCAATTTCGGAAACCGAGGCGGACATTCATTTTCGTTTAATGGGCGCAACAAGACAGACTTCAGAGTCTATCGAAGATTATTATTATAGAATTGTCGCGCTAGGGAGGAATGGCAATCTAACCGACGAAGCCATCATTAAATATTTCCGGCATGGAGTGAAACATCGTTCACTTCAGAATTCGATAGCCACTACATATTTTGGTACCGTGACTGAGCTCTTACTAGCAATTCGGCGATTCGTAACTAACAGCTGCAGGGAAATTTTTGAATTTAATAAAAAGCCGCGCTATTTTACGAATAAGGAAAATAAACCGTCAGTAGAACCATCGCCAGTAACAGCAGAAACAGGACAACCCCGTCATCACAATACGAGTCGTGTAAAATGTTACAACTGCTTCGAACAGGGACACATCTCGATAAAATGTCCACAACCACCACGCCGCATCCGTTGCGCTAATTGTTTAAAAGCCGGGCATGCAGCTGAACAATGTCAAGAAAAGGGCGGGAGAAGTCAGAAAACAAATGAGCCGTCTAATCAAATATTTAAAATTTCCGCTATAGCAAGTAAACCGATTACGGTAACGAAAGAAGTAATCGTTAATGGGACTCCGATGAACGCCTTCGTCGATACCGGTAGCCAACGAACTTTAATCAACAAGTCTGCAGCAGAATTCCTTGGGAAAATTGAGCCAAGCAACCCCATACTGTTAGAGGACTTTACCGGAGGGTTGGTAGAAGTCAAACAAGTCGCTCTTGTAAATTTAAAAATAGATGAGAAGGAAATACAGGCACGCCTTCCAATCGTCAACGATGAATTGCTAAAGTATCCGATATTGTTAGGAGCAGACCTTTCATGCTCAGAGGATGATCGACTGATTATTGAACGAGGAGAATGTCGCTTGGAGGTTTTAAATTCGAAGGACCTGAAATTCAACCCAAATTTGTCTATGAACGATGAGCAACGTCTAAAAACGGTATTGAACGAATTTCAACATTGCTTTGCAAGTGATTTGTCTCAGTTAGGATGCTGCGAAACCGTAACAATGTCGATAAAACTGAAAGAAAACAAGCCAATCGTCCATCGACCTCAACGAGTACCATTTGCTCAAAGAGCTAAAGTAAGCGAAATAGTTGAGGAATTGCTTAAGAATAAGATTATAGAACCTACCGATTCCGAATACTCGTCACGAATTGTAATGGTCAAGAAACATGATGGAGAAGACCGAATGTGCGTCGATTATCGCGAACTTAATGCTATTACGCAAAACAAACCCTTTCAGATGCCTGTGGTTGAAGAACAGCTATCATCAATTTCAGGAGGGCGATACTTCACGGTCTTGGATTTTATTTCTGGATTTTACCAGATCCCGATAGACCAATCCTGTAACGGTCGCCCTAAAACGACATTCTTAATTAATTTATCAACGTCATTCGATGGCGTCAATCCTTTTTCGCTCCGTCGTTATTCCCCCAAACCAGCGACATGACAAAAACGCATTCTTCAAAAACAAAAAAAATCTTTTTTTTCAAACTAACTTAACTGGCAACAACTCCTCTGCACGCCAGTTATATGAGTTTGAAAAAGAATTTTGGACCGAAATTTTTTCGTCACCGAAGCCCCTGCGCAAGTAGTCACAGTGATACAGGAAGAAGAATTTTACCGCTCATCGCGCCGGAGCCTCGAGAAAAATTGCCCAAGTGGCGTGATCGAGGAAAAAAGAGGCTCGACGCTTCAACTCGAGAGCGGGAGAGGGCAGTCAGTGCTAAATTTTGCTGGGTGGAGGGCGGCTCGTAATGTAAAACTCGCCGGTACTAAGTTTTCTATGACTTTTAATTGTTCCAGTAATGTGACATTTTTTTTTCTTAAAAAGTGCCTTTGACCGAAGCTCAGTGTCACTTAAAAATGATTTGTGCCTTGTGTCTTTAATTATTGAGCGAGAAAAGTTTGTTTTTTTTTCAATAATCAATTACTATACTGTAGAGGATTAGTTTAGTTTGGAAATGGCAGTGAAATTTTATTACTGACTCCTTGCGAAAAGTTCTTATTTGGTGTTTGTTTTTCGAATTACGTGCATTCTCATGAGCCGGTGTTAAATTTTTACTGAGGAGAGGGTTGTTTATACCCGGTAACGAGAGTGTTAAAAATCGCCGTCTGACGGATGGTGGTTATCTCATAAACAAGTGAAATAGAAATAAAGAAATAATTTGAAAAAGGGGATTGAAAAGAAAATGTTTGTTTCATAAATAATTATAATATAAAATAATAACGAAATATACATAAATTTTAATAAACAAAAAAAGGATGAATGGAGGTATGCATGAAGGTGTGAATGTGTAAAATAAATAAATGCAAAAAAATAAATAAGCAAATAAAAATAGAAAGAGACAAAGACAGGGCCACCGACAGCAATGGTCGTTTAAAACTCCCCGTAAAGGTGGCCCCAGGGATTAATGGATAACCTCGCCAAGGTAAGTGTCTTCTATCTAGTAAATATTGTTTGACATTATGTGGCCCCCATCGGTGACCGGTGACAAGTGACCACCCTTTCTCTCTTTTCTTCCCCTTCTTATTAGCCCCTCTCGTTGGCCCTGGACGTCGTTCCACCCCCTCGTCGCCCCTTTAGTTTTGTTGTTATATAGGCACGAGTGTTCTAACAGTATAACTGTCACCCCCTCCGGCATCCAAGCACCGCGGACCCCACCCCATCTGACGAGCTAGCTAGCGCACCGCTAGTCGTGCCTGCAACCGGTGCATTGGATGCGTAAATTCGCGACACTTTCACGGCGGTCGAACCGTCCGAGCCACCCTTTTTGAGTCCCCTTCCCCAATTTTTGTAATATGAGTCTTCCCGGCCTTTATGGCAATTTCTCCTCCTTCGTGCCCCGGCACACCCACCTCCGACAGTTACAATCCTCGCGCAAATATACAGGATTTGTGACGCATGATGGACATTTTCAATTTAATAAAATGCCTTTTGGTCTTATGAATGCGCCGAGTTACTTCCAAGAAATGATGGTTAAACTGCTTGCTCCGATGAAAGGAAGAACGATCGCATATATGGATGAAGTCATTATCGCATCCGAGGATGTAGAAGATGGATTATGTAAATTACGTGAAGTACTGAGCTTAATTTCACAAGCAGGACTTACACTTCGATTGAAGAAATGTCTATTTCTAACTGAAGAGATAACCTTTTTGGGTCATCAAATCAATGGTGAGGGAATCAGACCAGGATTTCGGAAGATTGAAAGCATCAGAAATTTCCCGATACCAACGAATATTACAAGCGTAAGACGATTTCTAGGATTAACAGGATTTTTCCGTAAGTTTATTAAAAATTATGCAGCGATAGCAAGACCTTTAACCCAGTTGCTAAAAAAGGATTCTGATCATCAGTTTAATTGGAGAAAGGAACAGTTATACGCCTTCAACCAACTAAAACAAGCACTAGGTGAAGACCCTGTATTGACACTGTATAATCCTGAGAAAGAACACCAAATACATACAGACGCCAGTTCGCATGGAATAGCTGGTATTCTCTTCCAAAAAGAAGGTAACCATTATCGTCCAGTTTTTTACTACAGTCGACAATGTAACCCGGCAGAGCAAAACTACCCCAGTCACGAGCTAGAAGTGCTCGCCATCGTAGACACCATCGAAAGATTTAGAATATATTTGCTCGGGAAGAAATTCCAGGTGATAACCGATTGCCAAGCCGTCACCACGACTAAACTTACGAAGCCACTAGTACCGCGTGTCGCTCGTTGGTGGTTAAAGCTTATGGAGTATGAGTTTGAAATCATTCATCGACCAGCTGAGCAGATGCAACATGCCGACGCACTGAGCAGAGCTCCAGTTGAACCCGCTACTGTGCCGCGATGTGTCACCGAAAATATTATGCGAAGAGAATTATCAACCGATGATTGGATTGTCGGTCTGCAACATCAGGACCCAGCCGTTCGAAAACTTAAGCGTGTGCTGCTAAAAGAGGAAGAATGTGAGCAGTATCCGCAAATCATCAAAGAGTATGTGCTGAAAAAGAACCGCCTCTATCGTCGAAGTGAACAAGAACTTAAATTTGTCGTACCGGAAGCTGTCCGCTGGAGATTAGTTAAGACTTTCCATGATGACCTGGGACACTTTGGGCTAGAGAAGACTATACAGCGACTGCGAGAACATTTTTGGTTCCCGAAACTCCGTAAGTACGTTAAAGCTTACATCTCTTCGTGTTTGGAATGTTGTTTCAATAAAGCCAAGTCTGGAAAATCCGAAGGTTCGCTTCAGGTAGGAGAAGTAACGCCCATACCATTTAGGACTATACACCTGGATCATCTTGGACCATTTCCGAAGTCTAAACAGGGAAATTCTTACGTTTTAGAAATTGCTGACTCCTTCAGTAAGTACGTGATATTGAGAGCCGTGAAGGACACTAAGACGAAGCCTGTGATAAATGCGATCAATGAATTAACTACGTACTTTGGGTTACCCGTCCGCATTATCAGTGACCGAGGGACTGCTTTTACATCGCGAGAATTCGAAGAATTTTGTTATCGCAACGAGATTCAACACATCAAGACAGCCGTCCGAACACCGCGCGCTAATGGGCAGATCGAGCGGGCGAATAAATCTATTTTACAATTTCTGCGAACTTCAGAGAAGGAGCCTAAAAACTGGGATCAAAACATACGTAATCTGCAATGGTCACTGAACTCGCAAAAGAATAATACCACTGGATATTCGCCGAACGAAATTGTGTTCGATTTTAAGTTACGCGATCTTATCGATAACCGATTGATACAAGCGGTACAAGCCGAAAATCTCGACGAAGAAGTCCTTGTCGACATAAAAGAAAGACGACAGAATGCAGCCGCTAATATAATTACCGAACGGAAGAAATGGAAAGAACGATTCGATGCACACTGTAAACTTCCTTATCCTTATATCGAAGGCGATTTGGTCGTACTAGAAAATATCGCACCAGCTACTGGGGAATCGAGGAAGCTAGAGCCGTTGTATAGAGGCCCGTACGTAATCACCAAGGTGTTAAGACATGACCGATATCTCGTTAAAGATTTACCAGATACGCAGAGGAAATCACGAAGATTTTCATCCGTTTTCACGTCCGAAAAGCTGAAGCCGTTTTGTTATTACAGCCCAGACCTGGATTGCCCAGATTTAAAAGAGACCGATTCCGGGGACGAGATTGAGGACAATCTATTGTCAGGAAGGGCCGAGCTGTCAGACGGATAACATGGCAACCCTGCATGGAAGAATGTTTTGAAAAGAGAAGAAGAGTTAGTGAAAAGGAAAAAGTCGTGCCGCGAAGACGCGCATCGTCTGCGAGATTCTATTTCAATAAAGTATTTTCAAATTAAATTGGGCTTTTTATTTTTGATTTTGTTTCCGTATCCGTCCGTAGTCAGGGTCGTAATACCCGCCGTGTGACAATTGTTTGTAATGCTATCCGCATGCTAGCATCTAGTCGCAATCGATTGCGTTTTTTTGTTTTTAAATCCACCATAGTTGAGAAGCCTTTTTCACACAAATATGTACTAGCGAAAGGCAGCAAATTTTGCATTGCTGCTGAAAAGATATTCTGCTTTAATTTGTATCCAAAATTGGGAAACACTTTTAGTTTTGAAAACAGAATTCAAATTACAATCATTTATTAATTCTAATAATATATCTTCATCAGCTGTTGATAAATTGGTATTTTTATAATTGTTGTATGGATCCTGAATCCAGATTTTTGTAATATGACCTTCATCATTAGGAAAATATTTATCAAATTTTTCAATTAATTTTAAAAGATGACATTTAATTAAGAAATTTACATATTGTTTCTCAAATGGAAATTTTAAATCAGAGATTAATTGTGAATATAATGGAAACATTTCATATATATTTGAATCTATTCTTTGGATCCATCTTCGTAATTTCATTTTCATAGCCTCAATTTTGTTATACATATTAAAAATATTAGATTGAGATCCTTGCATAGATAGATTCAATTGATTTAGAATTGTAAAAATATCCGCCAGATACGACAGTTTAGCAACCCAATTATTGTCATCAAAATAGCTTGATAGGCTGGATTTTTTATCATTTAAAAAAAGTTCAACTTCCAATCTCAATTCAAATAAACGAGAAAAGATTTTGCCTCGTGAGAGCCATCTCACTTCCGTATGAAATAGGAGAGAAGTATGATCTGCGCCAATTTCTTCACAAAAAATTGAAAATAATCTTGAATTTAGTGCATTTCCTTTTATGAAATTTATAATTTTTACTGAAATCATCATAACTTCATTCAATTCTGTAGTCATTGCCTTGGAAGCTAATTGTTCCCTATGAATGAAACAATGAGTTGTTATTAAATTTGCATGCGCAACACGTTTTATTCTTGATGTAATGCCCTTATAACAACCAGTCATAGAGGCAGCACCATCTGTGCAAATTCCCACACAGTTTTTCCAGAGTATGCCATTAGTATTCAGAAATGAATCGATTTTGTTAAATACATTTTCACCTGTTGTATCTGTTTCTAAATCTATGCAAAAAAGAAATTCTTCAGATATATCCATTTTTGTATAATCAATAAATCGCACGTATCCTAAGCAGATGCTCTTGTTAGCAATATCTGTAGATTCATCTATTTGCAATGAAAACCACGGAGAATTTTTAATATTGCTGGTTAACTGCTCCTGAAGATCATTAGCTATCAATTTAGTCCTATTACAAATGGTATCGTTAGACATAGGTATTTCTTTAATTTTGTTTGGCACAAATGGTTCAAATAGTTCTTTACAAATATTAAACATGGCAAGTTTTAATAGTTCTTCGGCTATAGTAAATGGTTTTTTTGCTTTAGCAACGTGAAGAGCTGCGATAAATGAAGCTTTTAATAATTCTTTATGTTTAGTAGTTGGCACATTTATGAGTGTCTTTTGATTTTTTAATTCATCTTTTTTTCTTATAAAAAAATCCTGCGTTTTGTTTTTATGTTCTTCGTGCTTAGAATTTAAATGCCTCAACAATTTATTTGGTTTCATTGCTTCATTGGAGAGAACTACACCGCAAATGACGCATTGTGGTTTTGTAATCCCTTGAACTTCTATGCTTACGAACCCATATTTGATATAATCACTATCGTATTTTCTAATTTTAATGTTACTTAATTTTATACCTTTAGTTTTGGGACACTGTTTCACTGTATCATCATCGGAACTTTCACTAGTATTTTCTTCACTATATTTTCTTTTTGAAGGTCCTGGTCCGCGATTAATTACCTTAAAAATTTTTTTTAATGTTCCTTTCTCTTTGCTGCTCATTTTTATGGGTTATTTATAAATAATTAAAACTAAACACACAATATGAGAAAGAAATGCACTATTTATTCGATTCAAAGTCGATGCTAAAACTAAACTAAAACAAAACACTTAAAAGTTCCCGTAAAAATTTTGAATATCTTTTAAGAAAATCTTTAAATTTTCAAAGCCTACTACTAAATCAACAACAAGTTTATTCTTGTATAAAATTTTTCTTACACAGAATTTCTTAGAACCAGAATTTTTTTCTTAGAATTACTTTGGGGTAAAGAATTGAATACTGCGTTGTAAGTAGCATATTTGGATTTATTTCTTCTGTACTAACAAAGTTATACATGAATTTTCTTTTTATTGTATTCTGAAGGAAATTTTGCATAATTTGGCGGCCCCCGTCAAACCTTCTTGCGGACCCCCAGGGGCTGCGGCCCACCTGTTAAGAATCACTGGTCTAGGGAGTAAGGCGCCTGGCTACTATCACAGAGGTCCCGGGTTCGAATCCCGGCAGAGCCCCACGGTCCTTCGCCTTTCCCATCTTCTTTCTTCTTCCCTCCTTACATTCCTCATTCCCCCTGTCATAGCCTTATGCTAGCATTGCCCCCGCTCCATCAGCGCATGTCATCGGTTGGTTGATGGGATTCAACTCGTTTCAGGAGGCATAACACTCCAGCGAGTTGTTTCTCATTGCCCCGATGCCAGAGTCGCGATAGAAATGGTTGGGGTTAGGTGGTTGTGGCAGTTCCTTCCTACTTCTCTCTTCCCCTTCACTATCTATCGACTAGAGCTTGCTGTTTGACATTGCACTCTATACGAAGAAAATAGATTGTCGACAGTACAAAGGGCTTTCCCTGAGCTCTAGTCTTCCACATAAAAAAAAAGACCTCCCAATCAGGGCCTTAATCGTCAACCAAACAATCGACCCACAAGTAATGTTAATTGCCCTCCAAATGACCGTCAACAACCGGCCAACAACACCAGATCAGTGTTCAATATTAGACATAGGTGTGATTTCTGCCATAGACGTGGCCACACAGTAGACGACTGCCGTCAAAGGCAGCGTTGGGAGTCGCAGCAAGCGGGAAACTCCCCGCAGTCGGACCAAGAAACCCCGGCCCGACAATAACTTCGCAAAATCCTACTACAGGGGAACCTCAAGAGCCCGCACCAAGTGTCCCACTCGTCACTCTTCCACTAGACATAAGCCTTAACGGCAAAGCCAACCTAGCAGTGGACACCAGCTCTCAGGTCAGTATACTAAAACAAAAAAAAACTCAAGGATTCTAACTTATTGGATCCCGCTAAAAAATGCACATTACAAACGCCATACGGCCAAGGAAAAACCCTAGGGAGCTGTCAGGGGAATGTTCTTCTCAATACCCCCCTCCCATGCACCTTCCAAATTGTGCAAAACATGCCAGAGATTCCCAACGATGGCCTATTAGGATACGATTTTGTTACCTAACACTGTAACGTTGAGGGCCCAAACCAAACACTGCGATTTCCCCATACAGAAATCAATCCAGTAGAAATAGCAATTCCACTACATAGTAGAACCAGCAAGTCGAAACCCAGAGAGCAGCAGGAGCAAACCCAAACAAGGGAATCCCCCGGTGGTGTCTCCCCTGTAATCTCAGAAAAGAATACAAGCTGCCTAACTCAAGATGGGTCAAGGTTAGAAGACAGCCTCAACGACTTTGAGATCACCAAAGTCACAAGACATAAGGTAGCATGGGATAAACCCCTCTGCCTCCCAAGTCGGTCCCAAATGGTGGTCCCTATTTCACTAAGGCTAGAGGAAGAAATGCTCTGTGAGTCATACGAGCCGAGCGAAGGAGTATTCCTCGCCAATGCCCTCTTGCCATCAGGAACAAGAACAGTATCTGTCGGCCTTCTCAATGTTAACACCCAACCGGTAGCCCTGGCGACCCTAACTCTTACGCTCGCCCCAGCAAAAAACTACAACACCATTCAACTAGCCCCAACCACCAACCCTAAGCCTCTAACGAATGCTAAAGACGAAGGAGGGTACCCTTCAGGCTCTGAACCAGTCGGTCTCAGGAACGCCAGTGCCCCATCGTCTCCAAAAGCAGGGCTCCCAGGTATGCCCAAACAAGGTGCAATCCCGCAAGGTATACCCAAGGGTAAACAGGCAAAATTAAAGTTGAGAAAAAGGGAAAGGGAAATCCCCCCTGCCAGCTGAGATATCTATTCCCGGACTTTGAAGATCCGGACCCCGAGTGCCACTCGCGCCTCAAGCAACTGGACGAGGAACTCAACCTCGACCATCCCCTAAGGGCCGAAGAGGAGCGGTCTATCAAGGATCTCTGTTACGAATATGCCGATATCTTTCACTTAAAAGGCGACAAGCTAACCTACACGGAAGCTCTGAGGCACGAGATCCCTATGGTCTACGACCAGTATATTAATCAAAAAATTTACAGACTGCCCGAAACCCAGAGGCAAGTCATAAATGACCAACTAGAAGAAATGTTGGACAACGACATTGTCCAACGAAGTAAAAGCCCTTGGAACTCACCCCTCCTTGTGGTCCCTAAGAAACCGGGCCCCGATGGTGAGAAAAAATGGCGGGTAGTGGTTGATTTCCGAAAGATCAATGAAAAGACCATAGGCGACGCCTATCCGCTGCCAAGGATCGAGGACATTCTAGACCAGCTCGGTCACTCGAGATACTTCTCTTCCTCGACTAGGCCAGTGGTTACCATCAGGTATTGGTGGAACCACAAGACCGCCCCAAGACGGCCTTTAGCACGAATTACGGGCATTATGAGTTTAAACGTATGCCGTTCGGGCTAAAAGGAGCCCCGGCTACGTTTCAGAGACTAATGAATTATGTCCTCACAGGCCTACAAGGTCTCGAATGCTTCGTTTACCTAGATGATATAGTCTTCTACGGGAAGAACCTTGAGGACCATAATTCCAAGCTCCAACGGGTATTCGACCGGTTGAGGGAGAACAACCTCAAATTACAACAGGAAAAATGCCAGTTCCTAAAGAAGGAAGTAGTCTATCTGGGTCATGTATGCTCCGAAGAAGGAGCCCTCCCGGACCCCAGAAAGACAGAGTGTGTCCAAAACTTCCCGGCACCCCGAACAATCCGGCAGGTACAGTCATTCTTAGGCCCCGCCAACTACTATAGAAAGTTTATCCCAGACTTTTCTAAGATAGTACGCCCGCTAACGAATTTGTTGCGAAAGGGTGTGAAATTTTCTTGGACGCCGAAATGCCAGGAAGCATATCAAACGGTTAAGCGTTCCTTAGTCTCCCACCACTGCTGATCTACCCTGATTTCGATAAACCGTTCAACCTAACAACGGATGCCAGTAGTGAGGCACTTGGAGCCGTGCTCTCTCAAGGAGAAGCCCATAGCATATGCGAGCCGCACCCTAAATAAGGCGGAGCGCAACTACTCCACCGTCGAAAAAGAGTTGCTAGCCATAGTATGGGCTGTTAAGAACTTCAGGTGTTACTTAAGGGGAGGTTCTCCTGCTCAGGATCAAAAAATTCGAATTTTTTTTGTTTACATTTTTCACATCCTTAGCATGTCTAGAATACGTCCCCAGAGCGATTCTGAAGTTACTCAATTTTTAACAAAGTTACAGCTCATTGAAGGCGAGCGTGCACTATATAGTCAACGTAAAAATTACTCGTCTCCAAACTTTAAACGCGTTTTTCTCGAAACTATTTTTTCAAATGTTTGAGACACGATGTCTCGAAAACCGCTTATCGGATCGGCTTAAAATTTTGAGGACTTTTGGTACACCATATTTGTGCTACCTTGACCCTTGATTATTAAAAACGGTTAATAATACATAATTTTTCAAGCCGGTCAAAGTAAAAAAAAACAAGCGAAAATGAAGGTTCAAATTTCGCAGTTGTACCATTTCAATTTGTAGCTACATATTTTCTTGAATAAGGGTCAAGGTACCCTAAATACATTGAACTAACTGGTACTTCTACGATTTTGGTATCCAATGAGATTACGAGCCTCTAGGATGTCTCAAAGTTATTTGTGCGCGGCGCGCACGGATATACTGAAGCTTGAAGGGAGCCGCCATTTTGTTTTTGTTTTTTTTGAAAAAATTAATTTTAATAGTTTTATATCAAACAAACATTTTGCAAAAAACCGCATTTTGATATTTTATTTCTATGTATCAGAAAGAATTTCTGAAAATCACCCATTTTCATGGCCTGAGCAGGAGAGCCTCCCCTTAATGGGTCGAAAGTTTACGGTCTACACAGATTACAAACCGCTCAAGGGGGTCTTTAACGTCAAAGACCCCACCACTCGACTCGTTACATTTCACCACAAATTGTCGGAATACGACTACCATATAGAGTATAAACCGGGTAAATACAACACGAATGCTGATGCTCTCAGCCGGATTTCCCAAAGAGCAGAAGAGCCCAATACCTTCACGATAGAAGCTCTAATTCACCAAACCGGTGAGCTCCTACCCGTAACCCTCGCGGAAACTGGGGCTGTTGCGCCTCCTACAGAAAGACCGAAACAATGTAACGCGGTCACAAGGGCTCAGGCACAAAAACTTCAGGAGGATGAAAAGGACGAACACGTCCCAACTCTCAAAGCCCCCGATATCGAGGAAGGACCTGAAGAAATGGACCTGATGAAGGAAATAGGGAAGCCTCTCGAAGCCTCAGAGGAAGACCCCATCAAGCAACAAAGAAAAGTGGAATTCATAACCAGCCCCGAAGAAATTCAAGTCATTTTAAAGGACTACCACGACTCCCCTTTCGGTGGACACCAGGGAGTCGTCAAAACCTATAATAGAATTCGCAAAAGTATTGGTGGAGACGAATGTTCCGCGACATAAGTCGGTATGTCCGGAAGTGTAAAAAGTGTCAAACCATGAAGGCATCGAGACAATTCCGAATGCCCATGGTTATAACAGACATAGCGGAAAAACCGTTCGACAAGGTTTATTTGGACATCGTAGGTCCACTGGAAGAAACCATTTCGGGAAACAAGTATATCCTAACCTTCCAGGATAACCTAACTAAATTCGTCGACTGGTATGCCATTCCCAATGCGGAAGCTCAATCGATAGCACAAATAATCGTCACGCGCTATCGCATACCTAAACAAATAGTCACCGACCAAGGGTCGAATTTCCTCAGTGACTTGTTCAAAGGCGTGTGTAGGCTGCTAAAGATTAAGAAGCTCCAGACTTCAGCCTACCACCCCGAGTCCAATGGTGCACTTGAACGGGCCCATAGGCCCCTGATCGAGTATCTACGCACCATTGTAGATGAAAGCCCGAAAGCTCACACCCATGGACTGCCTCTACGGTTTCACTGCGGACGTTCCGTCCAATCTAAAACGCAACCCGGAGCCACTTTATAACAACGAAAGCTATTACCACCAATTGCGGTATAAACTGCAAAAATCCTACGCCATAGCAAGGAGAAACTAACCGCTTGAAGCCGTTTTATGAAAATAAAACGCAACTTTAAGCCACTAAAGCCAGTCCTGCCTACTGACGCCTAACGGTGATTTACGTATAACGCACCGACTTAGACGGATGGTATTCGGACAAAATACACTATCCAATAATCTTATTAGTTCAACTGGCTACAAGTAAACGAAAACTAATCTCCTATTTATCATCTCGTTGCAGCGCAAAATGTGGACGCTAGTATTCCTCCTAGCCCTGCAGATGGCCGCGAGTGAGCCCGGGCCCGTACCTTATACCCTCACCCCTATAGCCACGCATGGAGTACTCTATGAATTATTAGGAGACCTATGGCTCTATAACCATGAGTGGAACCTGCTAACGGAGGTGGACCTCCAGGAACTGGAAGTACACACTGAGTTAGCAGAACAGGCCGAGGAAGCGGTGCGCCGATTATGCAAGGATGACGGTTCGGCAACATGCCAGGCCCAACAGATAAGTATTCACTCGGTTATCACCCAGATAAAGCAGCGTACCCAAACAATTCGTGAACTAGTTCCCAACGGGCGGTCTAAACGATCCCTGTTCGACGGCATCGGACATGCCCTACATCTACTTTTCGGGACAATGGACGGCAATAACGAGGAAGAAGTCTATAGCCGGTTAGGAGAGCTGGAATCTAACCAAAAAGCTCTAAATGAACTGGAGAAACTCCAAATAACAGTAGTTAACAACACCCTACGGGAAATTCAAAATCCCCTAGCCGACCTACTAGACCAACAACGAAATATTACGAGTCAGGTGAGAACCTTAGACAACGCAATCGAAGGAGTGGCAAAAACCCAAGTGAGACAGGGGATAGTTAGCAACATCCTATTCCTGGTGATAGAAATTGAGTCCCGGCAAAAGACGATTTTAGATATTATAATAGCTAGTAGAAACAATAAAATACATCCTTTATTAGTATCTGAGACTTCTCTAGCGAAGATTTACCGCAAGACTCATCCGGAGTGCGAAGACTGTCTGACTCTTTTACAACAGACCACTCGACTGCAGTCTCATATCATTAATGATAAATTAGTAGTAAAAATAACCCTACCCATTTTGGATATACCTAAAATGTCATATCACCAAATCAAGTGCTTCCCCGTCCTTACCGAGTCAGGACATTCCGTAGTACCGGACATTCCCTATTCATACCTGGCGTCGGACTTTAAATCCCAGCAATTCGCACTTTTCGTCCAGTTGGACACAAGAAATTTCAACAAAATTACGGGAAATCTGGAAAGCAATACGGGTCCCTTTCAGACAGTACCCCGCAACCAAAGAGTGCGCTATCAAACTCCTCCACAATCCCCTAGAGGAGGAAGTTACCTGTCCAACAAAGATACAGGACCCACCACATAACGTGCTGACTAAGTTAGCGCCCCCCAACACCTGGCTGTATTCGTTCGTCACCCCGACCAAGTTCACAATCACTTGCAATAAGATGGCGCATGAAGTTCTAGCAACCAAACAAGGAATGCTCAAACTGAACGAACCTTGTCAAGTAGCAGTGGGAGACAGAACGATACTGTACAACGGCCTTTCAACCCAAACCAGTCGAGTGGTGCAAGCACCTTACTTTCCAGAACTGAAAAAAACCAACATCAGCGCCCCGACCTCGGAGTACCAACAATAAAGCCCAATACTCCAATAAAGTTGTTCACGGGTGACGATACAAATAAGATCATCCAGGAAGGCACCAAGCCCCTGCAAGAAATCTATTCCCAGTTAAATCATCTGACCTGGGAACGTACTCACACCCACTCAACAGTTGCCATTTCATTCAGCGGCACCCTATTACTGGGCCTCATAGCCTACACGGCCTACAAATACACCCCGTTATTAGTGACTATCGTCCGCTCTAAATGTACCAAAAGGCCCGGGAATGCATGTCCTCCGGAGGAGAGAACCGCCTCCGAGGACCAAACGGCCCCAAGAGGGGTCCCGATGCAACCCGAGCCCGCATACGCCACAGTAACGTTAGAGACAATACCTAGGCCCCTAAGTAGATCTCACACATTACCAAGGGCCCCCGCCATCCAATTAGTTAAACCGGGTGGAGGGCCCCAATAAGTGTAGGCTAAAATTTTGTTTGTTTTATATTTTTTTTATTTCCCCCTTTTTACCGCGCCCCCAAGCGCCGGTACCACAATACCTACCTAAAGTCTTAAATCCTGTAAAAGAAAAGCAAACCACGGCCTCCTAAGACACAAAAGGGAACAGAACCCAACAAAACCATCTGAAAACAAAAAAAAACCCAAAGCGAAAAAATAGAAGACCACAACAAACTACAAAGAAAAAGAATATTAAAATGAAACCCAACTTTCATTTATTTTTTTTTGTACACAAAAAAAAACCCCAGAGTCAGTCCCCGCCTTAGTTTTTATGTGGCGAACGTCACCCGGGGGTTACTCCTGCGGTATGGGGAATTCCGGGATGTGAGGAGTTTCTCTTATAACCCCCCGGGGGCCACTGTCGGCTGGTCGGCAAAGGGATTCCAGGCCTTAAAGGGGGGGGGGGGGATGGGCGGCGCGTGGGGGCTCGCTGTCGCCTAGTCGCGACATCGTCGCAACTCCTTTCCCCTGGTGCTGGGGCCCCGTCTACGCCCGGACGCGCGGATAGTGGCCAAGTCCTTTTGGGCCCGAGCCAATTCCTCAGTATGGCGCGCGCCCGCCTTTTGGTGGTGCGCCACCGCCTTATTATGGCGCGCCAGTTCGCGCTGGTGGTGCGCCTCCAGGCGCACTAACTCTGCATATGATAAACTGGAATATACAAAAAAATGTTATAATATACAAAAAAAAATAGAAGGAAACTACTTACTTATTCATCGCGGTAAATCCTCAATTGAAATGAACAGTCCACTAACCAAACACAAATCCCGAAGGCCTTATCCCACACAAGAAGTGCAGCATCAGCCAAAACCACGATTTGCATACGAACAAGTGTTGTTTCACGACGACGCCTTGTTCTTATCGGTGCCCCCAAGGAGTTGTTACGTAAAAATTCCATAACCAAAACAACAACAACAAAAACCAAAAGACTCGCACCGAGCGAAATAGACGAAAATCCAACACCTTATCGCAAAGGTATCGGATTGCGTCTATCTTTCCAAGATGCGAAACTTTAATTTGATTTTGGTCCCCATGGGACGGTAATTGTCGTCGCGGTTTCAGGGTATCAAAAAACGGTGACACCGCGAAAAAGCCACCGCGGCCGGTGTTGTAGGAAAACGAGTGTTTTTCTAACCTTGACCACGGCGTGGGAATGGGAACCGTTTTTCCCTGTTTTGAAGATCCACGGCTCGGCGGTGGCGGAAAATTTTAAAATGTTGAGTGTTGTCTTAACCCTTTTCCGCGACGGACGGGCTTTTTATTAAGGAAAGTTTTTCTTTTTCAAGTCTTCACCACGAACGGGTGTTGTAGAAGTTGGTGTCGCGGTCATTAATTACATGGTTCCTTGTGTCTATAAATCCTTAAAATAAATTTGTGACCAGAATTGGTGGTTTACAAGAAACCAAAATAAAAATATATTGCTAAATCCAATAACGTAAAACTAGATTTTAATTGATGAAGTTTGACTAGTGTTAAAGTAAAATAAATTTGAGACCAGAATTGGTGGTTTCCAAGAAACCAAAATAAAAATATATTGCTAAATCCAATAACGTAAAACTAGATTTTAATTGATGAAGTTTGACTAGTGTTAAAGTAAAATAAATTTGTGACCAGAATTGGTGGTTTACAAGAAACCAAAATAAAAATATATTGCTAAATCCAATAACGTAAAACTAGATTTTAATTGATGAAGTTTGACTAGTGTTAAAGTAAAATAAATTTTGTGACCAGAATTGGTGGTTTACAAGAAACCAAAATAAAAATATATTGCTAAATCCAATAACGTAAAACTAGATTTTAATTGATGAAGTTTGACTAGTGTTAAAGTAAAATAAATTTGTGACCAGAATTGGTGGTTTAAAAGAAACCAAAATAAAAATATATTGCTAAATCCAATAACGTAAAACTAGATTTTAATTGGTGAAGTTTGACACTTTAAGTAAAATAAATTTGTGACCAACCTTGGTTATGTGAAAGAAACCAAGTAAAAATACCGTTGATCATAGGGAATTTTGCAGGCGACAACAAACGGTCCCTACGCAGTAAGTATGTTGGATGTGTAAAATAAATAGAAGGAAAAAAAATATTCAACAACGTAAAGATAACGCTTTTAAAAAAAAGAATATAACACAACGCAATAGTACTTAGGAGACACCTATAAAAAATACAAGATCAGCAAAAAACATGAACAAACAAAAATAAAAGAAAAAGGTACTCACCAAAGGAACCCTAGGGGATACACAACACCGAGTAAATTTTTTTTTCTCTCGCGACAAACCAAAATATTTCTGCCACTTGCCTCAAAACAAAAGTCAAAAACAAAAAGTCGACATACAAAACCCCAGGTACCATGCAAAACATAATAGACAAAATAGCAAGCATAAAAACAAAAACAATTTTCTTCATCACCCAAAACGAAGATAAGAGAATCGCCCACTTAACTTCTTATCGCGACGATTCTCTTGTTCCGGGGGGAAGGAATGTTGTGTAAATAAAAATGCACGGGGTTAAAATTTTCCAACACCATGTCCATGTTGTAACATGAAACCGCCAAGAAATTGGCAAAGGAAAACTTCGCGCAATTTGTTTTGCGAAAGGAATAAGAAGCCGTAAGCAAATTGCGCAAGTTCCGCCAGCACTGGAAAGAAAAGCCGACGGGTGCGTTTTTCCGGTCGGCGCCCTCAGCCTTGGGTGAAAGACCAGCAGCTGACTTTTGCACCAAGGTTGATGGCCCGGAAGAAATCCGCAACGGTGGATTTTCTTAAAGGGAAGTTTTTCAAGCGGAGATCGATCGATTGATCGATCAAGACAAGTTTTGTTCTAACCTTGATTCGCGACGGACGGTATCTCTAGTGGAGAGTGTGTTGTTTTTACTCCGAATGCGAGCGGGCGGATTTCAGTGGTGCAAATAAAGGAAAAAGAAAAAGATTTTATTTAAGAACTATTGACATTAATATTACTCTCTGTTCGAATAATAATTATCGTTAGATCGAATGATTGTAAAAGTTTAGTTAAGAATCGTTGATAATAAAATACTATACATCTAACAAAATAGTCTAGTGAAAATAATTATCTGATCGTTAAAGTATTTGTGAATTTTCCAGTTAAGAACTATTGACATTAATATTACTCTCTGTTCGAATAATAATTATCGTTAGATCGATTGATTGTAAAAGTTTAGTTAAGTATCGTTGATAATAAAATACTATACATCTAACAAAATAGTCTAGTGAAAATAATTAGCTGATCGTTAAATTAATTATTGATTGATTGTGAAGTTTTTAACTAAGAAATATCGATAATAACATTGTGGTTTGTTTAATAATACATCCCGGATTCGATTATTGGATACTGGAGCCGAGGACATAAAAAGGTAATTAACAGAAAAGGTGAAAAGGACAGTTATAACAGAGTGAAAGATCCATTAATGCACGGCGGGATACAAAGTTGAGATACCCTGCGAGTTAATATAACGACCCCACTAGAATTCCTGTGTTTGTAGAACTGCCCAAACATTTTTCATTCAAAGTATGAAGGGGTCAAATTTGTTTAATTTTAGCGTTTATTTAAGAGTAGCTAATATTTCATAAACATCTACTTGGCTACTATTTCAGAAAATGATTGAAATGATTGTAATAAGTATTTTTAAGCAAAGCTACCAATAAATTGCAGAAAATTAATTCGAATGTAGGGTTTTGTCACAGAATTAAGCATAAGATCCCTATGGAACTACGGCCACGACCAATAATTTAATCTGATATTAGAATATTGTTTTATTTGTTCGAGTTTTGACTGGGTATCAATTTTACTGTCGGTCGTTTTCTATGATTAATGAATGTAATTACTTATAACAACGTTATAATCACATTACGATCGAGACTTCTACTCTAGGAATATATTTTGATATTAAGCATTTCTGTAACTACATATTGTTGTAAAGCAAGAAAATCATGGGTTATGCCGAACAACTATAATTTCCTAGTCATTACTCGTTTTCAGACCCACTTTTATTATTGGCGAATAAAACTGCTGATTCTCCAATCTCCGAAAAAGAAAATAGCTCATAGGGGGAACTATAAAAAAGAAAAAACTATATAGTTTAAAAAACGTAAAAAATACGCTTTTATTTTAAAAAGAACTAAAACGTAAAAAATAATTTTGAATGTAAAGTTTTTATTGCTCCAGCCAGTATATGGGAACAACCTACCTTTCGAAATCAAGCTAAGAATGAAATTAATGAAGTTATTGGTAAAAATTATAAATATAACTTACATAAATGTAAAACCTTTCATTTGATACCCATTTCGGGGGATTGGGAGAACACAATTGAAGCGGCCATTGTTGAGATATGTTAAACCTGGAGGTCATGACACATGTCCCATTTCAACATTGACCGCTTCAATTGCAAAACCGCCATTTTGATTTCATTACAAAACGCACGTTTCGATTCGCACGTCGGTGCCCGTGATACATCTATGGGTCTTTCTGGTGAAATAAGCACATATGAACTATCCTTAAAAAGGTAACCACGCACCAAAAATATATATTAGTGAAACTATTTAAAAATAGGCTTTTTCTGGCAACTATTAGGCACATAGTATAATCTCAAGAAAATATGTCAGATCCACAGTGTTATTCATGTTATAATCTCTTTCTGGGGGTGGCAGACATTCGTATGGGCTTTCCTGCAAGAAAAAAAAGGAGTACACTAATTTAAGATTTAAAAATGGGCTTTTGACGGTGATGGACAATGTAAGCTTGAAGTCACGTACTGAGGGAGCGTGACTTCAGACGGATATTGTCCATAACAGACATGTATTATAATGCAGAAAAGACTGGCCCTGGGTTCTCATCTGCAATGTCACTGACCCAGATTTTATTTGCTTACGCACACGCCAGCCCAGGGGCGTTTCCAGTCAACCGGCTTTGGGGGGGTAATTTAAAAAAAAGAAAAACTTAAATATTTTTTTGATTCCATAAATATCATTTGCACCCTCCCCAAGCCACATCTAGCTGAAGTTGCCATTCCACCCTCCACACGCCAGCAAATAGTCAATAATCATTTCTGCCACTAGTTATTAACGGTTATTTAGCCCTAATAGAACCTACATACGCAGCGGCAGATTTTTTTGAATTCTGGCCCGCGCGTTATGGGAAGTTGCTTTAAGGGATATAATAATCTTCTTCTAACTTCGTCTCATTTCGTATTCTTTTAAATTAGAAATAAGAGTCATTTCACTTGTAAATTCATAAATTAAATTCTTAATTAATGTCTGAAAAACTCTCTCCATTATTTCTTTTAAAATATTGACTACTGCTTTCCGTATACAATCACGGCTCCAGAAACGTCACATAAAACTTGAAGCTGCTTTGGGCTGTTTCACACGAGACGACGCCCAACCAACAAAATCTGCTGTCATCGTCCATTCCCTTTTGAAATTTGACGAAAAATCGTACGGGCCAATTTTTCAACCAACTGTACGTCAGAATGCTTTAGCTTATTGTTGTTGTTTTTAATCTTAATTCTCCCTTCTGCTATTTCTCTCTCTTTTCGCCCAGAAAGAAACAACAACAACCACACCGCTCACAAAAAGTCGTATCGAAAATCGCGTGAGAAAGTTGGATGGGAACATCTTCCCTCCCCATCGTCCTCTCTCACCCTCTTCTCTAAAAATAATGTTTCCGTACGATTTCTGTTGGTTGGCCGTCGTCCCGTCTGAAACAAGCATTTGACGCTGCACTTACATGACTCGAACTGAGTTTCCGAATTCACTGCAAGTTTATTTGCAGTAGGACCGCATAGCTGCTGCAGTTTTTGACGTTTCCGAACTCACACATTCTCTTTGCGAGCAAAAGGGAATTTCAGAAAAAAACAACAACAATGCAGGAGCTGTCAAAGTGTTCGATCAAAAATTTGCTGAAAATATCGTTGAAATTTGTGTGCCGTCCCCATCGTCTTCTCTCACCCTCTTCTTCATAAACCATTTTGCAGCCGACTCTTGTCGTATCGTGTGTACGCTCGTGTGAAATCAGACATAGCCTGCCATATTAACGGGAGTCTCGGGTATCGGTCTCTTCCACGACTCTCCAGCAGTTTTGGAAAAATTCACCGTCATAGATCTCAGACTAGATTCACCATGACTTAACTTGCTTATTTGAAATATTGGTATTTTTTAAGAATAAAAATAAATAAGCGAACGAAAATTCTTAGGGGGGTAATTACCCAATTACCCCCCTCTGAAACCGCCCCTGCGCCAGCCCTTCCGGTGTTGCAGATTCGAAATTTCAGGGGAGAGGTTTCTTTCCTTCTTACCCATTACATGCATATAAATCCCACATTTCCTATTGTCCTTAACATCTTTCAAAAAAAACCTTGTGGATCAATCCTGAACCGATTGCTTAAAGAGCCTCAGCCATACGTTAAAAAATTGTGTAAATAAGGCTGTTTCGAACAGAATTGGCAAAATTCGTGCGTCATATTGGCCGCGCAATTTTAAATTTATAAGTTTTGATCATAAATTCGTTATTTGCTTACGATTTTTATTGGAATCGGAATACAATTGGCAAACTTGGCGACCATATTGGCGCGGCTATTTTGAATTTCGGCCATATTTGCGCGGCCGTTTTGAATTTCGAAAATCGAGCTTCGAGTTGCATCGCGGGAGACCTCCACCATTTTGAATTTATAAGATTTGACCACAAATTATTTGCAACCTTAAAACCCCCTAAATTAGATAGATATTTATAATTTTAATCCGCTTTTATTAGCTTCATTTGTAACTATATAAACAAATCTTGAAAGTTAAATTTGACACACTTCCGATTCGTTTCCGATTTTGAACCATAGAGCCGGTTTAGACGGTGCACTCCAGCGCATGTGCCTCACGAGCTTTGTGGATAAAGGGAGAAGTGGGCATGATGAGAGGTACCACCCCACTTCTCCCTTTATCCACAAAGCTCGTGAGGCACATGCGCTGGAGCGCACCGTCTAAACCGGCTCTATGGTTCATCTCCAAACGTTCATGAGGCACATGCGCATGAGCGCACCGTCTAAAACAGCTCATATATATAGTTCGAGTGACAATGCAATCTTACCATTTTGTAAAAAAATCAAGATGACGGTTCCGAAATGGCGGTCGAATTTTGCGATTGTGCTCCCGGACCCCCGACATGAGTATCAAATGAAAGGGTATGATAAGTAGAACACAATTAGGTATGTGGCGTCATTCAAAATTCAAAATGGCGGCCAACACAAGATGGCGGAAAACATAATAGACTAAAACGTAGAAAAATGACCTATCAACTTGAAATTTTGCACATATGCATAGTTCGCGTGATAATGCAGTCATCTGTCGGGATCGGTAGAATGAGGATCATCAGCTAAACCCTGAACGTAGTCACCCACATATTTCTTTTTTTTGTAGCTATCGATCCATATTTATTATCTGTTGTACGGTTATTACTTTTTCTTTTTAACAGCGCGGGTACATATTTGCAGTTTTTATTCCTTATTCCTTTATTCCTTAGCGCTATTGTGAGGGACGTGCATCGATACCTAATAAATGCCCTTGAAACTAAGGTCAATTATCAAATAACAGACCTACGCGCAACTGTAGATGATATTGAACACCGTACTGATGCATTGGAGCGACGTCAACTTGCAGCTGACATTATATTAAATGGTATTCCCAATTCACCGCGGGAAATTCTGGAGAATATGTTCTCAAAACTGTGCGCTTCGCTAAATATAACAGCGCCTGCGATAACAAAAATTTATCGTGTGAAGAACAACAAATCAACCCAGGGAGTAGATGCATCTATAATAATAAAGCGTGTTTCTGGACAGGATAAAAACTTTATATTAAAAGCAGCAGTGACGAAGATTAAAAATTCTCGTGCGCACCTGACTTTGCGGGACGTTGGAATCGACTCCTCCAGCAGAATTTTTTTGCATGAAAGCCTTACCAAGTCAAATTATTATATTTTTAGGAAAGCCTTACGACTACGACGTCAAAAAAAGCTCGCATCTGTTTTCTCCATTGCTGGCCGTGTTCACGTGCGTAAAGAATTGAATGAGCGATCGATAATGATCTTTAAATTGGCGGACTTAGATCATTTGTTTGGAGTTCCTGGAGCTCATTGACAATAATCCATTAATTTTTCATAAATTCATTTGAGAGCCAAACAAATGCGCCAGTATTGTCTACTGTGTACTTAACTCGAGGTGACCACATAACCAGATGATTTCTAGTATAAGTTTAATGCATTTTTTATTATTAGTTTCTTTTTTAACCGACTTCAAAAAGAGGAGGTTATTAATACTCATAATTGTTAATTTTATTAATGTAGGACTTATTTTATTACCTTTTTTTATTACTCTTTGCTCTAATAATGTTTCATGTATTTGCTGATCTAGTTAATTTACTTCTAGTAAGAAAGTTGATTTTTTTAAGTTTTATACGTACGAAAACTTATGCTGCTGTTTTTGTGTTCACTCATAAATCTAATAATGATTAGCACATATTCTAATGTTCCTTCGTCTGATAACTCATGGTTTAATTCCCGTATATTGCTTAATTCTATGGCAAAAAGGGGTAATGGTATGAAAGTGTGTCACTTTAATGCGCAGAGTATTCTCCCCAAGATCGATGAGTTTAGGTATATTTTCAATAATATTTCCCTCGATGTAATCTGTGTTTCCGAGACCTGGTTAAGGAATTATATTCCTGATACCTTAATTAGTCAAAAGGGTTCAAAGTATTTAGAAACGATCGTGTCGGCAGGATTGGTGGTGGCGTTGCCATATTTGTAAATAATTCGATTCATGCTAAATTAGTGGCGGCAGTTATTGCGGAGGTAGGTGGCGATTTTAATGTGAATTATCTTGCTGACTGTTCAACAACTAATCAGTTTAAAGACTTCTTACGGTCCTTTGATTTAGCCGTTGTGAATTCCATCCCTTCACGAAAACTTCATCCTCACTTCTGGATCTTTTTTTTTATTGTGAATGATCGCAAATCAGTACAATTTAATAACCAAATCTCTCTTCCTTGCTTTTCCAGACATGGTTTGATTTTTATAATCTATAATCTTGGTAACCAGGAAAGCATGTAAATCATGATTCCTTGTTCGCCGAAGCTGCTGAATTGAACTGGTATTACATTTTTCTACGCCTCTGTTAGAATACAGGCATTCTGATATTACTTTTAGTTACGGAATTAGCAGCATTCCACAACCGTGTGGAATATTCATTCCATCACTTGTTATGGAATGACTACTATTGGCGACATCTGTTCGTCGTAATCCAAGAATATGATTTATTAATTAAAGAAAAAAAAAAGATTTATTAATTAAAGAAAGAAAAGGATTGTTTCAATATTAAACAATCAAAGATGTTCCGCTATAAAATTTTTGCTTTAAATAAACTATTCAATTATTAAATTCCAGAAAATAATAGCATTTTTTTAATAAATTTTGCGGCGGCCATCTATTAACGAATTATTAAATTACAAAATGGTTATGAATGAACACTCCCTACTAATATGTTATTTAGCGTTAAAATATCTTGCTGTGCCTTATACATTATATTTTTGACATTAGCTTTACATAAGGTACGATTTTCTTTACAAAATATTAATAAAAACTAATTAGAGGCGTAGAAAAAGTATAGTCTGCAACACGTTTTGAATGGCATATTCCGCACTCGTGGACCGCCGTGAACTTCCACTTGTGCGGAATATGCATCATTCCAAACTTGTTACAGAATATACTATTATTCAATTTTGAATTTAGATGATAAATTCAATTTTCTAGAAAGTTTAGTGAAATAGCTCTTCGATAAATTTGTACCATTAAAGAATAGAAGCATAAGTAATTCTAGCTGCCCCTGGTTTACAACACGTATTGATAACCTAATATTGCAACGTAACTCAGTTTATAAACGATGGAGACGTTTTCGAACATCTGATTGCTGGGAATTTTATCTCATCTTACGTAATCGTGTTAATTATGAAATTCGTTATTCCAAAATCAATTATTATCGAAGTAAGCTTAATGTTAAATTACCAGCTAAAAAGCTTTGGAATAACTTGAGGGACGTCGGTGTAGGCAAATCGGAAACCAATGATATAGCCAGGGACCTAAATGAGCTCAATCTTGAGTTCGCTCATTCCCTTGGAAACCGGCGTGCTAATGGACATGATGGGAATCCTAATTACAATTGTCTCACTCATAGCGATCCTTTTCATGGGTTTTCATTTATTAATATTTCCCAGCAACAAGTATATGTGGCAGTGTTAAGTCTTAAATATGACTCCATGGGGCTTGACGGCATTAATCCTAAATTCATAATGATGATCTTACCAATAATATTGCCATAATCTAACTCATTTATTTAATGCCATAATATGGTTTTCGACTTTCCCCACTAAGTGGAAGCTGGCTAAAATCATCCCAATACCTAAAAAGTCAACTAAGCAGGACTTTCGTCCTATTTCCTGAAAAACAAGCCAACCGTCGCATTAAATTAATGATTATTAATTTCAAACAACTAGCTATTAGTTTATTTTATAAGGTTGTTATTACCTGGTAATATATTATAACAGTTTAATATAACTTAAAATACATTGTTTACTATAATAATTTCTCGTGTTTTTTTTTTAATAGATTGCGACCCCCCTTATATTGAATCGCCCCCCAGGTTGAGAAACGATGGTGTAGTATAACAAAAACGACTTTTGAAAAAATTAGTCTCTGACTAAAAACTATGTATTGGGAGACGTACTGCTAATATTTCAAATAATTTATGAGATCAATTAAAATTAAAATTGGAAAACTGCACTTTTTTTGCATTGGCTATTACAGATACAACTCAATTTTTACTTTTGATTCGAGGTATAAATGATCGATTTGAAATTATCTAGGAATTACTTTCTACATGTCCAATGAAAAATAGATTTACTGGTGAAGATTTTTTACGACGCTCCAAGAAGTTTTGGAAAAATAAAATATTAAATATCACTGGGGGTGTCGCAGTTTGACAGGAAAAAACATTGGATTAGTAAAAGAATAAGTGATGAAATAAAGCATATTTCAGGAAAAGATATAATTTGTTACATTGTATTATACATCAAGAAATACAAGCTCTGAAACTAAAGCACGTTATATCCGTTGGTGCAAAAGTTGTTAATTTTATTCGTGGAAGAGCGTTAAACTACCGTTAATTCGAAAACTTTTTGAAAGAAATTGAATGTGATTTTACTTATATTCCTTATCATATGTTAGCCAATCTGTTCTGGCCCGTCTCGTTATAAGAAAATTAAAATTGGCCCGATGATTGTTTCACATTTGTTTTTTGTTGCTTCTTCCGAGAGTGGCATTGTAAGCAATCTATTTATCATAGCATGGAATGCTGATAATTTTACATTACATTACATTACATGAATGGGTAGAATTATTTGGAATAACTATGTCAGTATATGTAGTAGGGTGGGTCAAATTGTTCGCAAAGAATGTAACATGGTCCATTTCAGCGAAATTCGTAAAATTCGTGTTATTTTAAGAATTTTTCGCGAAGAAACTATATATTTTGGATGAAGTGTACCCCCGCCACTTTTCAAAAATAGATTTTGTACTAAATGATTATTTTTCTTAAAAACACTTTCAAACAAATCGCTATAACTTCTAAAATAATTGTAGTAAGATAGTGATCTTAGTCGACCCCCCTTTTTTTAAAAATATGTTTTGCACTAAATGATTTTTTTTAGAAACACTTTCGAACAAATCGGTATAACTTCTAAAATAATTGTATTAGGATAATGATCTTGGGCTTGATGGATCAGGAATTTTCCCAGCTATATAATTTGGTTGAAGTCTCCCCCCCTTTAAAAATGTACTTTGTACTAAATGATTATTTTTTTAAAAACACTCCAAAAAAATCCCTATAACTTCTAAAATAAGTTTAGTAGGATAATGATTTTGTGCTTAATGGATCAGGATTTTTCCCACTGTGTATACCAGACGTTTACTTGCAGTATAGTAGAAAGACTTTGATGTTCAGTTGCTGTCTAAAATTGTCACCTATCCAAATAACACCTATTTACTATGACTTTATCTTCAAAAACTATTTTTTTTATTGCAGCATAAAAAACTTCATAAAAAATCTAACACTTTTTATTTGGGTCAATTATTGTATACTCCAGTTCGTTTTGCTAGAAAAGTTGATCGAAATTCCCAGATTTGACAGCAAACAAAATTTCCAATAAATTAATAAAATCCTTACAAAAATTTAATATTAAAAGTTTTTATACGGGCATTATTTAACATTTCGTTGTAATTTTATTATTTGGAAAAAGTGCAATAATTGTTATGGTAATCAGAAATTTTTTATGCTGCAATAAAAAATAGTTTTTAACGAAAAATTGATGAAAAATGGGTGTTATTTAGGTAGGTGTCAATTTTTAAGTCATGTCTTGTAACTGAACATCAAATTTTTCTACTATGACAGACTAAACGTCTGACATGCACAGGGCTGGAAGTCTGCCAAAATTTCTGATCCATTAAGCCCAAGATCATTATCCTACTACAATTATTTCAGAAATTATAGCGATTTTTTACATTTACTACAAAATACATTTTTGAAAAAGGGGAAGGCGGGGGGTTTAGACTTCAACCACAATATATAGCTGGGAAAATTCCTGATCTAATAAGCCCAAGATCATTATCCTACTACAATGATTTTAGAAGTTATAGGGAATTTTTGGAAACTCTTTTTAAAAAAATAACCATTTAGTACAAAATATATTTTTGAATAATGAGGGGGGCGGCTCCAACCAAAATATATAGCTGGGAAAATTCCTGATCCAACAAGCCCAAGATCACTATCTTACTACAATTATTTTAGAAGTTATAGCGATTTGTTGGAAAGTGTTTTTAAGAAAAATAATCATTTAGTACAAAATCTATTTTTGAAAAGTTGGGGGGGGGGGGGGTAAACTTCATCCAAAATATATAGTTTCTTCGCGAAAAATTCTTAAAACAACACGAATTATGATTTTCGCTGAAATGGGCCGCAAATATATTTGACCCATCCTAATATGTAGGCTTTCTATAAATATCAAACATAAAACATTGATCTCTATAAGATATTTGAAGATCTAGAAAATTAATTGCCCAATTTACATCTTTTTCCATTGTGAACTGAATAGATCTATTTAAGGTATTAATCCAATTTAGAAACTCTTCTAATTCGTCATCAGACCTTTGCCATAGGCAAAGAACGTCGTCTATATTTCTAAACAAAAAACCTTTTTTTCTATCTGTCATTATGTTGTTGGCTGCCATATTTGATTTAGATTGACGTCACAAAACTTTTTGTATTGTATTTGTCACACCCTTTCAGTTGATACCCATTTCGGGGGGCGTGTACTCTCTAAAAATGAACGAGTGAAAATTTTACTGGTTCATCCAGTTAACAATAATTTCACTCAAAGAGTAGTGCATTCGCGTTTGTTTACTTATTGAACCAGTGAAAAGTGCTCTCTAAAATTGAATTAGTAAAATTTCACTGATTCAACCAGTGAATTATTGTTTCACTGTTTCAACCAGTGAAAAAATATATGACTCATATTCTAGGCAATTATCTTCATGACTATAAAGGGTTCCATTTAGCATACTCAATAAATCGGCTCTAGTTTGATCACCGAGGGCAAGCAGCATTTCAGTGCTTTGATGGGGGCCCGCTTGGGAAAACGACACTCGCGCTATAAAAAAGCTTTTTTCTTTTTTTTACGCGAATTTCACTGGCTCTACCAGGGAAATTGGTTCGTTTATAGAGAATAAAGAAACCAGCTCCGCCATTTTGGGGACGTCGTCTTGGTGAATCTACCAGTATATTGAGTATACTATATTGTGTTGTCATCGGAGCTAAGGCTATGTACAAAGTTGCAGCACGATCAGATAACCGGAAGTATTCCAAAAATGGGTTACAAAATTTGTACCGAACAAACAGACAAGACACCGCCATCTATTGCAGAGTGGCAGAAATACCACCGCATACTTGTTCTAGAGAGGATTGCCCGCCAGTAAACACGTACGGGCCCAAAGCGAATTTTATAAAATGCAAATGCATTGGCTTTTTGCTCTGTCATGATTTCCAGAAACATGATGCTGATAATAAATTCGTCAAACTAACATTGCCAATCGGTTCAAAATTGATTTGATCAACATCATCAATGAACTGGATTTGTCCATCGTGTGAAACCGCCGGTATTGTTATTAGTGAAAATGGACCGATGACGTCAAACTCATCAGCATCATCAATACCAGGCAAACAAAAATCCGAGAAATCCACGGGCGATAAGACTACTATTTTGAATACTTTAAATGAAAGTAAATCAATGATTAAAGCAAATGCTTGTGGTGCTATTAAAGCGAATGAAACTATTGCTGTAAAACTTGATGAAATTGGTCCAATTGTTGTTAACATTGAGCAATAAAACAAATCACTCGCACAAAAACTGGATTGGCAATTCAATAAACAAGGAGATTTGGCTAAAGAATTATTTAAACGTCCAGCTGTAAATAAAAATGACAAACCATCTGCTTATCCTGATCGTACACCGAATTCACGGTTAAGCTATTCAAACGCCAGTGACGTCACAGCCATCAACATCAAATATCATGTCGGGCGCAAAAGAACCACCGAACTTGTTATGATTGAAAATTCAACGTCACAAATGATAAAAAAGGTTCCATCTCCACAACAGGGTACGAAAAATGTTCAAATTGGCAAACCGATTGAAGCACGAAAGATTTTACCGAAAAAAAATTAATCCGTTAACCAAATCGATAGAGGTATCAGGATTTCATCCAGTTACAACGAATGATGAAATTTCAAAATACATCATTGAAAATACGGCTGTTACCGACAAAACGAAATTTAATATTTCTAAACTGGTGAAAAAAGATCATGACGTCACAAAAATGACATTCATTTCTTTCAAAATTGATGTTTCACCGGAAGATTTTGATGTGCTTTGAAAATGTGAAAATTGGCCAGAACGAAATAAAGTTCGTGAATTCGTAAAATTGTCACCACCAAAACCAACACTCAATCAATTTATGCTAACACCGTTATCCAGCCAATTGTCGCCTAAATGTTAAGCCAAAATGAAAAAAACTGAAGAACAAAAGGAAAGTCAAACGAAAAAGAATTCCATGGAAATCGCTGATCTAAATAAATATAACAAATAAAAAACAACAACAACTTATCGACAAAAAACTGATTAACTTTAGCGACCGTAGCTCAACGAGTCGTATAACAACAAATGTAAACAGTGCTGAAAGTGGTTCTACAGGGAACTCATTTAATATTATTGACGGTTCTCCGCAGGGGAGATATGATGCTACTGCCCGTGTAAATTCGAGTATTATTTGTACCACACAGAAAACAAGCACACAATCCAAAATCACGAATTTCTTCCGGTCAAGTGAAAAGGAACCAGCAACACCAAATTGCAACTCTTGTTTCATCGATAAGCAGCGTTCGCCGATTTATTACAACAACGTGTGATCCATCGTAAACAAAAGGAACGTAAACACGAAAATCGAGCTATCGCCATACAAAATTTTGTGCTTCACTGAAACCTTTTTGGATGATAAGGTGAATTTCAATTTTCCGGATTCATTCAATGTGTATCGATGTGATCGTGCTACGAGTAATGGAAATTCAAGAACGAGACGTGCTAGTGGTGTTGCTGTTTTGGTGCATAAAGCATTGAGATGCAAATCGATTGATGTTATTATTGATCCCGATTGTGAATGTGCAGTGGAAATCATCTTGAAGCCTAAGTCAATGATTATAAACTTATTTATTTATGTTACATGAAGAAACACTATGAGCACATAAAGTCATTAACAGAAAATTATCAAGGTCTTCAAATCATGGTATTGGGTGATTTTAATTTGATAATAAAATCATCATTGATATTGATGTGAGCCTGTGTGTTGACCTGCATACGATCATTGATATCGCCCAACAAGATGAATACGACATTACCATCGATTATTGCACAAAGGGTTCATTGTTGAATGATGATGAAAATATTCAAATTCTCTGTTATCGTAAGGGAAATTGTGAGCGCATGTGTCAGCAGCTTGAAAATATCAATTTCGAACACGAATTTAACACCCGTTCGATTGATTCAACATTATGAATTTTTCCAATGCAAAATTAACGAGTTAATATTAGCAAATGTACCACAAATAGTGCGAAGAAAGTATGCAAACAAGCCGATATGGTGGAACAGGGTACTACAACAAAAGAAAAATCGTCGCGATAAATTGTATAAGCGTCAACAGAAGGGTGTTGTTTCAAACGAATATAAAGCAGCTGTCGTCGAGTTCAACGCACTCAATGAACGCTATTACAGGGAATATATGCAACGTGTAGAAAACAAAATCAAAAATGATCCAGCCACATTTTCTCGTTTTGCTAAGCTGAACAACACAACATCGACATATCCAAGTGAAATGCGACATGAAAACATCACTGCCAATACACCAAATGACATTGTTGAATTGTTTGCAAATCAATTCGAATCCAGTTATGTTACCGATGATCAAATATGGAGTCTTAATGACTTTATTCAGTCATTACAATCGACAACGGAAATCAATGTGACACTGGATGATATTGAAATGGCAATTAATTCGTTAAATTGGAAAAGTGGTGCTGGTCCAGATGGATTGTCACCGTTCGTTATTAAAATGTGCATCGATTCAATTGTTTGGCCAATTTGGTTGCTGTATCAAAAAATCAATGCAGAGTGCATTCCAAATGAACTTAAATTATCAAGAGTTGTTCCTGTGCAAAAAAAAGATGATAAAAGTGATGTTTCAAATTATCGTGTGGTTGCTATCAGCCCAGTGGCTTTAGAAATATTCGAAATAGCAGTGAAAACCCGGCCATTAGTCATTATTATTTTATTTATTTACTAGCTGGGACCCGGTGCGCCTATGCTGCTCCCATAAGCCAATAGTAGTAATCAGGTGATATAAATTTTAATATACAGTAGGGGAGTTTGAAAAAGGTAATTTTTTGGTATTTTTGATTCCAAATAACAAAGTGTGAAACTATTAGGGATCTGACATTTTGATCGAGGCAATAAAAACCATCCATTGACATGGCATTTTTCGAGATATGAATTTTCATACACAGATCAAGTGTCTCAATGAACCGCTTATTTTCTGTATTTTGGATAGCTGGGACCCGGTGCCCCTCGCTGCACCCAACGTTTAAACATTTAAAACCAATCCAAACCATCAAAATTCAACTCTTCTTAACCATTAACGAAAAACCAACTATTCCTATAAAAGTTGGAGTCATTACATTCAAAATACATTTATTTGAACTATGACCAAAGTTGCCTGTATATTCTGTTAAAACCATGAACGTTAAAAGATTTAAAATTAATGCAAATAGTAGCATCCAGCACTCGAAATTCGAGGGCAATTTTCTATAGCTTTTTTTAATTACATCTAGAATTTTTCGCGAACAATAAAACTAAATTGAAAAATGAAACAAATTTGTTATAGTTAATAAGTTTTGATCATAAATTCGTTATTTACGACCTTAAAAACTCCCATATACCAATTTTAATTGGAATCGGAATACAATTCGCAAACTCGCCGGCCATATTGGTGCGGCCATTTTGAATTTAAATTTTGATCATAAAGTCGTTATTTGCTACCTTAAAAAACCTCAGATACAGATTTTCATTGGAATCGGAACACAATTAGCAAATTCGTCGGCCATTTCAAATTTATAAGTTTTGACCACAAATTCGTTATTTGCGACCTTAAGAACCCCTAGGTACCACCCACTTTCATTGGAATCGGAATAAAATTGGCAAATTCAACCATTTTTCTGCGGCAATTTTGAATTTCGGTAATATTTTGGCGGCCATTTTGAATTTCGAAAATCGGGCTTCTAGGTGTATCATAGGAGACCTCCACGGAACTTCATGCAAAAATTCAAAGCTCTGCGATGATTTTCAACGAAGCTCTCCATGACAGCGCCATCTGGGAGTGGCTTTAGAAAGTAATAAAATAGCCTATGTTCTAAGTTTGAATGTAAATAGCACATGGTTAAAATTTCATTAAGATCGGTTGCACGGTGTAGGAGCCTATAGCGATCATACATTACATACGAATTTTCGAATTTAATATTGTAATAGTGAAAACTTGTTTTCTTTTTTACTCCATATAACGAAAATATTTTACTTTTAAATTTAAAATGATGTTTACCGGTTCCTCAAAGCCTCTGAATTTCTAGAAAAATTAGTAAAACGCGAAAAAACTACATTACGCCTTTTAAGCCTATCAATAAATTTATATGATGCGAAACAAAATGAAGAAGGTTTTTCAGTTTCGTAATTAATGTATAGTTTAGTTTGAATTGGCGTTCATAGTGTTTGGCGGTGGCTTTCATAGTGTCTTTTACTTAAATGAGAGTAAAGTGGCCCATAGACTATCAATAATATTGTGCAGTAATATTGAGCAAAATATTGACGGTTTCCTTCTTTCCCCCGACATTCTTTCCATATCACGAACAAATCAAAATATTGCACAATATTATTGATAGTCTAGGGCCCCATAAGACTCATGATAGATTAGTTCGAGTTAACGTAAAGTGGTGTTTGTGAGTATATTGGGTGCGACGGAACCGCTGTCAATACGGGACGTAAAGCTGGAGTTATAAGGATATTGGAAACTAAATTAAAACTAGTTGGGATGTGGCTTTTGACCCTTTCGGTCCACAAGATTAACTTCCCAGAATTCGTTCAAACAAAAAAACGACTCGAACGATTTTTATGAAAATCTTTTCAGATCATACTTCCTTTAACACGCTTTGAACGGCATCTTAACGAAGTCGGTATCTTTTTTGGTTCGCGCGAAATCGTGCTGGTACAAAAATCACTTACGTCGTTCAAACAAAAAAACGGTTCGACCCGATTTTTATGAAAATCTTTTCAGATCATATGTCCTTTAACATGCTTCGAACGGCACCTTAACGAAGTCGAAATCTTTTTTGGTTTTCGCGAAATCGTGCCGGTACAAAAATCACTTAAGTCGTTCAAACCGACCGATTTTTATGAAAATCTTTTCAATTCATATGTCCTTTAATACGCTTCGAACGGCACCTTAACGAAGTCGATATCTTTATTGGTTCGCGCACACGTACGCACACACACACACACACACACATATTTCTTCTCAAATTTTTGCTTAAAATGTTATTGGGACCTTGAAACGTGTAAATACATTGAAAATTTCCAATCCGATTTTCGGACCGATTACAATAACTTCCTACTGGGAAGTGAAAAACCTTTACAATGCATAATAATATGCTTACTACATACGTATGAGCTCCCCTTCAGGTACTTATTTTAACGACTCGATGGGAAAACTACGGACCAGAGATTTTCTGGGCTAATAGGAAAACAACTTGAAAAATGCGAAGATATGGAAATTCAGGATTATAAAAAAATTGAAACACGTGAATGTGAATCATGAGGACTTAAGAACGGACCAAACGTATTGTTTTAAATTTTCCATGCAGTATCAAGCGGGATATTTCCAAAAGACTTAGCGAAAAGGAACCTTGGAAAACTCTCCCCCTCTCGATGGTTAACAACAGCCAACAGACTTTTGCATTTATATGTGTCGTGTAAAACACCATCTTACAATTTAAAGGTTCTTGCCGAATACATCAATAAAATTTACAGTCCTTTTTGTAAGGATGGCTCTACTCATTTGTGGGAAATGATTAATTGTTCCAGATTAATGATGAGCAAACGCAAGAACAAGACAGGACTAATATAATCTTGGCCTTGTTCTTGTTCAGTTAGTCTTGGTCTTGCGAGCGTACCTAAGGCTTGGTGTTGTCTTGGTCTTGCGAGCCCAGCTAAGTCTTGGTCTTGTTCTTGCGAGATCGGTTCTTGTTTTTGCAAGAGTCATCGTAACAGTTTAGAAAAATTAAAAAATAGATATGATACTTATTGTACTTTAGTTTTATTTTATAAAAATTAATTCAATTGTTTATTATACATTCCTTCGTGTAATAAGAATGCTAATAATAATAATAATAACAACAATAATAATGTCGAGCTTGAAGAAATCAAAGTGGAACCTTTATTCCGCAATGATGTTATGTATGTTAAGAGTAAAGGTCCGGTTACAAGCATCGATCTGCTTGTGCAAATTGACTGGCGCAAGTCAATTGGTGCAAATAAAATGAGTGAAAATGACACTAAATGACGCTAATTTGACACGATTATTATATTATATTGATTATGATAAGGTCGAAGGAACGTCATAAAATTTCACCATTCACCCAAGGGCATGCTGAGGGTTGTAGCTGAGGCATGAACATCGTTTAAACGCTCATGCCAAAACACCAACATCAAGCCGATTTTCTAAGAACACATATTTTGCACAAGGCAACCTTTTTGGCTTACGCAAGCCAAAAAATTTGCGCTTACACGCAACGATTCACTTGCGCAAATTGACTGGCGCAAACCAATTGGCACAAGCAGATCGTTTAACATTGGGTTACGTTCGTAAATACATATTTAAACGGAATCATAGTGGTACTCTCTTTTGTGTTCCGTGTCATTTATTTTTACTCGAAGACCAAACATCAGAATATGATGAAGATAGTGTTGTTGAGAATTTTGCTAAAGTCTTGGTTTTGGTCTGGGCACTTAGCCTTGGTCTTGCGAGCAGAGCTAAGTCTTGGTCTTGCTAAATGTGCAAGACCAAGACAAGACTGCAAGAGCAAGACCACTTTTGCTCATCACTATTCCAGATACCTTATAAAACAGTATAAAGGCATCATCGATCCAGTTACCCAAAGAAATGCCTTCTGTGGTAATCATGAAAATATCCGTTTAAGAATGTTAACTGATGCCCGGAAAGATATCAGAGACCTTGCGGTTAGAAGGATTATTGCAACTAGATCTAAACCTAAGAAAAGTTTTGAAGTTCCTGTTCTTAATTTTGAAGCTTCTGAATACATATTTCGATTTAATAAATTGGAATGATTTCAAGCTGACGGAACCTCCTGTCTTGTCAGACTTTTCTGACGAACAATTGAAAAAAAGTGGAACTAACAGGAGAAATACCTGGGCTGGCTTCATGTAAGGTGATCGGTGATTATCACCAATCACTTATACTAATTTCAGTTCATGGATGGCGACTGTCACCTGCCAGAATCACCAAATTTGTGGTGACAAGAAATTGTTGTCACTTTTATTGTCACTGAAGTATTTTTTAATGTTTGAGTTGGAAGTTATGAAACCAATAAATATTGTTGAATATATTAGAGCAATTCCAAATCATGGTACAATTTATGAAGCAAAACTCCGATATAGCGAAGGTTTTTTTAACAAAAGATAAAGGGAAAGGAAAATTAAATAATTTGTGGCAAGAGCTGAGAAACAATTTTTATTAGTTTTACATACAAGTATTACATTCACCGAGTTTACCAATGCTAAGATTCTCCTGCAAAAATGGTTTTATTAGGGAAATTATCGCAATTTATGTTATAGTATATGTATGAAAAACTGAAAATTTCAAGTATCGATTTCTCATAAACTAAGCGAGATTTCGAAAAATTTTATTTAATATTTTCGGCACACCAACTCAAAAAAAACATCATTAAAACAGATATCGTAACTGTGCCAAGAAAATGCACACGTTTCCCACTTTTTAGTCTGAAGTTAGCTTCAGTTGATTTTCGGTGATTAATTTTAAGTGATAACTTTACATGAATAATCACTTTGTAGTGATCACTCCTGGCAATCACCGAAGTGATAATCACCTATCACTTTACATGAAGCCAGCCCTGATTTTCTATGTTTTCCTTGTCATACTGCCATGGAAGCCGCTTAAAGCGTGGGTGGATCAGAAGCTAGAGATATCTTGGGAAAGTTGAAGTCCCGCAATATTATGCCAAATTTTGGAATTAAAAAGGAGTATAAGCCACACTAGGTTGAATAACTAAATTAACAAAGGGAAGAGGGTGGAAGTCGACACACAGCCACCACAGATGGTAGTAAAAAACGCAGCTCTTACCTCATATCTGCTTAAATTAAGCAAATATTACGCTTAATTTAAGCAGATATGAGGTAAGGAGCTGCCTTTTTAACTTCAAATTACTTTTTGTTTAAATTGGTAAAACTTTTATCCTCGTGAGGAACCGGAAGACGAAGTAATTCCCTTAAAATTTTTTTACCGGTAGTTTAGGCATTCAAAAAGGAAAAAAAATCACTATTAGATATCAAAACAAAAAAGTTTTTTTTTTACCATATACTTAAGTTCCACCCTATCATACATACACACATTCATTTTTATATACAGTATTGGCCAATACTAAAGCACCCCCTTCAATATTTCATATATTTTCGCGATATTAGTGGCTTTTTAGCGGGTCTTCGACTTAATAATCCAACTTCTACGGGTCTTCGTCGGATTGCTCTCTGGCTTATTCCAAAGTCGAAATCTTTAGGAAGTTGTGCTGAGGATATACTGACCGTTACTCGATATTACTGACCGTTATTAGATATTTAGAGCGTAAAGTTTAGGCAGTCGCTATGGTAAATTTTCCATTGAATTGAGGGGGTGCTTTAGTTTTGTTCACTGGTACAATAGTTTATCTTTTCATTGTATAGTTTGAATTGTAAGACTGGAGTATTTATGTTATAATTTTGAATTTATTTTATATTTTAGATATATAAATAAATATTTAGATATAAATTTTGTAATATTGGATAGTTGTTTTTATTAAGTTTTTATCAAAATAATGAAAAATTTATGAAATATTTAACGGGGGTGCTTTAGTATTGGCCAATACTGTATATAGATTTATATACAATGTTAGTTACAAAGAGAGTTTGCTTATACAGTCAGCGTCAAAAGTGATGCAACACCTAAACATTATAACTTTCGCATTGAATATCTTCATCATGTAAAAACGGAGAATAGTGCTTAATATCTTAAAATAATGCTATATTTATCAAGAAAATATTCTATAAAAAATTTCATTACAACTATTAAAACAAAAAAAATTGTTAAATTTTAAACATAAAATTCCAAGTGTTACCACACTTTTGACTGATAAATGTATGGATTTTTTACTAAATGAAGTACAGTTTTTTTGTTTTAATAGTTGTAACGAAATTTTTTATAAAATACGTTGTTGATAAATAAAGAAAGCATTGTTTTAAGATATTAAACACAATCTTCCGTTTTTACAAAAATGTGACAAAAATTTACCAGAACATGAGAAGTTGACGCCTAAATATTTAGTTGACTTTACATATTCCAAAATTGAACCTAATACAACGGGCGTACTTTTCTCGGTCTACCTTTAAGGAAATGCATGATATTTGCCTTGCTCGCTGTTTGGGATATAATTTATCCCTATTTTCAATACTCAATGACCAACGCTGAACTTAGAAAAACACTGGTTGCTTTAATTCAATTTAAAATATTTATTAATATCCACAGTTGTAATCCAATATATTAGGTTTATGCTAATTTCTAGTACATATTATATTCTAATTGTTATTTTAATATAAGTCATGCACGATTTCCTTCCATATATACTTCATGTACGATTTGACGTTTTATTTCACCATTAATTGACGTAGGTTTTGATTCCAATTCTGTTTCCAATCCTCCTGATTTCGGTGTAATCCGAATCCTGAACATGGGCGTAGCAATGAATTTTTGCTGGGGTGGGCCAGATTTTAAACCACCGTTACCGACTGACTGATGATAAGCTTGATCAAATATTTTCTTTTTTCAACTATTTCTTTGTCATGTTGCCTCACAATTCTATCCTGTACGCCTCCTGAAACCATCGAGTGTCTGAAAGAAACGTGCATTTCTGTGGACTGCTTATGCATCAAGGATTTTCGATGCTTTTGTAATGCTTCTCCTATTTTTTTCCAATTTTCATAGCCGTAAGTTCTTTGTACAGAAGTTTTTGCAAACAAAACAGTAAACTTTGTCTTCATTGACACTAGTACGTATACATGCGAAATTAAAGCCGGATTCAAGCCAGCTTGGATCTTAGAAAAATCCATGTATACGGAGATCGAATTCAAATAGGATCGAGCGGAATTCGATGAAAAAGCGAAACAACAGTAAAAGGATACGAAAACTACAAATTGTTTGAATCCATTTAAACTTCAATTACTCGATCTGACGATGTCAAATACGCAGATTCTCACTTTAAATCTTTCGATCTCTGGATCGTTCGATTTGGTCATGTATACGTGGTAACTATACTCAATCCAAGAACATTCTTCATAATATTTTGAAGAAAAGCATCTCTATCTGTCGCCGATTTTTTTTCTCGGAAAATCTAAAATTGGACTCGATTGGCCAGTATGCTGCCTTACGCTGCCTGATCTTACCACTAAAACCATACATCGAGTGTTACCACAAACTTTGAGGAAAGTCAACTAACGGTCTGATTATGTTAGAGCCGTGATAGATGGTAAGATAGCTGTGACAAAAGCTGTGACAAAGGCTGTGACAAAAGCTGTGAGTAGCGCAAATAAAGCAGTCTTACCAGTTTCTGACAAAAGTGCAAACAGAACGTTGACAATAGATATGACTGAGGAATCAACATCAATCTTGATACTAACGATACTAGCGGAGAAAAGTAACCCAAGCTTTATCGCAGCTCTTGTCGTTGGTCGCGACCAAAGCCTAGGGCCGTATTTGGTTTCTCGAGTCAATGGATCGACTCGACAAAAAAAGCTTCTCGATTTTCTCGAAATTTCACATTTGGCATTTCGACCAAATCGACAGATAAGCGCTGCCATGCAAAACCATCAAATTGTGTGATATTACTCCAAGTGCAGCAAACCACGTATATTTAATTAAAATAGAAATTGTTAAAAGTTTATTTTATGCATAAATTTAGCTTTTTAATAAACGTCAAACGTCTTTATCGACACGTAAAGAGACGATAACGTTGTCGATATCGTGTTGCCAAATGCCAATTTTTATTTATCGGCAGAAGTCGATATCGACTCGAGAAACCAAATACGGCCCCTGAGTCACCGCGTTGCTCCAATATAAACAACTCTATTGAAAACCTTGTATTACCTCCGCTCCGCTAGCATCGCCGCTCTACTCGTTTATCGCAGCTCCAACATAATCAGACCTAAATCTCGCAATTTGGTCGCGCGCTGTTCTAAAAGGGGCCTGTCGTGATTTTATTGCTTTTCTCGTTAAGTGACCCAATTTTCCAGGAAACAGATATTAAAATATTTTATAACTCCCCAGAATTCAAATATTTCTCACTAACACATCCAATCGCTCAATTAGTTTTGATCGTCTAATTCATTTCATAGAACGTTTTTTTTACTTTTCTCATCTATCGCACGGTATACAGAAACAAGGTAATGTAAAAGACTGTATATCGTTTTAGTGCGACGTCACTCGGCGACTTCTTCCCATATAAAATCGAAGTTGTTGTTGTTGTTTCTCCATTAGTGCTGACGTCATTCGGAGACCTTTTTCTACGATATTCGAAGCTGTCAGTCTCTTTTACATTACCTTGTTTCTGTATACCGTGATCTATCGTGCCTGTCATGAGCTACACGGTATCATACTGAAGATCAGGGGTGGCCAACCCGCGGCCCTCCGCAGGAAATTTTGCGACCCGCGAGATTCAACGCGATTTAACAAAATATTTTGCACCAGAAGGTTCCAACACACGAAAAAGAAAAAAATGTAGCTAGCTCTCTTTAACGTTCCTATTGAAACAGTTCCAGAAAATCTGCAAATAGAACTACTAATTGATTTACAGGGCTATAATGAATTAAAAACCATTTTCAGGCCTCATATTTAAAAATTGATTTTTATAAGAAATATGTTACACAAGAAAAGTTTTGTAATTTGAAATGTCTGGCACAAAAAGTTGTGAGCGCTTTTCCCGAATAAAAATAAGACTCGTCTGTTCTTAGCCTGAAACAGGTACGCACGTCGCACAGCGTTAAAACGCCTGTATGATACAAGCACAATACGCCTAAGTAAAAATTCCAAAAACTACCAATAAAAGACGTACGGAATAGTCCTTTTCTAGACTAAAGGGAGTAAAAACTGAAGCTGTAAGAAATTGTATAGGACGAAGAAAACAAGCATCGTGACCATAACGTATGCCGTTAGCATACTCAATAAACCGGTTCTCGTTCGATTACGTAGGTCAAGCAGCATTGGACGTGGTTAGTACTTAGTTGGGGGACCGCTTGGTAAAACGACACTCGCTTTTGGAATGGTAGATTTTAAATAAATTCATATCTGCAACAGGGGGGCATACCTCTATAGCGGAAGCATTTTTAGATGTTCATGTGTGGCAGGCGCATTTGTTCGCTATGCGTGCTTGTTGCGCGCGCATATGCTATTAAAAAAATATAAACAACTAAATTATTTTTACCCGAGTTGGTTCAACCCACATCTGCGAATCGCTATTTTCGAAAATGAAATTTACAAAATATAAATAGCGCTCGATATTCTCTGACAAAAACCTGCAACCCAACTACGAAAAGTGCTAAAAACGTACCAAATATAGGCTATTTTAACATCAAAATTGCTTATAATTGTCGTAACATAAAAATTGTCTGGAAGTTATTCAAAGGAAACAATGCAAGATTTATAATTTTGGAAAAAAAATTATAGGTATTTTTTCGAAAAAAAGGTAGTTGAAGTTGAAATTTTTGTTAAAAAAAAACCAAAATTTTGACTTTGGCAAGGTGGAACCGTCACTTTCACAATAATAGATAGGTGGGTGTACTCTGCGTGCACTGGTACCTTATTCATGGAAATAGGTTATCCATCCATCCAATGGCGCTACAGCCCAAATCGAGCCTTGGCCTCCTCTAGGGCATTTCTCCATGTTTGACGGTCCCTTGCAGCATGTCTCCAGTTCTGGATGTTCAGCATTGTCTCTGCGTCAGCCGTCACAGAGTCTATCCATCTCCTCCTGGGTCTACCTACTGGCCTATTTCCCGAAATTTCTGATATCATAAGCCGTTTTGGGATGCGATTGTCTTCCATCCTGACTACGTGACCGGCTAGTCTTAATCTGTTAATTTTTATTAAAATTGAGAGTTCTGGGTCGTCAAAAATTTCGTACAACTCGCTGTTGTATCTCCTTCTCCATATTCCATCCTCTCTGGTTGGGCCTATTATGCACCTGAGGACTTTTCTCTCAAACCTGTTGACTCGTTCCTCTATGTCCTGGGTCATAGTCCAAGTCTCGCTGCCATAGCAAAGTACTGGTCGTATTACTGTTTTGTAGAGTGAGAGTTTGGTTTTTCTGTGCACAAATCTGGAGTGCAGTATTTTTTTTTTGGGCATAAAAGGCTCTATTAGCCAGTAGTATTCGTCTAGTTATTTCTTCTTTTTCTTCGTTTCTTTTTGTGATTGTAGACCCAAGGTAGACTGTTTTATCGACTACTTCTAGGTTATGTTCGTCGATAGTTATATTTCTCCCCATTCTAAATCTTCCAGCTCTGGATTGTTGCATCACCTTAGTTTTTTCTTCATTGATCTTCAGGCCTATGTCCTTTGCCGCCTCTTTTAATTCGACATAAGCTTCCTTTGCTGCCAAAAAGGACCTTCCCACGATGTTAACGTCATCCGCATAACCAAGTAATTGTACCGACTGTGTTGCTATTGATGCTCTTCTCTGGACTGACGTTTGCCTTATCACCCATTCTAGGGCGAGGTTGAAGAGCATTGGGGCCAGCCCATCCCCTTGTCTAAGTCCTTGTCGAACTTCGAACTCTTCTGTTATAACATTTTGGATCCTTACCTTCGCCAATGAGCTATTTGTTGCGCATTTGATCAGTTGTACCAGCTTTGAGGGGACTCCTAATTCCGATAGGATCTCGTACAGCCTCTGTCTGTTTATTGAGTCATATGCCTGTTGAAAATCGACAAATATCTGGTATATATCTACATTCCTTTCCCAGGTTTTCTCCAGAATTTGCTTTAAGGTCAGCAGCTGGTCCGATGTTGACCTGTTTGCCCTGAAACCAGCTTGATATTCTCCTATAAGGCTTTCCGCTATAGGTTCTAGTTTTTGTTTCACAAGGATTGTGAAGGTTTTGTAGCTGGTGCTGAGGAGTGAGATGCCTCTGTAATTTTTGCAGGTTAATTTATCTCCTTTCTTATATATTGGGCATATAATCGCTTTCTTCCAATCATCTGGTATGACTTCCTCCTCCCAGACGCTGCATATGAGTTGGTGTAAGGTACGCAAGAGTTGCGGCCCTCCTTCCTTTAGCAACTCAGCTGTTATTCCGTCGACGCCCGGCGACTTGTTGCCTTTTTGCCTTTTTACAGCTTCACGTATCTCATCGAGTGTTGGTGGTTCTATTGAGATGTTATCTTGAGGAATCACAAATGCCTCTGTCTGTGGATCCTCGTTTAGTGTGGGAGTAGGATTCAATAGGTTTTGAAAATATTCTTTCCACCTTTCTTTTATCTTATCAGGGTCTGCTAATAGGTTCCCATCTATGTCTTTGCAGATGTCCGTCCTTGGCTGAAATTTATTGGTGATCTGGCGAGTTCCTTTGTACGCTTGTCTAATTCTCCCCTCATCGAAGTCTTCCTGTATTTGTAAGATCCTCCTGTTTAGATACTCTCTCTTCTTCTTTCTGCAGAGCTTGTCTGCGATTCTTCTTTTTTGCTTGAAAACTTCCATCCTTGCTCTTGTTGTCCTTGCGATGTACTCCCGGTGGCTCTGGTTTCTCTCTTCAATTGCGGCTCTACACTCCTGGTCAAACCAGTCAACTCTAGTCTGTCTGGGGGCCCAGCCTAGTGCCTCTTCTGCCGCCCCCTTTATGCTGCTTTTAATTTGCTCCCATTTGTCGTTGATGTTGGGCGGTTCTTCTGCCTCTCTCAGATTTTGTTCGACAGCTTGCTGGTAAGCATCTCTTCTTTCTTCCAGTTTTAGTTTATCTATATCGTATTTTGGATGAGTTTGCCCCCTATGCGTTTTGATTGTTATCCGGGTTCTCAATTTCACCTTGACTAGATAGTGGTCTGAGCCGCAGCACGCTCCTCTCATTGTTCTAACGTCCAATATACTCGTGGCCCCTCTTCTCTCAATTAGGACATGGTCAATTTGATTATTTGTTACCCCGTCTGGTGACTGCCATGTCATCATGGAAATAGGTTATAAGGTTACGAAAATAGAGGATGATATGTAAAACCACAGACTTAACTATCTGTAATACAGATGTTCCGCTTCATACAAAATTTTGGCACCAGCAAATTGCTGGGTAGGATTTGTTTCGATTCCTAAGGCGAAGCTTTAGAATACACATTCCACAAAGCTCTGCGCGCATTTCCCCAAGTTCTCTGTTGATGGACAAAGGAAGAGAGGAAGGGCATTGGTGGCTACGGAGCTTCATTCCACACGGACGAAATGTATTTTTTCGCCTGCTCCACCCCTCACTCACTTTGCCATACCAGCCAGGCAGCAGGCGACACAATTTTTTGTGAGTATCCAAGTGCTCACGCGCAGGATGGATTTTTTTGTTTTGCCATTGTGGCAGGTCATGATTTGGTTGTTTTCTTGTTTTCAGGCATGTGCATATTTCTCCGGTGAAATGAAATAATTCTTTTTAGGAAACTTTGCAACTTTCGCATTTCTCGCGCTTTGATATTTGTTCCCGGCCTAAGATTTCAGGTGTGCGGGACATGATCTATGAATTTGATTAGCCAAGAGCTCAGGCGCGGTGCGCCGCAGGTTGGGTTGTTTTTAATTTCCAATTATTCGTGTGGCGAAATATGTTGAAAACGTCAATTGTGGCAGGTCATGATTTTGTTTTTTTCTTGTTTTAAGGCATTATGTATATTTCTCCGATGATATGGAATATTCTTTTTAGACGACTTTTCATGTTCAAGGCCATTTCGCTACATTTCGCATTTCCCGGCCTTTGATAGTTGTTCCCGGCCTAAGATTTCAGGTGCGTGGGACATATGTAGACGATGTTAATGGGGCTACGTAGACTAGTCATGATTACTATGTAGTAAAACCGATTTTTAAGAAGAGAGGGGTGAAGGGGCGGGGTGAGTATGGAGTAAAATCAGAGTAAAATCAGTCTTACTACATGTTGAAGCATGACTAGTCTACGTAGCCCCATTGGCTGAACTTTATTTGCACTCCGGTCGGTGGAAGTCGATCGCTGGGTTTTCAGATGATACACGTTCGCATTTGGTTCCTAAGCAATGATAAGAATTCAATTACAATATATTGTTTTTGTATGACAAAGCCTTACAACTTTTTAATATCATGAAAAATACATAGGAAAAAAGGCATTCACTAAGTCTTATTAACAGGTGTCAATATTAATTTTGGTACATACATACATACATATTTAGAACTGGGGTGCCAAAAACATTCCTTCCTCTATGGCAATTTTATAGTTTAATAATAGGTTATTTAAGGTGGGCGAAGGGGTTTTTAAGAAAACATATTTTTTTATAAGGAATATAACTGAAAATTTTAACGTTTTATTTTATTCATACTCGTTTGTCTTTTTTACGAGAGTGTGGTGAGAATCTTTCTTAGAATTACTGTTAACAGCAACTTCATTATAATTAGGTGGAGAACAGAGGATATTTCATTCTTAAGCACGAAATTTATTTTTCCCGCCCGTTCCCCTCCACTCTGGCAGCAGGCAAAAAAATTGTGTTTGGATACACAATATGCTCCATTATAATTTTCATTCGAGTATATTATAGTGTAGTAGACAACGTGAAAAGTGTTTTTTGGAAAAGATTTTAAAATCGTGCTTGTGATAAAAAAAGGGAAAGAGTATATTTATTTATTTTAATACTAAAATTTATTTTTTACTTCTTCATTTTCTAATTAATTAATATAATTTGCTAACAAATTTATTTTTATAATTATTTAATATTGTTAAGATTGACTTTTAAAATTAAAATAACATCATGGCAGACAAAGGAGGCCTTAGCCGCAAGGTTCAAGCTGCAGGAAATAGATGTAGCCTACTCCATTGCGGTAAGTCAAGGAGGTCTCAGGCAGACATAAAATTATTTAAGTTTCCTGACTTCGACAGTCCATTATATATCAAATGGGCGGAAGTATGTGGAATTGGTGAAGACATGGCAGAATCTTCTGCCAATTTATATCTGTGCAGCAGGCATTTTGATCAGTCATGTATAGGAAAAAGATGTTTAAAGAGAGGTTCTGTTCCAACTCTATGTTTAAGGAAAGAAGATAAAAGTCCAGAAAGAACAGTGCGAAGAGAAAATTTCCTCGAAGGGAGCGATATGCTCGACATTTTCAAGACTCCTCCCTGTACATTAAAGAAAAGGAAACTATATGAATCTTCACCTTCCTTCGCTTGTCGATTGTGTGAAAAGATGACAAAACTGAAGGAACATTATCGGAAACTTTGGGCTAATGAAAGAAGAAAAAGAATTTCGAAAGAAAAAGATTTGGAAAATATGAAAAAAAAATAAAAATTTGCTGAGAGCAATGGATAGAAACAAAAAGTTGCAAGTAAAAGCACTTGGAGAAGAGAATGATAAGCTTCATGAAAATGAAAGAACATTAGTGAAAATGTTCAAGAAACCGCGAACATCTGGTGTTCGGTGGGAAAACGAAGAAAAATTCCTATCTCAAAATTTGTTTTATCGATCCACCTTTTCTTACCTTTTCCTGAGAAATGTTTTGAAATTACATTTTCCAAGCCCTTCGACGATCAACAGATGGAGCACAGTCAAAAAATTACAACCAGGTAATAATGAATGCATATTTGACGCTCTTCGCAAGGCTGCAGAACAAATGAATGACAGAGATAAAGCATGCATAATTTTGTTCGACGAGGTGGCGATACGGCATAATTTGACCTACAATTCTTCGATAGATGTTGTTGATGGTCTTGTGGATTTGGGTTTTAGAAGGGAAAATAAAATCGGAGGACAGATTTGTACGTTTATGTTGAGAGGCATATTTTCCAACGGGAAATTTATTTTTAAATACTTGGTGTCAGAAAAAGGGCTGACTGGAGAAATTTTACACGACATCATTAAGGAAAATGTCCAAATTAATGACAACATTGGCCTGGACTTAAGAGCAATAACATGTGATCAAGGGCCAAGCAATAGAAAAGCATTTGATCTTTTAGCAAGAAGCGTGCAAAACAACACAACAGATGCAATCTATTTTGAAAAGGGAACAAAAAGAATTTACCTTTTGTATGATGTTCCTCATCTAATCAAGTCCTTCAGAAATGCGCTGTTAAAAGGAAAATTTGAGACTCCAGATGGAGCTGCAACATTCGATGTCATAAGAGAGCTATTTGAAATAGAAAATGGCAAAGTTACGAAGATGGCAAATTTAACCATTCAGCATATTTATCCCACTCCTTTCGACAAAATGAAAGTTGATTTGGCGGCAGAAGTTTTTAGCCATACCACATCAGCTGCAATTAAAACATGCGCAGAAGCCAGCTGCTTTAGAAAGGTTGATAAAGACACTGCGCTCTCAACTGCAAAGTTTGTTGAAAAAATTAACATTCTCTTTGACTGCCTAAACAGCAAAAATATTGATGACCCCAACCCTTTTAAACGTGGGTTAAAAAAAGGTAACAGTGTTTGGAAAACACTGGTGGAAATGAAAGAATATATAAAAATATATAAAATATAAGGGACACAAAATATATTTTCAGAATGGAATGATTCAAACAATTAACGGCATTCTTTCCTTGTGTGAAAATCTGTTTGAAGAAAGAGGAGATATTTTTTTTATTCACACGTCTCGCTTTAATCAGGATACTCTAGAAAATGCCTTCTCGATTGTTAGAGCTAAGGGTGGAAATTGCAGAAATCCGTCAGTCCACGAATTCAATATAATAGTGGCAAAAATGCTGTCATTGAAATTGTTGCATTTCAGCACAAAATCAAACTGCCTGCAGGATGAGGACTATATACTTGAAGTTGATCTTCAAGAGATTGTGCAAGAATCACATGGCATATCACAAGAAATGCAATGTATAAATAGAGAAGACATAGAAGACAATATTGCAAGACCAGCTCTATCATACCAACAAATAGTCAAGGATAACGACGAATATGTTAACAATGATTTCGATTGTTTCACCTCAGAGCATGTGCCAATTGAATTAATGTCTACAAGGTACTTCGTGGGATATTTGGCATATCGAGTTAAATGTGAAATGTGTAGGATCATTATCATTAAACCAGAAGAAATTTTGACATGTCCTTCAGAGCTGTTTATCCACTTCAAAAACTATATTAACGGACGGGACTTTGGAAGTTTATGTGCTCCATCGGATATATTTTTTGATGTCTGCAAAATACAAATAAAAGTTTTTGAAACAATTTTCAACAAAAATATGGAGATCATGAACATAAGGAAGAAAATGGCGGCCGAGAGTATCAGATGTATCAGAGAAAGTCCACAACAATCGTGGTTCGACGAGGAACACCCGTGTTATAGCCACCGGGTAACTATAATGAATTTGCTCTTAACAGTAATGTTAAGAAAGCACTGCACTTGGACGTCTCGAATGAGAAAGAGCAGCAAAGAGAAAGTTCGAAACCTGACACATCAATAGATTAATTAGAATATCCTCGACGGAAATCACCTCAATATATTGAAAATAAATTAAAGTGAATATATTGAAAATGTTGAAAATCGGCTTCAGGCCACTCGAAAAAAATTTCACTCATCTAGCGCATACAGGAAGAAGAAGAGCAATAAATAAACTTAAAAATAATAAGTAAGGGCCTGTTCACGCGAACCAAATTTTTATATCAGGTCAATACACTGATATTAGTAGAAATTTCTATCAGTTTCAAGGCGACTGATAGAACCAAATTGAGATCACTAGCTCTTAGCTGGAGGTTCTTCTACTTCAAGTCCGGTAGAAGGCCGAATGCGATCTGAAGTTCTGATCAGCGTGCCCCGATATTTATTTCTCTGCTGACAATGGCCATAGCAATCTGGCGGGGCAATATTGTAGTGGGACTACGCTTTGCCTTTGCTGACTAAATGCCCCTTTCTGAATATTTGATGTTGCTGAGTACAATTATCAATGTATTAGTGTATGGATGACAGTTCGAGCGGCTGCAGCTAGTAATAGGTAATTTTATGTAGTTGGGTTTTATTTCTATATAAATTAGATATTTTTATATGTTTTCAGGTGAAGCTTGATGTGCTGGAGGGGTTGTGTCATTACCACGGATTTTGGAGTGGTCAGATAAGTATTTTTTATTTGAATTTGTTTCTTTGTTTTTGAATTTTGTGTATTTTCAGGAATGACGTTTTTGCTCATCGAGGAACTTTTGTTTGGATGGCGTTTTTTATGGAGACAGGTGTTGTAAATTTATTTTAACTTCTTTTGGTTTTTTTAGGTTTTTAGATGTGGCCTGAACACTCGCATTTACGATAAGATCGTTTTGCTCACAATGGGCCTTTCCACACTAGTCTTCATTTTGCAGTATGCAAACCAGATTGACAACAACCACGATTTCCACACCCGTATTCTTGCAGCGGCGTAAGCATTCATATTCCGATTTAGTACTTGAATGTGTGCGTGTGCTTTTCTGATCATTTCGAATTGAGTGCTTGATGTTTCTGACACCCCAAACTGTTTCTCTATTTGTGTAAGTGAGTTGAAGACCGAGAAATAGATTTAAAATGTGCTGCACATTTCTCTCCAAGTTCATCACTTTTTGTAGAGAATTCTCCTTGATTCTCTTCCCCTTTCCTAAAAAACCGGTTTGAATAATGCTGCAAGAATACTAGTGTGGAAAGGCCCAATAGGAATCAAGTTCATTCAACTTGTTCTGACAATCTATAGTTGAATTTGCAAAAATACGCGTATCGTCAGCAAAAGTTATCATCAAAATTTCCGTCTCACTATCGATCTTGATGCCTTTAAGACCTTTATCGCGAAAAAAGGAGGGCATATCACTAGTATAAAGGGCATAAAGTAATGGGCTTAAAACGTCTTCTTGGAGGACACCTTTCGTGATTGCAATTTTTTCCGATAATTGATTATTCAAACCCAAGGAGATATTTGCTTTATCGTACATTTTTGCAATCGTTCTAATGAATTTACCGTTTATTCCTAGGGAGTTAAGTTTCTGAAAAAGTTTGTTATGCGGAACAGTATCGAATGCTTTTTTATAATCTACAACTATTGCGAAAAGGGGGTTTTTATTCACATTCAATTGAATATCAACTACGGATTTTGCAATAAAAATATTGTCTGTACAAGATCTTTTTACTCGGAAACCGCATTGTTCTTCCGGAAATGAGTTGGATGACGACGGGCCAAGAAAAGTTTACCAACTCAGCGCAAGCATGTGCTGAAATGAGGCTCAACTAAAGCATGCAAAACATATAACAAAAAAAATAAAAAATAACACACAAAGAAGGGTGCAACAAGGAGCGAGGCACATAAGTAGTTAAGCGAGATTAGAAAGATTCCTTTTAAGGGAATCTTTACTAATGCTCACGCTAAAAACATTAATATTTTTATTCACATTAATAAACATACGATTTACGGGTTCGAATCTGCCGTAGTTGGTGTTAGAGGAGTTGATGTGTAAGAGGGGTCGCCCTCTCAGATTATACCTGCTCTCTCTAAACGACACACGGCCACTTAGAAAAGCTGAGTCAATTCTTCCACTGAGGAGCTGATGAACGAATACAACATCGGCCTGTATTCGTATGATTGAAGAACTAATTGGTCATCCCAAGGAAGATGACTCAGCACGAATCGGACAAACTTCCGTTGAACCGATTCAATTCTACCAACGTGCAAAGATTAGTAAGGAGACCAAACCTGGGACGCATATTCAAGTAATGGCCTGACTTGTTAATAATGGTCAAGTTTTTATTAAATTCTTTGGACCACCTTTTTATAAAACCCAGAACTAGACTGCCCAGGAAGAAATATAGTTGATGTGAGTGGAAAAGTCCAGCTTACAAGCAGATCAAACCCCGGGATCTTTAACAAAATTGACACGAGGGACACCCTCATTAAAAAGGGTATAGTTATAAATAATAGGATCACGTCTCCTACAAAAAGTCATGGCTTGGGATTTACTAATATTAAGAACCAGGTTTTTGTTGGCACACCAATAGTAAAAGGTGTCAAGGTAACCTTGCAAAAGTTTCCAATCCTCAATACTCTTAATGTGACGGTACAATTTAATGCCATTTAATGTAGAGTGTCTTAGCAAGGGGACAATGTCATCAATTGACAGAATACACAGGCGAGGAGCACGATGACTGCCTTGAGGAACACCGGATGACGCTTCAATGGTTGATGATTTGGATCCACGGAAAGGAACTTGGTAGGTATTATCAGCTAAGTAAGCCTGGAACCATACTAGAAGGGCTTGCGGAAAGCCTAACTTTCCTAGTTCTACTCCGTTCTATACGAAACCTTTGAATCCTGTATTGAGCCTGATTGATGCCATCTGTATTGAGTTGTCCAGATCATCCCCATCCTGGTACAACAATTAATTGAGACATATCAGAAACCAGAAGAGTAAACTCTCGAAAACCTACCTGAAAAGGAAAGACACTACGAGTTTCTAGGAATTGTCCATTGCTATGACCAATTCCATGCACTCTCTGAAACTCTCTATAAGGAATACCTTGGTAACATGAAAGATAAACTGAATAGGGATCCCAGAACATTCTTTTAATTTATCACAATTAAGAAAAAAATTGATAAATACCCTAATACCATGCAACACGAGAACTCCTTTAGTACCAATCCGTCCGAGATTTGCGAAATGTTTGCATCGTTCTTCCTCAAATCTTTCTCGTCTCCTGTCTTTCAAGCTGACGAAAACAATTTTCGACATATTAATCCAAGTGGCTCATAACTTCTCTCTCTCTATAACCAGGGAAGATATCTTGAGACATATTAATGAACTTCCACTTGACCTCTCGTCCGGCCCTGACGGTATTCCTCTGTTCTAAAATCTTGTGCAGGGCCCTTCTGTTTCCTCTACTGTGTTTATTTCAAAAATCATTAAATACAGGGTGCTTCCCAACCTTATGGAAGCACTCTTTTATAATTCCCGTACAAAAAAACGGTTGTAAGAGCGAAATATCTAATTATAGACCAATTGCGAAGCTATCGTGTATACCAAAACTCTTCGAATCTATTATTTATTCTGCTATCGCACCTATCTGCAAGACACTTATCTCAACTAATCAACCTGGTTTTCTTGCAGCTCGTGCCCCTAGTACTAATCTACTTGAGTTCTCTTCTCACACAGTTCGAGGCTTTGTTACTGGCTGCCAAACCGACTGTGTTTACACTGACTTCAGTAAGGCTTTCGACAAGCTCTCTCACTCTATTATAATTTTCAAACTAAAAAAATTCTCTTTGCGAATGCTTTTGTGGTATGGTTCCAGTCGTACTTAGCCGACAGAACCTACTAGGTTCTATTCCGCGGAATCAAATCTAGAAACATTGAAGCGTTCTCTGGGGTGGTAGCACGTAAGTTGTTTCAATCGACCTCTCCATACAAAACTTCAGAATTTTTGTATGAAGAGGTCGATTGAAACAACTTACTTGCTTCCACTCCTGGTGTCCCGCAAGGTCACCTCTGGTCCTCTTCTTTTTATTTTATCTATTGATGACATTGGCCGGGTTTATGCCGCGGACACTTTGGAATTTATGAAACGGAACTTCCAACTTGGTTATCGTTTTAACCGAAACGTTTGACAATTATTATCACACCTTTGACATTTCTCATCAGTAATAAACCATTGTTAAATAATGGAGAAAATATTAATAAATTATCAATTGAAGCGCGCAAAAAGTATTTTATATTGGAAACAGTTACAAAATAAACGTAATAAGTATGTATATGTTACACTTTTTCACTTTGTTTACGTCGTTTGACATTTTCAGAAAGTCTAAAGTGTTTATACCGTAACTTCCCGGCAGTGCCACAAGTTTGGTCACGCCAAAAAGCAGATCCACTTTGGCAGGTTGCGCCGAAAATTCTTGTCGTATATGCCGCTTCCAAGATGTCAGGCAACTCCAAAGTGTCCGCGGCATAAACCCGGCCATTGTTGCCTTGCTAAAGCACTGTAAAATCCTTATTTACGCTGATGACATTAAACTCTACCGTCAGATAAGAAGTATTGAGGATTGCAAACTTTTGCAAGCTAACATCAACGCCTTCTAGTCTTGGTGTTCCAACAACAACCTGGTACTTAATATTAGTAAGTGTGAGGTCATGACTTTTTGCAGGAAACGTGGTCCTTTAACGTATGACTATACTTTTCTCAACAACATAGTCTCTCGCGAACTCTGTGATCGATCTGAGGGTCAGGTTTGAAAGTAAGCTGGATTTTTCCACTCACATCAATTATATCTCCTCCAACGGGAGTTTAGTCTTGGGAGTTATAAAAAGATGGTCCAAGGAATTCAACAACCCTCTCATCACTAAGCATTTGTACATGCCTTTAGTTAGGCCTTTACTCGAATACGCCTCCCAGGTATGGTCTCCTCACTACTCCTCCCAAGTTCGCAGTGTGGAATCGGTTCAAAGTAAGTTTGTCCGATTTGTACTCGGTCACCTTCCACTTATACTTCCGCCTTGTGCGAACAGGCTTATATTACTAAACTTAAGCTCTCTCCATAAGCGTCGTGAGGTTGCTGACGTTGTATTCGTTCATCGGCTACTGAATGGCAAGGTGGACTCAGGTTTCTTACAAAGCCGTACGTCATTTAGAGTGAGTAATTATAACTTGAGGGGTGAACCTCTCTTGCATACTAACTCTTCTAACACCAATTATGGCATGTACGAACCTGTAAATCGCATGCTTATAAATGTAAACAAAAATATGAGTGTTTTTAGCATGCTGAAGTGATGTTGTCCTTAGCCAAGGCGCGCACTGAAGTGGGGTGGCGGGGAAGTGGCTTTGGCATGGTGATTAGGTTGCAAGAGTTGTGCCAGGTGAATGGCGGCGGAATGGCATCAAAGTGGTTTAATGCGCACCGAAGTGGCAGGCACCACTTCGCGACATCGATTTGCCACATAATATTTTCAATCAAAATGTGGTCGTCGGACGATGAAGATGCTGTTGCATGTGTGCAAATTATTAACCTTAACAATAAAAACAAAACAATAAAGAAAAAAGTGCATTGGGTCCATCCACTGTGTCAAAAAAATTCAAAATACGGCATTTATAATGCTTATAAAGGTGATTACATCTGGAAAAAAATAAGTTTAAACTTGGGGCATTTTCAATAATGCAGGTTGCGTGCGCAACTGACTTATTCAGCAACACACTTCCATTGCTGAATAAGTCAGTTGCGCACGCAACCTGCTTTACTGAAAATGCCCTTGTTTATAGAATGAACAAGACCACATTTTGTAAATTACTAGAAAAATTGTGACCTATGCCCTCGTACATTTTTTCCCCCCAAAAAAAACTCAAGTTGGCCGTGAAATGACATGCCACTTCAAAATTAAACTTGTCGGAGACTAGTGGCAACCAAATGGTGGTAGTCCACTTGCAAAACACCACACCACCGCCACTACATCTCGATGCGCGCTGCCTCCCTTAATTCCGTGTGATTAAATTATTTCACTTGCCACACCACCGCCACGCCAATTTCTCATCACCTCAGTGCGCGCCTTGCCTTAAAAAGAATTTTTTTAATGTAGCGTGACTCCTTGTGCGCCCCACTCCTTCTTTATTGTTGTATTTTTTACATTTGTTATTTTTTATGTGTGCATGCTTTAGCTGAGCCACAGAGCAGTGATAAATGTTTCTCAGCCCAGCTGAGAAGTGCGCCGTCTGTTTTAGAAGGTTAACTCTATTATGTTTTAGGCTATTTTTTCACTCGGATCCGACTTTCGGTTCAGATGGAAAACTTGATCCGATAGTCGGACAGAAGCGAGGGAAACTTTATTTATACGCTTTATATTAACTTCACCTGTATGCATGTATGTATGAATATGTGTATGTATGTAATGTATGTATATATGTATGTATACATTAACTTTATACATATTAGATTCACTTGTATGTATGTATATATGGATGTACGTACTGCATGTATGTATATATGTTCTAGGTTAATAAATCTTGCAACTTGATTTTGACTCACTTCCATATAACTGATCAACTTCAAATTTCGCACATATTCATAGTGCGCATGACAATACAATCTGACCATTTTGTAAGTAAATCAAGATGGCGGTTCCAAGATGGCGGCTGATTTTTGCTAATGTCAGGGTGGCCACTTTTTTCTTACGACCAAATTTCCCTGACTTTTCCAGGTTTTCCAGAGAATATTTGAATTTTTTCCAGACTTTACTTTGTATCATGAAACTATGTACAGATATTGTCGAAGAATGAATATTACAAAGGCGAATTTTAATATAACATGGAGTCAGGTAGATATTCGTTGATTGTATTTTAATATTAACTAGTAGGGACGCCCGTTACCGAAATTCGGTCACCAAAAAATTACTAAATAAAATTCACCCTTTTTCGAATTTAAATTCGACTATGTCCACGCCGTTGACTTGGCATTTCGAAAATAAAACGCGAAAAAAATACAAACAAATTATTAATAAGCAATAAAAACAAAAAAACTACAAAATAAAATTAAAAGAAAATCACTTAAAGCATCAAAATTAAAATATTGAAAAAATAACGTCGCAACTTGCCTCTTTAAATTCAATTCAAATAATAAATGCATTCTATCACTTTGCACTTGATTTCACTCGCCAAAACCGAACGGCAGCCCCTTACACAATAATACTATACACAAAAGAGTATAAAAAAGTGCACGCACAAAGTGACCGAGTTTTTTTATGTCAGTTATGCCGCCAAAAATCTACACAAACTATTGTTTTCTCTGTTTCTCATTCGCTTCACTGAAACGGCGTTTGTGTCAATCGTAGGCTACTCAGCTCTACGTTGATGTTCACAAAAAAATTCAAATTTTCCAACGTCTTTTTCAAATTCGAAAAATTAAAATCGCTATAACTTTTTTATTCGTGAATCGATTTCGTTCAAATTCCTTATTACAAAACTATTCCATAAAAAGAACATTTTCTGAAAATTTAAAAGAAATCTGTTCACGAACAAAAAAGCCTTAGCGTGTACGAACTTTTTGTTTGCCTATTAATATATAAGATGACTCCAAATTGAAAAATAACTTATGATGATTATCTCTTTTGATTAGTATTTGTAATATTTTAGAGGATAGAGTACTTATCAATGACCAGCAATTGAAAATAATGAAAAAATACAATACAAATTTCGCTTAAACTATATTCTGGCCCACTGAAGAAAATAAGTATCCAAAGTGCAGTAACAGAAAAGTTCGAAGTACGACAAGGTCTTAGACAAGGGGATGGACTGGCCTCAATGCTATTCAAACTCCCCTAGAATGGGTGATAAGGAAAAGGTCAGTCCAGAAAGGTGCGTAAATAGCAAAACACTTGGAACTATTACTTGGATAGCAGGTGACGTGAAAATTGTGGGAAGGTACTTTTTGGTCTAAACCTCAACGAAGAAATAAGAAAAGTGATGCAGCAGTCCAGAGCAGGAAGGCTTATAAGGAGAAGAAATGAGTATCGACGAACACAACCTAGAAGTAGGCGATAAAACATTCTAACTTGGGTCTACAATTACAAAAGACACAAAGAAAAGGAAGAGACAAATAGACGAACACTACTGGCTGAAAGAGCCTTTAATACCTAAAACCAAACACTGCACTCAAGATTTGAGCACAGAAAAAGAAACTCTCACTCTACAAAACCGTAATACGACCATTAGGTACTCTGCTGTGATACCGAGACTTTGACTATTACCCAGGACATAGAAGAACGAGTCAGGTTTGAGAAAAAAGTTTTCAGGTGCTTAATAGGCCCAATGAGAGAGGATGGAATATGGCGAAGGGGATACAACACGAGTTGTATGAAGTTTTTAACGACCCAGAACTATCAACCTTCATAAAAGTTAACAGACTAAGAATAGCCGGCGACGTAATCAGGTTGGAGGACAACCGTACCCCAAAACGGTTCATGGTAGCAGAAATTCCGGAAAATAGATCAGTAGGCAGATCCAGGAGATAGAATCTCTGTGACGGCTGACGCAGAGGTGGAGACAAACTGCAAGGGACCGTAAAACTTGGCGAAATGCCTTAGAGGACGCCAAGGCTCGGTTTGGGCTGTAGCGCCATTGGATGGATGGAGTTTTTTTATTTGCTCCTCTAAATCTTCGACTTCATGCCTGGTCATGAGTTTCTCTGAGGCTTTACATTGTTTGCTTTTGTAAACGATCACTGAAAAAAAGGTTCTTGATAAAATTATGTGCATTTCGGGCCATATGAAGCATTATTAGTAATTTCAATTTTTTGTACTCCACCAAGATACATAGTTACGTCGTATACTTATCTCTGCTCAATGAGAGATTGCTCGGATAGGTTGTTAACTAACAGTTCTTTATTTATTGAAAACGTTTTCATGTGAGAGAATCAAAACCCTTTTCAGAAAAAAGTAACTATTACATAATTTTTCTGTTTCCAGAAAGTGGCCACCCTGTATTGTGTTCCCCGACCGCCCGACATGGGCATCAAATGAAAGGGCATGACAGGTAGAATACAATTAGCTGTGTGGCGTCATTCAAAATGGCGGGCACCACAAAATGGCGGATTACCTTTTTCTTTACAACCTTTTCGGTATGGGTATCAAATGAAAGGGTGTGACAATAGAATACTATTAGCTGTGTGACGTCTTTCCAAATTCAAAATAACGGTTTACCCTTTTCTTTACATCCCACTCGGCATGTATCAAATGAAAGGGTGTGACAATTAGAATACTATTAGCTCTATGGAGTCATTTCAAATTCAAAATGGCGGCCAGCACAAAATAGCGGTTTACCTTCTTCTTTACAACGCCCTCGGTATGGGAATCAAATGAAAGTATATGACGAGTATAGTACAATAAACTGTGTGACGTCATTTTAAATCTAATATGGCGGTCCCTCCAAAAAGGCGGAAGACATATAATAGACTAAAAAGTATAAAATAAAAAATATAGTTTAAAAAAACTAAAAAATATGCTTTTATTTTAAAATGAACTAAAAATTAAAAAAAATAAGTGCGTGTCAGCTCCGACTCGGGACTGGAGTTTATTCCTGAAAGACGATTGACTTAAAATATATATAACAGGCAAAGGAAGTAAATGAACCCATATATTTATTTATATTGATTTGATAGAATACATTACATCAATTTTATATTCTACTTTTTAGTCTATAATATGTCTTCCACCATTTTGTGATGGCCGTCATACTAGATTTAAAATGACGTCACAGAGATTACTGTATTATAATCGTCATACCCATACTGAGGGGGTTGTCAAGAAAAAGATAATACGCTATTTTGAATTTGGAATGACGCCACACAACTAATTGTGTTCTACCTGTCATGCCCTTCCGTTTATACCCATGTCGGTAGGTCGGGGACTTAGAATAGAGAAGAGAAGGAAGCGCAATTAATTAAAATCGGGGAAGCATTTCGGCAACACATATGCACAGCACTCCCATAGTATTTCTTCAGATCCCGCACAATGGCGGTACCATATTTAGTCAAAAACCGGAAGGGGATTGCGTTTCTTAGTAACCATCCAAATGAGAACACATCACTTGGCTGAAAATGTTTGGAGCAAACGCGAACGAATTTCGGTACGCCTCTGTCCGGGATCTGCATGAAACCTATGAACATATGGTTGTTTCTTTTCTTTTAGAGCGAGAGGTTCTTAAATCCAAGTGCTTCCCTCGAATCCGTATACATCTCGACATATTCGTATATATCTCGTGAAAGAAATGTCTGACGCGAAATGGACCAAGCCCATTGGAAAGAGCATCAAATTTTCCATAACTCCAATAAACTCCAATTTTCTACTTTTTAGTCTATTATGTCTTTCACCATTTTGTGGTGGCCGCCATATTAGATTTAAAATGACGTCACACAGATTACTGTATTATAATCGTCATAAATTTCATTTGATACCCGTACTGAGGAGGTTGTGAAGAAAAAGGTAATCCGCCGTTCCTTTACGCGGCTTGCGGGTAGTGACTTGGTAGAAATCGTCACGTAAGAAAATGCGATACGCTGTGTGTATGCGTGCGAGTATCGAGCAGCCCGGCAACCTACAAACGACCAGGCGAGTGCGCCGTGTGTGTGGTGCGAGTATCGGGATTCGAGCAGCCTAACAAACGAGCAAGCAAGTGCACAGCACAGCCGGGTGGGCAACCCTCTCACTTTCTCACTCTCTCCCTCTGTCTCTGTCTCTTTTTAAACGCTTTATCATAGTTTCACCTGTATCTTGTATCTCGTATGTAAACAAATCTTGCAACTTGATTTTGACCAACTTTCATATAACGGATCAACTTCAAATTTTGCACATATGTATAGTTCGCTTGACAAAGCAATCTGAACATTTTGTATAAAAATCAAGATGACGGCCGATTTTTGTAATTTGTTCCCCGGCCGCCCACATGGGGATCAAATGAAATGGTACGACAGGTAGAATACAATTAGCTCTGTAGCGTCATTCCAAATTCAAAATGGCGGCCAACACAAAATAGCGGAAGACATAATAGGCTAAAAACTAGAAAATATACCCGATCAACTTAAAATTTTGCGCATATGCATAGTTCGCGTGACAATGGAATCTGACCATTTTGTAAAAAAAATCAAGATGGCGGTTTTGCTATTGTGTTCTCCGACTCACCGACATGGGTATCAATTGGAAGGGCATCACAGGTGGAATACAATAAGTTGTGTGGCGTCATTCCACGCAATTGGAGACACAATTGCAAAAATCGGCTGCCATTTTGGAGCCGCCATGCTGATTTTTTTTACAAAATGGTCGGATTGCATTGTCACGCGAACTATGCGTATGTGCAAAATTTGAAATTGATCGGTTATGTTTTCTACTTTTTGGTCTATTATAGGTACATATTCTGCCATTTTGTTGTTGCTAATTGTATTCTACCTGTCATGCCCTTTCAATTGATACCCATGTCGCAGGTCGGGGAACACAAAAGCAAAAATCGACCGCCATCTTGGAACCGCAATTTTGTTTTTTTTACAAAATGGACAAGCAAACTACGCATATGTGAAAAATTTGAAGTTTATCGGTTATATTTTCTACATTTTAGTCTATTACATGTCTTCCGCCATTTTTTTTGTGGCCGCCATTTTAAATTTAAATTGACGTCACACAAATTACTGTATTATAATCGTCATACCCTTTCATTTGATACCCATATTGAGGCGGTTGTGAAGAAAAAGGTAATCCGCCATTTTGAATTTGGAATCACGCCACACAACTAACTGTATTCTACCTGTCATGCCCTGCCTTTTGATACCCATGCCGGTGGCTCGGGGAACACAATTGCAAAAATCGGCCGCCATTTTGGAACCGCCATCTTGATTTTTTTACAAAATGGTCAGATTGAATTGTCAGGCGAACTATGCGTATGTGCAAAATTTGAAGTTGATCGGTTATATTCTCTGCTTTTTAGTCTATTATATGTAGATATTCTTCCGCCATTTTGTCTTGGCCGCCATAAAAAATTTAATTGTTAATGCTAATTGTATTCTACCTGTCATACCCTTTCATTTGCTACCCATGTCGGGGGTCGGCGAACACGGCATCTTGGAACCGCTATCTTTATTTTTTTACGAAATGGTCACGTTGCATTGTGAAGCAAACTACGCATATGTGCAAAATTTGAACTTGATCGGTTATATATTTTCTAATTTTTAGTCTATTATAATATGTCTTCGGCCATTTTGTGTTGGCCGCCATTTTGAATTTGGAATGACGCTACACCGCTAATTGTATTCTACCTGTCATGTCCTTTCATTTGATTCCCATGTCGGGGTCGGGGAACATAAATGCAAAAATCTGCCGCCATTTTTAGACCGCCATCTTGATTTTTGTACAAAATGGTCAGGTTGTTAAGCAAACTACGCATATGTGCAAAATTTGAACTTAATCGGATAAATTTTCTACTTTTTAGTCTATTATATGTCTTCCGCCATTTTGTGTTGGCGCCATTTTGAATGACGCTACATTACTAATTGTATTCTACCTGTCATGCCCTTTCATTTGATACCCATGTCGGGGGTCGGGGAACACAAATGCAAAAATCGGCCGCCATTTTGGAACCGCCATCTTGATTCTTTTACAAAATGGTCAGACTGTTGTTACACGCGATGTATAGCTCACTGGTATGAGCTGGACTGTATTTTTTGTACGTAGGAGATTAGGACTGCACAACCTAATCAATTTAGTAGCAGTTTTTTTTTGGAATACAATAATAAACTCGGAGTTACTTGGATAACTGATTTTTAATTCTCAACAACTTAATTTATATCGTTCAACAATATGCTAAATAATCATTTTTTTGTCAATTAAATTTTTATTTATTAATCATCACAACAACAAGTCAATAAGTTATTGACTTGTTGCGTGGTTGCGGTGACCCACTAATTATTTATAATTCGTCAGCACGAATGGCTTTGCCGCGTGCGGCATATTTATAATTTTGTTTGCCGTGCAAAATTTGAAGTTGATCGGTTATATGGAAGTGGGTCAAAATCAAGTAGAAGGTTTTTTTTTTGTTAACGGGTTTTTTTTTGTTAACGGGTTTTTTTTGTTAACGCTTTGATTTTACTCCCCATCTATTTTTCATACCGGACTCTATATATGAAACGTTTCTTAAGGAGTAAACTCCAAAAATAATTTTGAAAGTAAAGCGGCCTACAGGCGAGCAACTCGGGTTGTCAACGTGTTGCCAACAGAGAGTGTACACACGCTTCAACTTGTTGTCAACCAGTTTGCAAACATCATTTCATTTTCAGTTTTTGATTGCAAAGCACGCTGATGTTCAATGCTCAAGCTCACGATTTACAATGTTGTTGCCCACTACAGTTGTCAACGTCACTACAGACGCGCAAATTGGTTGGCAGCATGGAAGCGCCGCCTACCAAAAATCTAAAAATTTTGATCTTGCTTCAACCATTTATCAACGGTTCTTTCAACCATAAACACGACTACAGACGTGCAATTCGTTGACAACTAGGCCTAGTTGACAACCGGTTGAAAACCCAAGTTGATAGTCTGTAGGCCGCTTAATAAAGTTTTATTGCTCCAACCAGTATATGGAAACAACCTACCTTCCGAAATGTAAAAAACCAGATTGATAAAGGTAATTTAAAACAAAATATGAGAGCCTAATCGGAAAACTCAGAATTCAGTACTATTCTCCTCAATATAGGAGATAGATTTTGTTCGGAAATGAATAATAATCCTGACATTGAGCTGGTCTTTGAAAGTTCGTAACAGACACGAAAATTTTGATGAGTGACATTTAATGACGATTTGCAAAATATCAACTCAACTAAGTCAACTCAACTCAGTAATCCCGGAAACGTAATTATTACAATTGAAAGTAAAACACCCAGCATCGTTTATAAAAAAGCGTTTCAATGAAATGTTAACCTTGCATTAATATATTATGCACATTTTTGTATTGCCAGTGCTCTGCGGGCGGTATGATCACCTGTGCAAGATGCTACAACAGTGTCGTCTTATGATGTTGCCAATGTTCGTCTCAAGCCGAAATGCATTCATTCGATTTTTTAGGTACGCCAAATGTTGAGGTCGACATGGGGCAAGTTCTGCACAGGATGAGAGACATATTCTGAATATGATTGCCTAGAGGGGTGTTTTTTTAATCTGTTCCAGCACAGAACAGAACAGCTTCCATACAAAAGTCTTGTCCCCGATAATTATCAAGAACACTATCCAGCACAAAGGGAAATTTTAAATTGCCCTTTTCTCGCATACGTTTTTTAACTTGACAGTTAACAAATAAAGTAAAATGTTTTGTTTACTGAATGAAAAACGAGAAAAATTAGTGGAGAGATAAATAAGAGCGACGTTTATGCAATATTAGAAGAAATTAAAATGCCCAAAACCGTAATTTATGTAAATAAAAATACAAATTTCCCTTGCCGTTTTTTTAATGTTCCAGGACAGAACAGAATAGAACAGATTAAAAAAAACACGGCATAGGTGTCTGTTGTGCACGTGGTACAAAATTTTTCCGATAGGTGGCGCTCAACCTCGAATTTAAAAAAAAGTTGTAACATATTTTTTATAGGTAGGTCTAAATTTTATGTACCCAAAATCTTGTTTTGCAGATTCGTTCTCCTTTTCATTATACCTTTTTCCTATCCCGGACTGTGCACACATAATTTTTTTTAAAGGCGTTGCAACGCACGGCTTTTACTAGTCGGTAATATTGGTAAAAAATTCCTGTACCAATGCTATTTCATTATGAGTGGATATTTAATAGAATACTATACTTTAATATAATCTTGAGAAAAAGATCAATATTTTAACTTGGACTGGCACAATTTCGTTCATCCTTTCTAAAATTATATTTTTAAAATGCCTCAAATAAGATTGCCGGCATATATTAAATTATAGTTGATGAAACTATGTGGCCACAAGGAAAAACCGCTAAGTCAAAAAACATGATTTTACACCAGAGCGATTTTAAGATTCAAAGATATTCAATCAGGAAGGGAGAAGCGAAAAAACAATGTATCATAACTTTCTAAATATTGGTCCGAAGAGAATCAAATTTTGTGTAAAGAGGGATTCTAATACGGAGAATTCAATGACGTAATTAACTCAATTTCGTCTTAAATCTTTCCCTTGTGACCACAGTATGTAAAACATTCTACCTTTTTGTTCCTAGTTGTTTTTTTAGTTTCTACTCTACATGGAAAATAACTTGACCTGGCTAAACATATTGGAATTTCTCCGGTGAATCAATGTTTTGAAAGCTATATTTAAGGTTTATATGCGGCAATAAAAATATTTACTAAACATGACTGACTACACTAAAAAGTGGTTCTTCGCATATACATATCTTGCGGTTCAAATATAAAAATATTGTGAAATGTTTTTGTGCTAGCTTCACTTCATCTTGTTTTTGTTCCCATACGAAAAATTTGGTACAAAGTACCTTATTTATTTTAAAAAAAGAAAAATACTATTCTTTACCTAAATTATTCATATTTTTAAAAAGCCTTCTTTTTATACATACGAAATGCGCAAAAAACATACAGAAATCAGTTTTTTGGAAAAAGTCCTTTCAACATCGAAAAAAATAACTAATGTAAAAGAGGGTAGATAATCACACCACATACATAAAAATATTCCGACCCCCGACTATAGTTAAGGGCGACAAGATATCGACTAAATTTTCATTCTAAAATACTACAAACATGTGTATGTATATTAGGTAATTACACACTCCCACACAATTTGTCTATACATATATGTATACGTGTTTACTTACGCATATACTTACTACAATTTGCGGAATAAACTTAGGGTAGAATTTTATTCTAAAACTTTCCTTTCAGAAGAAATTAAAAATCGATAAAAATCGAATATCAAATAAAGAAAATAAAAACATAAAATTACGGATAAAATCTTATTTTATTAAGGCTAGTTTCGAAATAAGAAAAAAAGTTGATAGTTTGCAGTAAACCGAAATTGTAAATTAACTTTTAAAATCAACGTTTTTGTTGGAAAAAAATATGTACATATGTATGTTGTATGAAATTATGAATTTGAATGTAAAAAATACAATTTCACTTACCTTAAAAGTAAATACTGAAAATATTGAGATCAACTTCGTGCTTACATCTGCTTTTATATCACTTAAACTAAATTAGGATATTTGACAATTCTTTTGAAGATGGATCCTGGAGTAACAAAGGTGTTTCAAAGCCGATTCCGCAAGTTTTTTTTAAATAAAAACTAGTTTAAAACGTAGAAAAATACAGAAATTCCATTTACAAAAATGGCTACACCTGATTTTGAATAAGGAAATCTTTTTGACGCTAAAACACAAACACCACAAAAAACGAAATAAAAGATTGCAATGAACAAGAACTGCTGGCCGATGTTACGCTACGCACCCAGAGGATGATCAATTTACACTGATGCTGTTGGAAGGCCAAAGCTGACGCACTGGCAAGTACACTACAAGAGATCAACACACCAACAAACAAGTCAACAGAACTTCGCATATTACAGATTTAGAAGTCGTGGTTCTGAAAATGGAATCGACTTCCTTAACAAAAACCCAACGGGACGAAATTATTTTCTTGCCTATCGAAGATTACAAAAAATTCGTGCCACTTAGTTATGTTTGAAACTTTTCTAATGATTTTTGTACTGTTACCTCCCTTCCATGCACGCTATTCGAGCCGAACATCGTACTCATTTTTGCAAGGAAGGTAGAAGAAATTTCCTCCCTGTTCGCACTTCTTACGCACGTTGCATTCCAATGCTTTTACTGTTATAAGCAGGCACAGGACGGAGGCAGCCTGGACTGCTACAAACCTTTTTGGGAATTACTCCTTTGGTAGATATTTCGTGCATTTTTCTACAAATACGAAATCTACCTGCCCGTAGAATCTTGTCCTTCAATATCCTGTTGTGAATAAGTGAATTATTAAAACATTGCCAGTTTCTTTCTGGATCATACAACTATAAGTAAAGGCACCGCCGGGCTCTTTCATACAAAAATGCATGCATGTGTGCATGTATGCGCTAGTTTAACTAAATTATGCACGGTAAAGAGCACAAATTTTTTTAAGAAATTTTCCTCTGGAATATTTCTTCAGAATTTTTTACGATGTTCATTTGAAATACTTTAATCTTAATATGTTTTGTGTTACTATGATGTTCGTAGCAAACAAAATGTTTGTGAATTAGTAATGTTGAATTTTCGAAATTTTTCCGCAGACATTAATCTGAACATCTGCTTTACATGATTTTTTGGCGGTGGAAATGCAAATTTGTAATATTTTTTTTAAATGCGTTATGATAGATAAACACAAGCAGCAGAAATCATCCGTTGTTTAAATCGAAAAAAATGGCTATGTACATAATGTGCGTACGAAAAAATACGAAATTAATGATCGATTTTTGAGAAAATAGTAAGTTTGTCAAAATTTTACTAGAACGGTGTTATTTCACCAAGCTATGACCTAAAAAATAAATTCTTACAAAAATTGTTTCTACAGAATTCTAGATTCATAGGCCCTTCGCAGACTTTTCCATAATTTAAAACCGGTTTTAATATGAGTTCAATAATACACTCGGAACTCACTTTTCTCCATCATTTTCGTGTAACGATTGTAATGCCTATGTAGTAGTGTGGGGTGCAAGCACAGTGAAGCAGCTTTACTGAGAACGAAAATATGCTTGTGTTAGTGTAATGGACGGTGAAACCAGAAAATGTTTGGGTGAACAAATGATGGAAAATTATGGAAGAAAAGTTGTCTTCCCTGCGCCCCTTGCCTATAAAACCGGTTTTGGTTTTGATGTTATGGACAAGTGTGCGGAAGGCCGTACGCCCTAGCGCAGTCATACTAATGGAATTTGCGCATTAAAAGTGCTATAAGTTCATTTATGATACTCAGCCTTATTATGGTTGTCACTTATGGTGACAAATGACGAAGTGAGTCAAAAATGGTATTATGGTTCTCTAAAAAAGTAACTTTTCAGAGAGATAAGGCGAATTACAGTTGTCACTGATATCGATAAACGGCAAATTCAGTGACAATAATTGTTCTCACTTGATGTTTGTAAGTGAGATTTTTCTCCTTTGATTTTAAAGGTGACATTTCTCACTGTGGTGAAGTGACAACCATAATAAGGGCCCATATTGCAATATTTGGGTGAATTCAAAAATTCAACACTGCCGCAACACTGCAGAATTCAGCAATTAGAAGTCTGTAGCTGAATTCTGCAGTGTTGCGGCAGTGTTGAGTTTTTGAATTCACCCTTTCTCTGTGCCTGAATCACTAAAAAAATATGTATTGGCAAACTATTCGGAATTATACAAAGCTGGGAGCCCATCCCGATATTAAAAATTTTTTAAATCAAATTTTGGCGCACTAAAAATAGGGTGCTTTCAATATACGATACAGCAGTAGTGGGATTCCGTATCGATTTAGAGTTTAGAGCCTCGAGAAACTCTAAATCGAATGTGTTTCCCTAAGTTAGAGTAGTGGTATTCTGTAAGCAACTTAGAGCGAAGTATTTATTACTTTTTTCTGAAAACACATTCATTAACGATCACTAAGTGTCAGTTGACATTGGAGGTTTGGAAAATATATTAGTAAACAAATTTTCCAAGTAATAAAATTATGAATAGAGAAAACATAATTATAATTTTCAAATTGAGAAGGAGAATAATAAGAAGAAAGAAGAAGTTTTTTGATTCCTTAGAAAATTAGGAAAGAAACAAAAAAAACAATTTCTTGAATACTAAAAAACGAACATTGTATATTAATGTCATATTAAATAGAATGTTTGTACTTACATTTCTAATAATTTACGACTCTACACCGGTTCTAAGTAACAGTTATAACGTATTTTTTAACTATTTTCCCACTTTTTTCTTTTTTTGTCAAGAGATTTCCCGCTTTTTAAACTCTAAGTTATAGGAAGAAAGCGTTACAGAATCGCTTATTTACTCTAAATTTAGGGAACACTGGTACAAAAATTTAAAACAATCTATTACAAAGATGTGTTTTTTTTTATTTCTACTAGATGGCGCACAAAGTCCACTTAGAGTGCTCAAACCTACTCTAAATTTAGAGTATTTTCGTTTACGGAATACCATTTACTCTAAATTTAGAGATTATACTCTAAAATCTAAACTCTAAATCGATACGGAATCCCACTACAGGTTTTCCATCAATAATTATTGGGTGCGTTTCCTTTTCATTGCAGTACGTACTCCGGGGTAGTTAACAGTCCATACTGTGCTGTAGCAGCATCTACTTCGATGTGCGCCCAACTACGTTGGCGTACGTATTCCAATGAAAATGAAACGCAATGACACAGCTGTGCATAGTGACATATATTTAAACACGTCTTTGATAGAGCACCTTGTGCGTCAACCTGTGTCCCGCTGTGTTGTAAATCTAAACGCCCGAACATGTAACCGAAGTAAAACGAAACCGAAACGAATTCCGATAGCAATTATAAAGGCTGAAGTACAATGATTCCGTTCCGAACCGCACCGTAAGCGCACCGTCCCGTGGAGTTGGATAACTGGCTACAATACAGCCTATTCATTCCGTTTTTGACAAACTATTAAGTTTAAAAGAAGTGAGTGCAGAAATAATAAAAGGTTGTGTTTTTTTATCAAAAATTTCCGGATATGTTTTTACTAATTCAATTAATTTTTCGTCTTCCATATTTATGTTTTAAATTATCGACCACCAAATGACACCAAATGAGGTTATGTCTTCCGACCTTTTCGTAAAAAGATGAAATTTGCTCATCTTTTCCATTCCGCACCGTTTCGAACCGCCCATTGTAGTCACCCTTCCGTTTTCACGAACACTTTCAATGAAAATTCTAACAATCCGACTTTTGACATTTATACGAAACGGTACGGAACGGAATCATTGTACTCCAGCCTTAATAGCAATCGGACCGAATCGGTTTTTGGCATTTCTTGACAATTTTTATGCTCAGTATTATCAGAAAATTAAATAAATATGCCGGGTGCTAAAATAAAAATTTAAAATCTAGAAAAGTAAAAGAAAATCTGACTCGAAAACCTGACAATCAGCTGATCAGTACTTTCAGTGCTGAACACATGGAGAATATACAAGGAGACAAAACTCTTATGGGGAAAATGACAGGAAATGGATGGGTAGAAGAAACTAAACTAGAAGTTCATTTTTGTCCACAGATGTCACCTTTGTCCGATGTACCCCACATGAATTTAATAAAAATTCATTGGAAACATCAAAAATTGATTAATTACGAATAATCGCATTGATATAAAATCGAATTTAGAAGCTGGTAAACAGCTGTAAGCTGCTAAACGTAAAATATATTAGTAATAAACGAACTTTACCATGAACCGGATAAATATAATCGGCCATGTTTTTCGGGGTACATTTGACTACAGCGCCACCAATAATCAAACGAAAATTGACAACACGGAGTTTTGTCTCCTTGTATAGCCTCCATGGCTGAACAGCTGAAACAAAAGTCGAAATGAAATGAATTTATAACCTTCTCTCCGTTTCCGTTTTGTTCGCTTACATAATACCTGTGACTCATATACCATCATAATGAAAGTAACCTTCATTATCGTGGCAAAAACCCACCATAATGAAAGTCCAAAATGAAAGTATTTTACTTTCATTTGGACTGTAATTTCGGTTAAGTGACATCTGTTGGAAAATTGGAAACTACATTTTAAAATAAAATAATACCTGTGACACACTATACTTTCATTATGATGGTAACTTTCATTATGATGGTCAAGGAAATGATGGGGTGACACATTACACTTTACTTTCATTTGCATCTGACATATCAAGTGAGAATGTAAACCTGCGTGTTTTTTGCTTTAATTTAAAGCTGTTTTAATTTGGAATATTTAAAAAAATATTTTTTAAAGTAGTAAAGAAAATATTCTTGCAAATTGTTGCTTAACTAACGTGAAATCAAATTATTTTATTTTAAAATGTAGTTTCCAATTTTCCAACAGATGTCACTTAACCGAAATTACAGTCCAAATGAAAGTAAAATACTTTCATTTTGGACTTTCATTATGGTGGGTTTTAGCCACGATAATGAAGGTTACTTTCATTATGATGGTATATGTGTCACAGGTATAATATGGTTTATATCCTCACTTGATATGCCAGGTGCAAATGGGCATATTCACACAGTGCACATTCATGGCGCCTAAAACCGGTTTTATAGATGAGAGAGGGAAGGGAGCGGAAGAACTTAACGAAACATTTTTCACGTAAAGGTAAACGCGTGAAAACTGGCACACATATAAAAAGTTACTTCTATCTCTTGCATTCTTTAGCTCTGTTTTTCTCTCACAAGTAAATTTCATCTGCAATACATTTAAATGTTCCTGTATAGCATTCAAATTTACTACATTCATTTACGCCTCGTCTGAGTTGCTAGGAGTTGAATAAAACCGGTTTTACTCACCACAATTATGGCAGCGTGTGAATATGCCCAATGAAAGTATAGTTACCCCGTTTATGATTAGGTTGAAAAGTTGAGTCGAGGTTGAGTTGAAATTTCGACCACCGTATATGATTCCGAGTTGAGTTCACTTTGGGTTGAAATCGGGTTGAACTGCATCAAAACATAACCTCTTTTTGTTAATTCTTTTTCTATATTTCTGACTTTCTATACAGTTTTCCATCAAAATGGTGAAGGGAATTTTGTTCCCGCATTATTTCTAACATAGTTTTTGTTTCCTAATGCTCCCAAACATTTCTTTTAGCCATTGTCAAAATTAAATTTCCTCTGTTTTTACATATATAGTTAATATAAAATAATTAACGCACTACAAAAACACCGAAAACAAAACTAACGCCGAAGGCAGACTTCACGGATGTTAAACAAACAAAACAAATGTTACTTCAACCCAATTTCAACTCAACACTCGTTTATGAGGCGAAATATCAACTCCACCCAGGTAGGAGAGTTGAGTTGAGTGGACTCGATCCCCGTTTATGACTGGGTTCAACCTGGGTTGAACCTAGGTTGAACCTAGTCATAAACGGGGTAAGTGTAATTTGTCACCCCATCATTTCCTTGAAGGCGGTGTCATGTAGCAGCCCAAGGCCCTCTCAACTACAGGCCGTGCTGTAAATTTTTGCATATGTGTGACGTAGTCTGAAAGTTGGCTGAAGAACTGTCAGATTTATATGAAAAGTGCGCGAATCGGGGCAGTTTTTATGTTTCGGAAAAGAAATTAATTGATTAATAAAGTAAAGTAAAGATGAAATAATAAAAATAAATAGTGGCATGTTCTTATAATAAAGTTGAATAGTGAATGTGTTGGGAAATTCCTGTTTTGTGTGGAAATATAAAATTGGTGTGAAGTTTAGTGAAAATGGTTTTTAAAATAATTTTTGTTTATTTCTAATAAGAATATTCTTATTAAAAAAATTAAATAGGGAAGTGGTTAAATTGTGCGTTTACGGTAAAACGTCTTTATCATAAGTCAAAATTATTTTTAACAGAATGTAATCAAAAATTTTGAGGTTATGGTGAAGGTGCCAAATTGATAAAAATGGAATTTCGTCGGTTTCCATATAGAAAATTTTGAATTTTATAAAAATGTAGTAATAATTTATTGCATCGTGAAATGGGGAATGTGGAAATAATCAATCAATTTATATTTTATAGTGCAAAAACATTAATAAAAAGTAATTTAATAATACTGTTTTAATAGAACACCAATTAAACAATTGAAATTTCTAAAATAAAAAAAGAGATTTTAAAAATAGCAGAGATGGTGGTAATCAAGACGTACGTAAGTGAAACTAATAAGCTTATATCTTAAGTAATTCCAGTTTTTCCAATTTCATAGTCTTTGATTTTTATTTATTTGAAAAAAAAATTATTTTGTTATATTTTATTGTTAGCATTTCACTTATTTGAAACATTTTTTAAATAAGTCTAGTTAGTTAAAGAAATGCTAACAATAATGTGGCTCCTAAAATCCAACCCCTCGTCTTCGCCGTGGGAGCTGGAAACGCAGTAAGCGGCTAACGGGGCGCTGGTAAAACCCTTTACACTTCCGTACTACTAAAATTTTAACATTCATTTATGTACATGATTTATGATGAATAATTTGCATATTTATTATGTCTTTCTAAATTATTTAAGAAATTAATTGATTGTTGAGGTTTTTATAAATAAAATCAGTATAATTTATTTATATAAAAGCAAAAAACTTAAATAAAATGGTTGACATGGTAATAATTGCCTTTACAATGTCAAAAATCCTATCACTTGCATACTTTGCTCAAGAAAAATTCAGACTAAGTTTGCGCTTAGTTGTGTTAGTGCTAAGATTTTATGCAAGGCCTGTAGTTGAGAGGGCTTGAGCAGCCACATAGCCAGTAACGTTAACGTATTAGTAAACTTGTATATTAAAACGTACTGAAAGAACCAAGGTTCGCCATATTTGTTTTTCTGTTAATGTAGTAGCTCAGACATAGTGTTAAGTCAGCAGTAAGAAAATGTATAAAGATGTATGTATTAACTTGTTATGAAGCTCAATAAATTTTTTTTCTAATTCTAATTCTAATTGTTTTCCTTGACCATCATAATGAAAGTTACCATCATAATGAAAGTATAGTGTGTCACAGGTATTATTAAATTCATTAATTTTCATACAATTTATTCCCTTCATTTCGGTTCGGTTTCGTTTCACTTCCGCTACGGTTACATGTTCAGGCCAGTGACATATCGCTGGTTTGCGAGAATAGTGACGCAACTAAAAATTATTGATTTTAAAGAATGACGTTTTTAATTTTTTTATAAATTATTCTAGAATGTTCTGTCTCAAATGAATAATGACGATACATCTTTCTAACGATAGTTGACGCAAAATCGGTGTTGCGTCTCTGTTTATTATAAATTATCAAAGATTGTTGGTCATTTGACATATTTAATTTAATTTTACAGAATTTGGAATTGCGTCGTTATTGACCTGATCTACACGACAAGTTTTTTGCTGCATAAAGCACGAGTTTTTGGGTGAGGGAAGCTGAGGGACAGAGGGACTGCCATCACGGGTAGACCACTCACAGCAGACGTTTTCTTGATTTTCTTTTCTCCCTTTTTCGTCATACAAACACACAAAGCCACACACAAACATCACGCTGTTAAAACAACAATGTGTAATTTTTGACACACGTTAAAAACTTCATCGTATAAACCATGGAGGCTATACAAGGAGACAAAACTACGTGTTGTCAATTTTCGTTTGATTATTGGTGGCGCTGTAGTCAAATGTACCCCGAAAAACATGGCCGATTGTATTTATCCGGTTCATGGCAAAGTTCGTTTATTACTAATATATTTTACGTTTACCAGCTTACAGCTGTTTACCAGCTTCTAAATTCAATTTATGCGATTATTCGTAATTAATCAATTTTTGATGTTTCCAATGAATTTTTATTAATTCATGTGGGGTACATCAATAGAAATATAAACTAAACACGGAATGGCTGTAAGCCAGATTAAGCGAACCACAATTCCTGATGTGTTTGAGTTCACTCGGTAGTAGTGGTAAGGCAGTGCAGGCCAAAATATGCAGAAATAATAAGAGGGAAGTTTTAAAAGCGGAGCGATTAAAATTCCTGGCATAAAATCTATCCCCCCGGATATTGACTTGGCACGCCACCATTCACTCAAGAAGCTACCCCAGACAGTTCGGCAATTTGTGTCCCACTTGTGCACATTATTGCTGTCCTTTTAAACAAGCTACCTTTAGAGTGGTCGCTCACGTACAGGGTTTTTACACGACACAGCCGTTCCATGTTAGTTTATATTTCTATGGGTACATCGGACAAAGGGGACATCTATGGCCAAAAATGAACTAGAAGTTTAGTTTCTTCTACCCATCCATTTCCTGTCATTTTCCCCATAAGAGTTTTTCCTCCTTGTATATTCTCCATGGTATAAAACCTACAGCGGTGGGCACGCACGTAACACAAAAGAGAATTCTTGACAGGGCAGAGCAAAAAACTTGTCGTGTAAATCAGGTCATTCTCGCAAACCAGCGATATAGTGGACTCAGAAAATTTTCATGGGTCCAATTCGTTCCATAGGTGGCAAACCTTTTTTCACTGACATGTGACAGTGACTTTTGTAAATTAAAATTTTTATTTTCATATTTGGAAGATTAAAACAAGATAAATTTGTGTTAAAAAAAGTACAAATGCTTTTTTCATCAATGACAATTCTTTATGTTAGTCGCGTTTCATTTTCCTGGAGTAACTGCACCGGAGTACTTTGGAGTAGCTCCAACTACCCCAGCTCATATGTTGAAGTAGCTGATTACGAGTTACGATTTTTTTGCAAAAGATGGCGCCTTCAAAATTTTAAGTATGGGGTTTTGACTCCTAGTCCTCATAGGAATTTATTAATAAAGAAGGATACAATATGAATATTATATTTATTTGGAAGTTAACCCGAAGGCTGTACAATGATAACTAAACTTAGAGTCTAAAACAATTCATAAACTTCACGTTCGAATAATAATTCGCTTACTTATCTTAAAATTAACATTTGAATTCGATTAAAAGTGGAGTGTTTTAATTTCGTTTGTGTACAGTGGCTTTTCTGTAACATGTTGTTGTGCATGATAGTTTTAACATGTAGATGGCGTTGAACGCGCTTCGTAGTCGGGTCGCCACATTACTCCCCTTCCAGTAACACCGTAACTAGTTGCTAGGTGATGCGAAACGTACCAGATTCCTTTTTGCGGCTGGTCCCTCGTAGGTTCTTGGTGTTTGTTTCCTGCAAAATCGCAGGCTTCAATCTGTCTATTGAGACGCTTTCTCCATGGTGATTTCGATCTTCTTCGTGCTCGTCTGACGTTGTCCCTGTCGCGTGACCTCGACCGGAGATTCCTCACCTCCATCGACAGAGTTTCAACAGCAAGTCTCAGCTCGCTGATGACGCTATCGTTCGCATTCTCAACTCTTCCTGCGTTATCCTCTCTTGTGTTACTTTCCGTTGGCATTTGCATCAGTCCCCTCTCTGGCTCCTCGTGCCTGTTCCTTTCCAGTGCATAGACGTGCGGTTGCATGACTTCAAGAATCCGATCCGCTTGCAGTGCTATCACGCTCAAATCTTCCGTGTCGTTGACGGCTATGATACCACGTACCTGTTCGGGTAGTTGTTCAATGAATAGCGAACGCAAGACGGTGTTGTTGCATTGACCTCCAGCTAAATTCCTCAGGCGCTGCAGATATAACGAGGGTTTCTCGTTTCCAATTGGTTGTCCTCTTAATAGACGCCGCACTCGTGTCTCAGATGATTCCCCAAACGCTGTGATGATACGTGTCTTCAACGTGTCGTATTTGTTATTTTCTGGTGGGGAGTCTATTATGTCGCCTATGACCCCCAGTATTTCGCTGTCTAAATTGACTAACACATGCCTAAATTTCGTAGAGTCCGCCGTGATCCTATGTAATCCAAAAGCGGCCTCCGCCACCGCGAACCACCTGGCTGGAGATGTCCTCCAGAATGGTTGTGGTAACCTAACGTTAGACACCGTATGTATCTAGTTGCCTTCGTGTTCGTGGCCATAACCCGTTGATTGGGCTGCTTCGAAGTGATATTATGGCTGTTTTTCGATGGCTGATTCGTGTGCCGTACTTGGTGATTCAGTAGACTGGTCCATTTCCCAGTTGATGAGGATACGTGTATATACTTAACTTCGCGTGCAATTCTGAATTGCCCTTTACTTGTGCAAACTTTTTATGTTAAGGACCAAGAAAAATGTCAATTTGCCTTCGTGGTTATCTACGACTTCTCGCGTAGAAATACCCGCAACCCACGAAAGAGAAGAAATTTTTATCGACCTGATCAAATTCACCCCTAGCAACTCGTGTTAGTGGACTTATAACGGAATATAATGTTTATGTGGTGTTTTGATCTTTTTTTATAATTGAAATAGTTCTTAATTCTAAATACTGACTTTTTGCTCAGAATAAGTGCCTTCGGCGTTCGGCAATGGGTCGTCTTCTTCTTACTTCTTGGTCGTCCTCTTCTTACTTTCCTCCGTTTGGAGCATGGCCGTAGCCACGGGGGCGCGAAAGGGCGCGCAGCGCCCTTTACAGTAAGGACTTCTAATTGCAATGAGAAAAAAATTATTTTGTCAAACCGTAAGAATTTCTGGAAACGTTAGCATTTATTTTAAATAATCATTTGATTTAAACATAGATTTAAATTTTCTTCCGAAATAAATATTTCTTCTACGTCAAGAGTTTATTTGTGGCTAAGCATTATTTTGTTAAATATTCTCAAATTGACCTGAATTGTACTCATTATTTTCGTTCTCACTTTCAGAAAATGTTTAGTATAAAACCAGCCTCAAGTTAATAAAAACACGATATATTTGCATCTTTTATTTTTCCGAACTGTTGTTATTTCGGGCGCCAATAATTGTGCGATGAGCGCCCTTAGATATTCGGAGCTGGCTACGGCCTTGGTTTGGAGGTTCTTTGCTTGTTGTCTGGGTCCTTCGTCAGGGCCTTTGCAATAGGCCAGGGCTTCGCTCGTGCTCGTGGTCTTCTTTCGCTTCAGGTAGGGTCTTCCTTCAGTACCCGTCTGCGTGGTCGGGCTTCCTTCACTCACTATCGATGTCGTCTAGACTTCCTTCACTCGTGTTCTGGGTTTTTTTACCTCGTCTTTGGGGCTCTCGGGACTTCCCTCGTTCGTATTCTGGGTTCTTTCACTCGTCTTTGGGGCTCTCGGGACTTCCCTCGCTCGTATTCAGGGCTCTCGGTGCTTCGTTCGCTCGTATTCGGGGCTCTCCAGGCTTCCTTCACTCGTATTCGGGGCTCTCGGGTCTTATTTCGTTCGTATTCGGGGCTCTCAAGACTTCCTTCGCTCGTATTCAGGACTCTCGGGACTTATTTCGCTCGTATTCGGGGTTCTCGGGACTTCTTTCGCTCGTATTCGGGGTTCTCGGAACTTCTTTCGCTCGTATTCGAGGTTCTCGAAACTTCCTTCGCTCGTATTCGGGGTCCCTCACTCGTCTTCGGGGCTTCCTTCCTTCGCTCGCTCGTATTCGGGGCTTCCTTCTTTCGCTCGCTCGTATTCGGGTTCCCTCGCTCGTCTTCGGGGCTTCCTTCTTTCGCTCGCTCGTATTCGGGGTCACCAATTTCCTATGGGGATTCGACTCCTAGTCCTCATAGGAATTTATTAATAAAGAAGGATACAATATGAATATTATATTTATTTGGAAGTTAACCCGAAGGCTGTACAATGATAACTAAACTTAGAGTCTAAAACAATTCATAAACTTAACGTTCGAATAATAATTCGCTTGCTTATCTTAAAATTAACATTTGAATTCGATTAAAAGTGGAGTGTTTTAATTTCGTTTGTGTACAGTGGCTTTTCTGTAACATGTTGTTGTGCATGATAGTTTTTAACATGTAGATGGCGTTGAACGCGCTTCGTAGTCGGGTCGCCACATTAGGTTATGTTATTGACCTTTTCGGTTATATCAATCATTAAACCTGTGACACACTATACTTTCATTATGATGGTAACTTTCATTATGATGGCCAAGGAAATGATGGGGTGACACATTAAACTTTACTTTCATTTTCACCTGGCATATCAAGTGAGGATATAAACCTGCGTTTTTTTGCTTTAATTTTAAGCTGTTTTAATTTGGAATATTTAAAAAAATATTTTTTAACGGAGTAAGGAAAACATCCTTGCAAATTGTTGCTTAACTAACGTGAAATCAAATTATTTTATTTTAAAATGTAGTTTTCAATTTTCCAGCAGATGTCACTTAACCGAAATTACAGTCCAAATGAAGGTAAAATACTTTCATTTTGGACTTTCATTATGGTGGGTTTTTGCCACGATATTGAGGGTTACTTTCAATATGTGTCACAGGTATTAAGCGCGATTTTTGAAGTTGTCTTTTAATGATACCATTCATAAAACCGAAATTATTCTAAAGGCAAAAAAAATTAAAGAAATTAAATATGTATATCCAATGAAATGGTGTTAAAAAAATGTGGAAACTCCCATTTTTATGCAATTGATTATTATTTTTAAGTTATAAACTACACCGCAATAAAAAAATGCGTTTCATTTTCCATCTACTCTGGTGTAGGTACAACAGGAAAAAACCAGCCTATACCCATCTATTTTTTGTAAATATTCTGACTTTAGTTCAAAGGAAAAAATAAAATCAGGTATGGCAACTTTAATACTGTGCAATCGTTGTGGCGGCTTTATTTTAAATTTCGCTTAAAATCATTCCAGAATTTTATTTACCTTTCTTCTTTTACTGCAAAGATATAAAAGTTATATCGTTTTTGTAATTTATTGAAAGTGAAGAGTAAAAATATTTAAGAAAATGGAAAAATGTGCAGATTTTAAATGTCAAATTTTATTTTTTCAATTTTTGTACTGTCTGATTTTATTTCTGCCAGTGAATACACTGAACTCTTAACACGAAATTTAACAAAATTTGAGTTCGGTGACAAAAGGTGCTTATGGATGAGCGAGAGGACTTTACATTATTATATGTCAGTGGTTCAGACTTTTACACTATGTGCCTGTTGAAACGGTTCGCTCCCGTGACTTTTCAACACGATATTTGGGTTCGGGTTGGAAGGATGTGCGACTCGGTTGTAAAGGCCGAATCATATAGCAGAAACGAAAACGAACCGAAACGAAAACGAAATGAACTTGAAAATGATAGCGATTATATAGGTGCCTGAGCGAATAGGATTTTGACATTTGTTGACAAGTTCTGCATTGAGTAGAAGAGTTTTTTATTTTCGATAAATACATATATTATAGAATTTATATAATTTATAGCGGATGTCGACAAATCACAAGAGAAATCAAAATTTAAATTTTTTCACCTTGTATTGACTGCATTCTTTTAAAATAACTTCTTTTTCGCTCTTTCAACTACTTTAAATTGGAATACAAACTGTCTGTCGAACTGTCAAAGTAACGGGCTGAATAGCTGAAACGAATACCCAAATGAAATAAATTTATATCATTCGTTCCGATTCGGTTCTGTTCGTTTATATAACCGAATTCATACATTTTCATAAGATTTATTTAATTCTTTTCGTTTCGGATCGTTTTCGTTTCTGCTATATGTTTGGGCCTTAAGGCGACTCACTTTCTCTTTTTCTGACCACCTCTCTATTTTAATTTCATTTTGTATCACTTTAGTATTCCATCTTAGTTTTGTTTCAGCCGCAATGATGAACAGACGTGTTTTTTATTAGGCTGCGTCTCCACAGGACATATTTTATGTTAAGACATCTGTCAAATTTAATTTATGTCTGGCTGCCAGATAGATTTTTTAGTGTGGGCTAAAAATGTCATGACATTTCATTTTTTTAAAGCTTTCATAGGAAGAGGTTCAATGAATAAAAATAAAAATATTAATGCTTTGAAATTATTACAAGCATTGGAAAAGACAGAAGCTATCCTTTTATAATGTGGGCTTTTAAAATTCCACCAACGCTCATAGCTTTTGAGAAAATTTGCAAATTTCAGGACTTCCTTCTTCCGAAGTTTAAAGTCCGCCATTTTACTTTAAAAATGTCCAAACATATGTCTAGACCACATATAGAATGGACTGCTCATCAGGAAATTTTCATGGCACCAATTCGTTCCATAGCTGACAAACCTTTTTTCACTGACATGTAAACACTTTTGTAAATTAAACATTTTTATATTCGTTTTTGGACGATGGAAACAAAATAAATTTATTTTAAAAAAATTAGAAATGCAATTTTAATGTTATTCCCCTTTTAAAACGCTTTTTTTCATTAATTACAAATATGTATGTCAAACCATGGGAAGTTATTTACCCCTGTTTCATCTATATGTCAATGATTCCGAATCTTATGGCGAAAAGAGACAGAAAGAGAAAAATCACTATAGCCATCTATTTTTTGTAAATATTCTGACAGATTTCAAAGGGAAAATACGAAATCAGGTAGGCCAACTTTAAGGTCGTAACTACCGTTATGGCGTTTTTTTTTTAAATTGCTCCTAAATTCATGTCAGATTTTTATTCCATTATTTTTGCGCTTACAATTGAAAAGTTTTTTAAAAATTTATTTCAAGTGGAATATTAAAATGTTTAAAATTAGAAAGTGTGCAGTGCTCGAATGTCCATCGCTGCTAGGACATTCAATTCTAGGAGAAGTAGTCCTATTTCAGTGAGAGTGATTATTGTAATATAAATTGTTTTTCGATATAATTATTTTATATACGGGTTGTGCCACAGGCAACGTTGATTTAATTATGTGAGAGGTTTTTCAGTGTTCAGTTATTCAGTTGTTCAAAAAGCGTTATTTGTAAATGTAAAAGTCCTGAAATGATTTTTAACAATCATATAATCATCATTGATTACTCCCGCAAAACAACACTAGCCCACTCAACTCATTCTCATACCCTGCAATCCCCCTTTTCGCGGACACTAACGTCTAGAAGTTCGTTTATAAATAGAACAATTTCGCTGAGGAATAATCTCCCAAAAGCAGTTGTCACGAAGAAATAACGCTTTTTAAATAACTGTTATATTGAACATATTAAATAAAAGTCACCTCACTCATGTAATTAATGGACTCATGTAATTGAAATGTTCTGAGTTCTACAGTCAGTACTGTACACGTTTTAAAGTTCAGTAAGGGTATATATTGTTACAATCTCCCGCGAATCTCGAGGAAGGCCGCCAGCGCATTTCCTTTGTGTAACACGGCTCTTCCTACTTCGAGGATTACATTGTAAAGGTCCGTCTCAGTAGACTTTCCTTCCTACTTTCAATTAGAGGACAAGCTTTCTATAAAATATAGTACTAAAAATCTCTTTTATTTAAACAACAACAACAATTAAATATAAATCTTACAATACTTAAACAGATAAAAAGATAATTAATTATTCGAATTGGTTTTTTAGGTGCCACATTTCTACTAGAGCTCCTCTTGCGTTTGTACTAGGTCCTGAGGGCGAGCCCCACGATGTAGTAACTAAAAATTGTTTTTAAAATGTTTTACAAATATTAAAATCATTCTAAATTTTATATGTTGTTGTGTTATATGATGAGCTGTTTGTTTATTGACTTATGTTACTGTTAGCACCACTAGCTGATCTTCGATTTGATGAATGTGAGTTAAAATTTGGTCTTGAATTACTTCTACTCTCCCATCCTGACCTTGTTTCATCGGCTGCATTATCTCTGTCGAACGAAGGAACAATATTTGAATTCCAGCTAGAATTATTTCCACGATTGTTGTTGTCGTCTCCTCTCGATCCCGAATTTTGATTTGACCTATTTGAACTACGATCTTGGTTTGTATTATTTGATGTATTCCTACTTTCAGTTCTAACACTAATCGATTCATTCCTACTTCCCCAGGATATATTTTCCGAAGTAGAATTTGATCTTAGATTATCTGGTAAGTGTTCATCTGCATCAAGCATAAGTTCATCAAACCCGTCATCTTCTAAAAAATCTTCTGGAATAGTTTCCATCATCTCATCAACATTTTCTTCTCTAGCCCCAACATTTTTAATATTATCAATATTGATGTTAAATAATTCTCGAAATGCTGTATCACAATCCAAACAAGTAACATACAGATTAGATGTGGCATTCAAAAGGGCTAAGTAGTTATTTGTTTTGAATTTTATTTCGAATTTTTTATATGTTGGGCCGCATTTGCTGCAATGAGTATCCTTGACAGTGATTTCTTTAATAGCTTCTGATGGAAACCATATTGCATTTCGACATTCTGGAAAATTAAGGCAACCAATGTAGTAGCCATCCTTATCTTTCTTTTGACGGAGAGTCATAGATGCTTGAGAAGATTTTGGACATTTAAATAACTCTTGTAATCGATTTGTTGAAGTTTGTTCAGGTGCAGATTCTTGTGGTGTTTCAGCCAATCTGAAAAAAAATAAACGATATAATAGGGAAGGATCTGTTGATGGCTGATTTTTAATTAACTCTATTTAGTTTCTGGGGATTAAAAAAACGCACATTTTGTTGCAGGAACAGCTAGCAAAATTTCTGTTTTCCAATCGATTGACTCTGATCTTCATTTTTGTAGCAAGGCCTTAATTGTGGAGCTTTTTGCATGACCCAAAACTACAAGGGAAGGCATACGTTTTTCCATTCCCAGATATACCAATTCTATAAAAAATTAGCAAAAAACCAACCTTTGTCCAATTTTTTCATCAAATCTCCGTACACGGTCCATTATTATTCTATAAGGTTCTTTATATTTTTGAATTTGTTCTCGTAAAACTAATTTAGGATCCTTTTCTCCATCGCAAATTTTTTTCAAATCAACTTCAAACTCAGCTTTAAGCATAGGCTGTGCCAATGGTAACCCATTGCATCATAGCCTTCGTAGAGACCCATACCTATTGATCCAGGAACTAATAAACCTTTATCAACTACTCCAATGTATCCTACAAAAATAGTATTTGGAAAACAAGGTTATACAGAATAAATTGTATTATTTACCTCTCTCTTTAATTTTATGTATATGTTCAGCATGTGTTGCATCAGTTTGAATACCATGCTTTTCCATAAGAGCAATTAGATCTGCTTCGGCAAGTAACGGAGGGGCTGTTGTTGAGCCTTCTTGCTTATTAATTTGTTGGCTCAAACTGTTGCCCTTTACAAAATAATAAATTGAAAAAAGATGTTTTTTTGCGGCAAATGTGCAAAGCCTTACCAATTTCATACCTATGAATCTGTTTCGCATTCCAATTCTCATAAGGCTATACATCTAAGTAGTTTCTCTCGATTTGCAAAGACTATTCGCGGTAAACTTTTCACCAGCGATTGTAATTTTAACAATAGTTTCAGAACCAGTAGCATCTTTGCTTACGCATGCAAGAAAGTGTCGTTTGATAAGCTCAAAAACACGGTCTTCATCTCCAGACAAACCTTTGTTATTATATTAAATTAAAAAAAACACGAATTGCTTCAACAATTATAAGTTGAAGTACCTGTAGCTAACTTGAGAGGATGAATCGGAGGATGAGCTTGATCTGATTTATTTCCATTACGATGATTCGGTCCCCAAACCAAAACTTTTGATGAAAACGCTCCCAATTGTGGGTGTGCGGTTTGTTGCTCTACCAAAGATCCAAATATTACAAAAGAACAAATCGATGGGTTATATGAAGGCTATGACATCATAGAGAAATTTTTATAATCAAGTGATTTTCTCGCTGGGGATTCTCTTACAATTTCTGACTTCAGCTGTATTGCTACGATATCTTCTGAACAAGGTTTTGCACCATTGGATCCTGCTAAACATCCGAAAACTGCTAGATGGATTAAGAGATTGGAACAATTACCTTATTATGATGAAATCAATGCCAAGCATGCAGCTACCGTGATAGAGATGTTTAATGCAAAACTTGCAGCATTACCCCGGGTCTACACGAGATATATCTTCTGGTATGATATCTCTTTTGACATATGACAGAACTTTTTTTGTGGGCCAATTCTGTCATGACATTTCAGTTGAAAATAATTTTCAACGAAGCAACATTGTTTTAAAAGCGCCAAAATCATCGGGAAAAAATGGCAAAGTGAACAAAATCGTTCGCAATCTTTTGCAGTTGATTCATTATTCTCGTCCTGAAATAATTTGGTTAGGTATTGTAAACATCCATTCGCAAAAAAACACTTCAAATCGACAAACCGCCATTTCTCTTCTACCAAATGTCAAAAATCTTTCTTAATCGGTGTCTTGTCATCGCCATCGCTTGATCGATATTTTCATGGCCAACTTGGGGGACTCTCTTTCTAACTTTGCATGCGAGCGAAAGAGAAGGGACACATGTCAAGAGAGAATTTATGTCTGGTGTAGGCCGGGGCCAGTGTCTCCATGTACACGGTAATTACCGTAGATGCACCGTAATCTGGTCTTTATCTACCGTCAAGGTAATAATGTATTACCGTGTCACATATCACTAGGGTTACCAGATCTGGCACTGACAAAAATCAGTACATTTGGTTCAAAGATTTTCGTTCCTGGTCAGTTGTACTTTCAGCACAAAATCTTTCGAGCAAAAAAAAACGCTAAACCATACTGTAAATACTTTTATTCATATTTCTTCAGTCTTACACCACTTTTTATATTTTACAAAAAATTAACAATAAGTAGATACACAATAAAAGACAAAAGCAAAATTTTTCCATGATAAGAAAAATTATATAAATGTGTACTATATATGGGCAGTTCCACAAAAACGGGAAGAAAATTGAATTTTTTTTGGTCCTTCGTTTTTTTAATGTATGTATTTGAAAATTGGATATAACGAATATGTATTTTACAAAACCTATTCGGAAATGCTCGTATACAGTCTATGCAGACAGGGAAGTGGTAGAGAGGGAAGTGATAATTGCACCAATGATCAGTGTAATTGAAGCAAACACGTACAATTTAATTCAAATTTAATAATATCTAAACGTAATTACGTGCCATCTGAGTGAGAATTTGACTGGCCCGAACTTTAAAATCTCCACTAAGCTCACTCCCACTACTAATCGCTCACCGACTGAGGCAAAACATATCCGCTACTATGCTGGCTTCACTTCTTCCTTTCAATTACCAAAGCGGCAAAGTCACCTGCTACGCAATTTATAGGTGATTTTAACAGATTTTTAGATGACAGGGAAGTGATAAGAATCCCTGTCGCCTCTTCCGGGAGTCCACTATCTTTTCTAATTATCGATATAAGTTTACAAAATCAGTACATTTACGTACTGAAATTAAAATTATACGGAATCAGTACTTGCAAATTTCTAAGTATGAAAATAAGTACAGTACTGATTAAATCAGTACAACTGGCAACCCTACATATCACCGTATTACCATTATAAATTACGTTGTTGTAAATATTTCATAATGTACTGCGTAAAACGAATCTCAGTCAGTCAACTTAACAAATTTTGTAATGGGAACACTGCTCCTGGTTGCTGGGAATCTCCCAATACCTAAAAGTCCCCAGCAGGAAAAAAGAGAATAGGTTCATTTTTCCATCGATGTATTCATGCAATGAAACGAAATTTAGGAATCTTGGAAACCAAAATGTAATGCAAAATTGGTATTCCTCTTTCATACATTCCACGGTAAGTGGCAATAGAAGTGAAAAAGTGTAAAAATGAAATCTAGGTGCTGCGAAGTTGAAATTACAATTTAAGGCTGCATTCGAAAATTCAGCCAGCTTCGCAGAATTGGCAGCACATCATTCAAAAAATCAAACCGCTGCAGGTTTCGGTGATATCGAGCAAGTGAGTCTGGAATGCATTACTTTTCAATGACATCCCGCGTTGCAAATACGTAGTAAACGATTAAATCAAAGAACTGTTTCAAGTTCCAGCTTTTATCTTAGAATAATCGTAATTTTAAAGTTATAGAGAGAGATTTTTGGTTATATTTTGAGATATTTGGTTCATAACGTTGTTTTTTCCTTTGAAAAATTGCACGGTAATTTACACGGTACACTTTTAGCAGATTCACCGTAATTTTGTCTAGAAACACCGTATTTTTACCCTCACAACACGGTAACTCTCGATTTACATATGGAGACACTGGCCGGGGCTAAAGGGAAAAGAATTAATTAAACGCTGCTCATAAATTTATTTTTTGATGCTTTAAATTGAGATTTACGTGAATTAAAACAATTTATAGTATTTTTTATCAACTGTTTTACTATTCTTAATAGCCATGAACTTAGTTTTAAGAATGTGAACTTGATAGAAAGCCAGTTTTAGCAGATAATGTGCAACCTGCAACCATTTACTCTACACTTGATTGACATTTAGAAATGTCAAATTTCAAGTTTTCAGTTTTGGCACTACCTGATTTTATTTCTGCCAATGATGCACTGAACTCTTAATATGAAATTGAACAAAATTTGAGTTCAGTGAAAAAGGGGGCTTATGGATGAGCGAGAGGACTATACTTTCTATACTTTTTGGTGCCATGAGTTTATATGGGAATAATGTCTGATGAGCAGTCCATTATTATATGTCAGTGGTCTAGACATAAATGGCTAAACATTTCGGCAAGACATATGTCTTGCCATTAAAAATGTTAAGACATTAGGGGTCTCCACAGGACATTTTGTAGACATAACATCTGTATTGACATGAAAAATGTCTAGTGGAGACGCTGGATTTACAAATCATCATTTCATTTGTTCTCTAGGGTGGGCCAAATAAAAAACAATATTTAAAATAAAAGCACTACATTAAAAAACATTGGTGTGCGTAGGACCACATGTTGGAAGGGAAAACTTCTATGGCCAGTGTATTACCCCGTTTATGATTAGGTTGAAAAGTTGAGTCGAAGTTGAGTTGAAAATCCGACCACCGTATATGATGTCGAGTTGAGTTCACTTTGGGTTGAAATAGAGTTCAACTGATATCAAAACATAACCTCAAATTTTTGTGTGAAATTCTCATTTTTAGATACGATAGCCTCTTTTTGTTAATTCTTTTTCTATATTTTTCAATATTTCTGATTTCCTGTAGAGTTTTCAATCAAAATGAACTTTACGGATACTAAACAAACAAAACAAATGTCATTTCAACCCAATTTCAACTCAATCCGCGTATATGAGTCGAAATTTCAACTCGACCCAGTTAGGAGAGCTAAGTTGAATTGAGTGAACCCAGTTTCAACTCGACCCCTGTTTATGAGTGGGTTGAACCTGGGTTCAACCTAGGTTGAACACAGTCATAAACGGAGTATATATTTCCAAATCAATCTTAATATTACAGGTGGGTAGGGGAAGATCGGGGCCCTTCGTACGCGGGGCACATTCGTACAGTAATTATAAAACGCATACGAAAAGGCGTGCGAGCTTGCCTTTGCATGTGTGCGACATTGTATTTTCGCGCTCGGTAAGTAAATTTTTCATCAATGTTTTTGTCAATTATTACACTAGATATGTTAAGTTTTTCTACAGTTTTTTTAGTAACTAGTAAATATCCCTAAGACATGTTTTTAATAAATTATTTATCCAGTTTGCGTATTAATATTAAAAGTGGTTATATTTCATTATAATTTGGTTAGTGGGGCACTTTCGGACAGAACCAGGTGGGGCACATTCGCACGCGTACGAATGTGCCCAAACTGGCATAATAGACGAGCGCTAATCTGCTGATGGCTAATTTCGTGTCTTATCGATGACAAACCTTGCCGCAAGTCAATATTGCATCAGCTGTTTTCGTTACCTTGTCGCCGATGTGTTTATGTATATTTTATAATGCCTACTTAATATTCGTTTTTTTACAGAAACATGGTACGAAGTTATAAACCAAAGAAGACACATAACCAAGCAGTGGATGAAGTGTCTATGCAGTCAGCAATACAGGATGTGGTACAAGGAGTGTTATCATATAGAAAAGCTGTGGATAAGTATAACTTAAAACTGTCAACACTTGAAAGCCGTGTAAAAAAATATAAGAACAGGACTGATGACGAAGCGTCGAGCAACCGTACTTTCAATTCAAAATACACAAGCGTGCAAGTTTTTTCTATTCAAGAAGAAAAGCTGTTAAATAAATATATTGTTAAATGTTGTAAGATGCACTATGGACTAACGACAATTCAAGTAAGAAAGCTGGCCTATGAGTACGCTAAATCTTTGAATTTGAAATATCCAGCAAAATGGGATGAAAATAAAATGGCTGGGAAAGATTGGATGTACGGATTTCGTAGAAGAAACCCGGACCTTAGTTAACGAAAACCCGAAAACATAAGCGCGGCGAGATCTTTTGCTTTTAATAAAACCTCTCTTAATGAGTTTTACAGAAACTTGAAGACCGACAGAATTTTTAACTTTGACGAATCAGGAGTGTCCACAGTTCTAGCTACTCCCAAAGTCTTGGCTCCAAGAAGTCAAAAACAAGTCGGACAAATTGTATCAGGAGAAAGAGGCGAACTTGTTACTTTTAGTGGTATTATATCGGCCAGTGGAAATACTATCCCTCCACTCTTCGTGTTTCCACGCGTGCATTATAAAGATAATTTTCTCGAAGGTGCAGCAGAAGGCAGTCTTGGGGCTGCAAATAAAAGCGGCTGGATAAATGGCGATATATTTATCTCTGTTTTAAAACATATCCAGAAGCACACACTCTGCACAAAAGATAATCCTATATTATTGTGTGATAATCACGAAAGTCATATTTCTCTGGAAGCTATCAACTACGCTAAAGAAAATGGCATAATTTACTTATCTTTTCCACCACACACATCACACCGCCTGCAGCCACTCGATGTTGCAGTCTTCGGACCATTTAAATCAAAACTCAAAACTGCCTTCAATAACTGGCATATTATGAATCCTGGAAAAGCACTGAGCATTTACAACATTCACAAACTTGTGAAAATTGCATTTTTCGAATCATTCACCGCAAAAAATATCACAAGTGGGTTCAGTACACCTGGAATATGGCCCCTTAATGAATTAGCCTTTAGTGATGAAGATTTTGCACCAACTGAGGTGTATATATCAAGCAACTTGGAACATATGCCACCTAATCAGAGCATTACTGAAGATTTGGCAACACCTACACCGCAGCTAATTGTCGATGGTCATGCCAGCCGTCAACTTCTGAAACACAGGATTTCTTGGAGGTTCCGCAAGAATCTAGATCCCAAACATGTAACTCACAGACGATAACTGCTGTCGGTGAATCACCGAAAACTTTTTTAACACCAGAGGCAATTCGACCGTATCCAACTGCTGTAAGAAATAAAAAACAAACAAGGGAAGACGGCTGAAAAAACAAATTGAAGACAAACACAAAGAAAAACAATTGAAGAAGCTACAACAGGAAAGAAGAGCTAAGGCCAAGCAAGTAAAACGTATTTTACAGGATTTAAATTTAGAGACAAAGAACAAGAAAGCTAAAAACCCAGAGAGTGATGCATCAGAATATGAAGGATCGGATATAAGCTTCCAAGAGAGTTCCACTTCCATTATAGGTGAAGATGAAACTGATTGTGACAATTTTGAAATGGGCACAAGACAGTTGACAATTCATGTGATACCAGACAACATTAAAGGCAACTGTTTTATTTTAGTCAAGTTCCTGAAGAAAAAGTCTTTTATCCAGGTCTTGGGACATTTCAAAATTTCCCTTTCTTTTCGGAATGTAGCATACTTACCGGCTGTCGGAAAAACGTCATTTAAAATAAAAACAACATAGAAGTGACGAGAGCAAATTTGAAGGCATGAGGAAACAAATAATTTATTTTTTAGAAACTTATTCATTATTTTCTAGAGGGGAATTCGTGTAACAGTTGTTTACTGACACGCAACTTCGGATTAATTTTAATATATTTAAAGCACTGAAGATGGCGCTTAGTGAAATTTCCCTTGTCGTTTTTTTAATGAACTGGATCGAAGACCTATATAGCTCATTAAAAAAACACTGCTTATGTAGCTAAAGTAATGAGTCACTACATGAGTAGTCGAACCGAATTTAAAGTCTCTTATCTAAGAAGGAAACCAGGATTGTCATGGACATTCGTTTTCCCAAATATTGAAGACATGCATACTGTTGATATCACTGACATTGAAATGATTCTACCTGACCTTAAGCCACCATCAGTTTGTACTTCTAGAACTTCCAAACTGTTCACTTTCTCAGTCAATTTGTCTCATTTTAATGTTCAATAGTGTGCTCATCTCGTTACTTGACTGCAAACTGTTTAATGTGCTAATCTGCACCAAAGAGTACAAAAATATGATCTCTTAATTTTAGTTATTTTAGTTATTTACTTAATAGGAAGTAGAATTTATGAAGGCATTGTTTATTTTTTCAAAGAAGTTTTAATTTTTGTTGACCAGAAGAGAAGTAATTTTGTTTTTGTTAACTAGAAGAAAAGATATTTAATTTTTGTTGACTAGAAGAGAAGTAATTTAATTTTATTGCCAAAGTATTTAATTTTATTGCCAAATAAAAGAGTTTTGATTCTACATATTTGCAGTTTTAATCACTTGTACGAAGCTGCCCCATAGCGTCTGAAAGTACCCCAGATACTGTATGAAAGTACCCCAAATGGAGGGCAGATTCGTACGAATTCTAGATTGAGTTTAAGTAATAATTGTGCATTAAATATGAAATATAATCACCTGACAATTTTTTATATTAATCTCAGATAAATATACTAGTACTATATGCAATCAGTTGATTTTTTAATGAAATAGTCGAAATTAAAAAAAATAAAATGTAAAAACCGTACGAATGGTCCCTACCTTCCCCTATGTAACGGTATTATTATAAAAATTGACGGCATCGTATCGGTAACAGCTCAAATTGCATACTTCTTGAAAACTTCAGCCTTATAGATGTGCTATTTATCTTTCCACCACTGTATTTAGCGAGCAAACGAATATTTTTGTCCCCTTCTGTTTGGATGTTCAATTAATTTTATATACAGGGTGTATACCTTTAAGCTTACAAAGCGGCCGGCTGTGGATAGGTTTTGGATAGACGAACAAAAATTCGTATGGGTGCGGGGAGGGGGGGTACATCTTAACGGTTTAGCAGCTAGGGCTTTTTGAAGTTTTTTTTGTAGAGGTTTAGATATCACCCTGTATTTTTGTAACCCTTTGAGCTATTTTCATGAATAAAATATCAGTGTACGCAGAATACTCCCACCTATCTGTCAAAACTGTTAAAATCAAGGTTCCACCTTACCAACTTCCAGAGCAATGAGTCATCAAAGTCAAAATTTTATTTTCTTTAAACTAAAATTTCAATTAAAACCACATTTTTCTCCAAAAAATGCCTAGTTATCTACAGGTAACCCCCGAAGAACACGATTAATTGGTTCCGTGTTCTTTGAAACCGTGTTGTTCGAGACTACAAAAACGGGATTCGGTTTCAAGTGTGAAAGTAAAAAAACGTTACGGTTTAACATTTTTTTTGTAAAATATAAAACTACTAGCTGGGGCTCGGTGCGCCTATTCTGCACCCATAAACCAATAGTAGTAATCAGGTGATATGAATTTTAATATACAGTAGGAGAGTTTGAAAAATGCAATTTTTTGGTATTTTTGATTCCAAATAACAAAATGTGAAACTATTAGGATCTGACATTTTGATCGAGACAATAAAAACCATCCATTGACATGGCATTTTTCGAGATATGAATTTTCATACACAGATGAAGTGACTCAATAAACCGCTTATTTTCTGTATTTTGGATAGCTGGTACCCGGTGCACCTAGCTGCACGCAACGTTTAAACATTTAAAATCAATCCAAACCTGACAGCGCCATATAGGAGGGGCTTTAGAAAGTAATAAAATATCCTATGTTCCAAGTTTTAATGTAAATAGCACATGGTTAAAATTTCATTAAAGCACGGTGTAGGAGCCTATAGCGAACATACATCCATCCATACATACATACACACATTCTTTTTTATATATCTGGATTGGTCATTTTGGTAAACTCTTCTAAGAAATCTTATACAATATTCCATGATTCAAATTAATTTCTTAAACTTTTATTAGCAAAATAAAAGAAAAATAAAACAACGAAATTTTGCAATGCATCATTTTTTCTAATTAAAATTACATTAGCATGCATGACATCTATAGGCTATTGATTATGTCCTAAAAAACAGGGAAATAAGGAACTATGACGTTCGCGGCTTTTTATTGCAGGAATCGGTCAATGGGTCATTTAAGGAGAAAAAACCGCGGAGTGTTATTAAATTAGGCGATGGAAATTGGATATAGGGGTGAAAAGGGACCCTTTTTAGTTTTTTCAATATATCTCACAAACGAAGCGAAATTTCGATATACTTGGTGCGAAATTTTTTGTAAAGAATTGAATTTCCCATCGATGAAGTTAATTTTAAAAATTTTTAAAAAAAATTTTATGCCAAAAATAATGAAACAAAAAGAAACGGAATACAGTTCTTTAGTTATGCTGCAAAGAACATTTCCAATTCGTTTGCAAAAGTAATGCATAGTGTACATCATCAACAGAGAAATTTTGGTTAGATACATTTTCAAAATTTTCTGTATCCTCGGTAGTCAGTCACTGAATTTGAATTGAACTCTTCTATAAGCCTTACAAGATCTTCTTCAACAAAGGTTTTTTTCTAAAAATAATTCATCAACGTCTTCAGCAGACATATCATCAAACCCTGTATCCATAACCTTCTATATTTACAAGCCATGAACAAGAAAAATATTGAGAGCGAATTTCCGCTCAATCGCACTACAACTCGGTGAAGTCACGTTATGTTGTTAGTGTAATTTGGAGAATTTGGTAGTCCGATTCTCTCAATTGAGATTCTTGTACATGGCTTGTAAATAAAGAAGGTTATGCTGTATCACATAGTAAACGTTCAAAATTAATTATCTAATTGTATTCGGTGTGCTTACATGGAATATTGGAGTCTTCATAAACCGTTTCCGATAAAAGAACTTTCCAACTTGCATTCAGTGTCGACGCTTTAAGATCACTTACAGATGAAGATACAGTATTATTGCAATCCAAGATTGTAAATTCTGAAAATACATTCGTATGTAATATGCCTTAAATGCTGCCGTGCAAAGGGCACAAGACCTATCTGCAAAATCTCGTTTCGAGAAAAACGGGATCAAAGTTTTCAAAATACAAATACCGAAGCATATAAAGTAACTGTTCAAAATGATAACTTTTAATTAAAAAGTACAATCAGTCTGAACTTTTTTTAAGGATAAGTATGAATATTTTATATCAAAAAGCATACAAAGCCATTTTGACCTATAATGCATATAGGTCATTTGTCCTTTGCACGGCAGTGTTGATATTACACCTTCATGCAGTGGCTGGATTAGTGATGTAGCATTTTCTGGTAGAAATATTATCTTTACATTTGAATGTTCTGACTATTTCGGATGTCCAGGGCGTTGTCTAGTAGTAGTAATACTTTGCAACTCAAATTTTGTTGCGGTTGCATTTGCGAAACCAATCTGCAAACATAGATGAAGTGATCCAAGCTCTATTGTTGGGTCGCAAATAAACCGATAGCTCTTTATCTAAGTTTTTTAACGAGCGAGGATAATTGATTTTTTTAGAAATAATGGTTTTATGCAACAATCTACCGATGCATTACTGCATAAGAGAAGATTGATTCTGTCCTTAGCCATTTTGAATCCAGGCATAGAGTTCGTCCGCTGCATACCATTCATCTTTAACACTTTTCTGCAATTCTGTTGTAAATTTACTAGCAGCCTCTACATCTACAGAAGCACTTTCTCCTTGAAGCCTGATACTGTGTAGAGAATACCGTGCTTTAAATCTTTCCATCCAGCCTGTTCTTGCACAAAATGATTGCGATTGTTGTTCTGTAGTAGTTTGCTGGCCTTCTTGTAAATGTTTATATCTTAAGCGGTTTTTGTTTGATAGTGTTCCCGCTCAAAAGCACTCTTTTGTTTACACGATCATTAATCCATATTGAAAGTGCTTTCTCAGAATTCGTTTATTTACCTTTCTTGAACAAAAAGTTCGTTTAACACCTAACACAATTGATGCATACTCTCTTATTTGTTCATCCTTCTTTTTTATTTTACGAACAGCAGCCCCATTAAAGTTCTATGTCTTTGCAACAACTGGTAATTTTTCTCCTATCTTTAGTCGTCCAAAATTTTAAGTTTATGTAGTTTCAAGTGAAATTGTACATGGTTTTCGAACTATCTTTTGATTTTCTACAGAAATTTTGCAAATTCAGGATTCCAAGAAAACTAGAAATTAATTGATCAAACAATTATAAAAAACTTGGTTAAAAATATTAAAAATTCGAAACTCAGGATCGCCTACACTTCAATAAGGGTAAAAATTCCTGAAACGTAACAGCAAAAACTAAAAAGTTTTTTTTTCAATTGGTTTTATGCTTAATCGATGAGTTTTAGGTTGCAGAATAAGTATACCAAATATTAGACAAAAAAATTTTTTTGCAACAAAGTTATTAACAATTGAAAATTGGTGCTCTTTTTATTTGAAAACGGTATAACTCTGATTCAAATCATACGATTTGAGCTCAATTAGCGTCAAATTGAAGCTAATGAATTGAATTTTTATAATATAGGACAAAAAGTAACAAAATCGATTGTTTATTAGTTTATTTATGCAAAATAAAAATAAAAATTAAAAAATTAAGGTGTTCTTCACCACGCACAACTTTTTAATCGATGCCATTCGAAAGAAAATTTAATTTCCTTTCAGAAAACGTTGAAAAAAGTTTGGAGCCGAATGTGAGACAAAAGGTACAGCAATTTGTTTATCGTGCCGTCCGCCGTCCGAACGCGCTGCGACTTGTCTCAGCCGCGCGCGCTAATCTTTACGTAAATCAAGAATTTTCTTGTCTGCGGCAGTTAGCATGCATCAACGACTGTGATTGTCCTAAACAATAGAATTAGTTCATTTATTGCAATTGTGAGTGTAAATTAACAGTGTAAAATTTTATTAACATTACAAATATTAACAATCGCGACTTCTGGGATAGTGCATCATGCGCCCCAATTCGTGTTGCAATCCTCTCAGGAAAGAAAAACACAAATGTGTTTACAAAAACCTTAGGTTGGTTACCGCAGAGTGTCCACCTAATTTCGCCAATTTGATTGGCAAATTTGTTTGCGATACTTGTCGACTTGCTGTAAACAAAAATAAAGTAACCGTTCAGATAGTAGACATAAGGTATTTTTTTAAGTTTCGTTTTTTCAGGCTGCATTTCTTTTTGTTTTGGTTATTTTATCTCATTCGTTCATTTTTTAACTTTTATTAGCGAAAAAGCGTCCGGTAACGAAGTTGCCGAAGAAACTTCGTCCGAGGAAACCAACGAACAGGAGCTGTCAGATAATTCGTAAGAGAAAATTGACCCGACCTTTAAAGATGCTAAACTCGAAATGGAAATAGAACACGAACGACAAATCCGTTTGGCCCGAGAAGTGCAAAAACCAGAGCGATCTTCCAAACTTTTAAAAGGTTCCCAGGAGAAGTACAATGACGATGATGTACCGCAATTACCGCCAGCGAAACGTAAAAAATCATGTTCCGAAGAACTGGATGAAGGATACGTTGCAGATATAAAAGCAGCATTATACCGTCAACCAAACCGACGTGGCAAAATTGAGGTGCTGACGACACTGTCGAAGGAGGTGAGCATTCGAAAAATGCAAGATTATTTTGGAGTGTCGGTCAGAATGGCTTCTAAAGCAAAAAAACTACGCAAAACAGAGGGGTACAAAACTTGTCCTCCAAAAAGAAAAAGGAAGGGTCGCTCGTTACCGGATTCCATAAAGCAGAAAGTAATAGATTTTTATCTGTCTGATGATGCTAGTCGCATGAAAGCCGGAAGTAAGGATTACGTATCCGTCAAAACAGATACAGGGCGTGAGCACCGACAGACCCGTTTGTTAAGCCTGAAACAGAATCAACGCAGTGCAGTGTACTGCACCGCCTGTCAAAGTTTGGTTTCGTGCTTTTCTACTACCCGGGACACAATTGCATGCAGGGCAGTGAGCAGCAGAATACTGCACTGCAGGTTTAGGCTAATTTCTAATTTTACTGTGCAGTGTGTGATTTGAAGTTTAATTTTCTAACCTCACAAATTTTTATAAAAGTGATATTAAGTGGCAGTAGTTTTCAAAGACATAATTTAAGAATTGCACATGAGTTAAATGATTTATATACTGTTTTAGTTAACAATAGTTTATAGTCTTACATGTTTGTTAAATGGAATTGTTCTGTTTTTTATTTATTTTTATAATGAAGTTATTTTTTTTACACTATTTTTATAATAAAGATAATTTTCTTAATATAGAAAATATAAAAAGTATATAAATCTGTCTCTTTTTTTCATAAAATTTAGTTTTTCCATTTTAAAATTTTTTTGACGTTCAAGCTTTGACAACACTGCACTGGGTTGATTTCGTTATAACACGCAGTGCTGTAATTTTTGACAATCAGTAAACAACACTGCATACTGCACACTGCATTGATTCTGTTTCAGGCTTTACTCTACAACATTGACGAACTGCAAATGATGTTTATCAGAAAATATCCTGATATTAAAATCAGCGTTTCGGCCTTCCGCAAATTGCGACCCAAAGAGTGTTTGGTGGTTAACACGCGAGCAGGGATGCACAATGTGTGTTTGGAAAATATAAGTTTAATAAAATAAAATACAAGAAAACTCCAAAATTTAAAAAGAAAGATATAACTTATCAATTTATTTCTAATTAACAATGTGATCGATCTTGTCACGATGGCGACTCAGAAGCAGAAGGAAAAAATTCCGTCAGCCACAAAGCTTTTTTACATAAAGAGACGATTGCGATATTGGACCAACTTTAGTGTGGCCAACATCAAACTTCCAGAAAAGTAAAAATACACCTGCACTCGTTTTATTTTTCTACATCCTCCGGGCGGGCAGGTGAAGTAGAAGACTCATCGTGTTGTAATTCCAAGGGGTAAAGATGTTGAACCGATCTCCTAAATAAGGATCCATCGCCCAACCGTATCTCACACGCTCGTACTCTGCCATCTCTTCCTGGATAAACACGTTCGATAATAGCTAATCTCCACAACAAGCGGGGCGCGTGCTGCTCGTACATTAGTACTACATCTCCTACATTTAAGTTGCCTCCAAAACATCCTTTCGTTGTGTGATGTAAAGTTCTTAGTTGCTGTATGTACTCCATTCGCCATCTTTTCCATAGGGCATTCATCAACTTAAAACGAGTTTTCCATAATTCCCTTATTTGAACGGCGGAAGCTGACCTTACGGTATCTGGAATAAAATCTAGTGCAGATGGATTAGAGCTTTGCAAAAAATGTGAAGGTGTCAAAGGGTTTAAATCTTTGGGATCGTCGTTTACATACGTCAAAGGCCGACTGTTGATCATAGACTCGACTTCTACTAGAACTGTCTGCATCTCCTCAAATGATAGAGTTGATTTTCCAATTACCAATTTCAAAGCGTTCTTTACATAACGCACCAACCGTTCCCAGAAACCACCCCACCAAGGCGCTCGCTCAACTATAAATTCCCATGATATTTTATTATTTGCCAGGTAGTCTTGGAATTCTTTAGCAAATAAACTAGAACCAAGAACTTGCAATTCTTTGGCTGCACGCTTAAAGGTTCGAGCATTGTCCGATATAATTAAATTAGGGAGACCCCTTCGTGCAAAAAAACGTCTTAAACCCAACATACAGCTCTCGACGCCCAGATTAGGCACCAACTCCAGGTGAACCGCTCGAACAGTTGCGCAAGTTAAAAGCATTATGTATGATTTGACGGTACTTGTGTCAGTAGATGACCATTTGACAAAAAGCGGCCCTGCAAAATCTATGCCCACCGTCTCAAAGGGCTTCGTAGATACTAGTCTGCTTCGCGGTAGAGGTGCAAAGGGGTGAGTCACTGGTCTGCTGAAAAGGCGTCGGCAAATTCTGCAGCCTTTTAATACAGTCTTAATCATCTGACGAGCCCGGGGAATCCAAAATTTCTCTCTAATTCGAGTTAATACAGCATTCACCCCACCATGGAGTAGTCGATGATGAGTATCAATTATGATCAGCTTTACTAAATGACTTGACCTAGGTAATATTGCGGGGAAAGTACTTTCATAATTTAGATCCATGAATTGTAAGCGTGTGCCTGCGCGTATAACTCCTTCGATATCCATCATTGGATTCAATGATAATATAGGGGAATTCGCCGGAATCGCCTTATCAACTTTTAGCGCTTTCATCTCATCATTATAACATTCTTCTTGAATAAATTTTATCCAAAACAATTCGGCTAACTTGATTTCCTTACTAACAAGAAATTTGTTAGTCGTTATCGGTATCTTTCGAGCATGCCTTACAAACCTTTGTATATAGGCAGTCACCCGTAGTAGTCGCATATAAGAACTAAAATTCGTCAGATTTAATAATGCTTTTCTTGGGCTATCATCAAAACTTTCAAGCGGTTGCAGAGAAATTAAACTTAGCTCATCAGAATTATCTTGTCTCACAATCTGAGGCCATTCTTCTTCATCCTTACACAACCAAAGGGGTCCAGCTAACCAAGAAAGTGAGTTAGTTAAGTTTTTTCCAAATACGTCTCGAGTTACAAAATCCGCTGGGTTAGATTCACCAGGACAATGCCTCCAATTTTCGCATAACGTGCATTGTCGAATTTCTCTCACTCTATTGGCTACATAAACATTCCATCGTCTTAAATCTCCATTGATCCAATGATGTACTATTTTAGAATCTGTCCAAAGAAATATATTTGATATCGCCATGTTCAAATTGTCTACTAAATATTTACAAAGACGAGCAGCAATAAGGGCGGCAGTTAACTCCAATTTCGGTAGTGTTAGCTGTTTATTTTGTTTCAATATAGGTGCTAAACGATTTTTTGAACAAACGAATTTCGTTGTAATGACATCCCTTACTTTTGTTCTTAGAAAAGCCACAGCCCCATACGCTAATGGGCTAGCATCGGCAAATAAGTGCAATTGAACGGAATTCGCTTTATTTACGTCTGTCATGCACCGAGGCAAAAAAACTTCATTTAAATCTGCAAATTCTTGATGACACTTCCTCCAAATTTTCATAAGTTCTGTAGGAATGTTCTCATCCCAAGATAATTTTAATCGCCATAATTTCTGAAAAAGCATTTTTAATTTGACCGTAAAGGGAGCAAGAATTCCTAATGGATCAAAAACTCGCGCCATCAATTGTAGTATTGTTCTTTTCGTTACGCCGTCACTCGCCACTTGTAAGATAAACTCGCGAGCAGGTTCCAAATCCACAAAAATCTCATCCGTCAAGCAGTTCCAAAATAATCCTAATACCTTTTGCTTAATAGGTAGTTCAGTTTTCTCTGCTAATATTGTTCTTAGGGAAGCATCGTTTGTATTCCATTTTCGGATGTTCATGTTAGCGCGCTTCATCAGCCAGCTCGTTTCCGAATAAACTTTGAAAGCAAACCTCGGCTCGTTCACACTCGTGACTAAGTCATCCATATAAAAGGATTTTTTCAGCAGCGAGCAAACATCTGGAAAATTTGGAGACTCTGTTTCTAAATGTTTTTGAATCACGGCTTCTAACAGAAAGGGACTGCACTTCACACCAAAGGTTACCCTGGTCATGCGGTACTCTTGGGCAGCTGGCAAATGAGTGGTACTCTCAATAGGTTGTTTAAACCAAAAGAATCTATGAACATCTTTGTCCGCACAGCACAATCGGATTTGTAAAAATGCCTTCTCAATATCGGCAACTAGTGCGGTGGTACCTATCCGAAAATTTAATAAAATTGACAGAATGTCAGGAAGCAAATTCGGACCGGCATTCAAGAGGTCATTCAATGAGGACTCACCTGGCAATCGCGCTGAAGCGTCGAAAACAATACGTAATTTTGTTGTTGCCTTATCTTCTCGATATACCGGACGATGAGGCATATAATATATCGGACGGTCACTGGCTTCTTCGTTATAGTTAACTGGTTCCGCAACTCCAGACTTGATCAGATCAATCATGACACTATCGTATTCTGTTAGTGCTTTAGGATCTCTAGATAATCTTCGTACCAAACCATGGAACCTCTTAAAGGCACTCTCGCGATAGCTATGTAATTTAGGTCGTGCTTCTAACCATAAGAGAGACCCTTCGTAATAATTTTCCACCCGTTTAACATATCGGTCGAACTCCAAACTCACATCTTCCGCATCAGGTGCTTTTATACCTAGAACTTCAAGATCCCACATTCGACTGGTATCATCTGGCGAACCTTCTTCAAGCGAAGACGATATATACATTGACACTGATTCAAACTCTGATGCATGATTATTACACAACGGTCCTTGAATCGTCCATCCTAACTTAGTGTGAACTGCTGTTAATTCATTGGCAATCCGTTCAACTTTTCCAGACATGAATCGCCAGTAAAAATCTGATCCTATGAGCACAGAAATCCCATCTTCAGGTTCTCCCAAAATACGAGAATCCGCGAGAGCAAACCTAGAAAATCTGGAATCGTTTGAATCTGGAATGGGTAACGTGTCAACACAAATTTCCGGAACTACAACTGCCGTCATAAAGGTGAAAGAATTGTCATGTTGACTCCGAAGGTTTATCCTCACTCGACTGCAGAGTTGGATTGGTGGTTTCTTTGATGATCCAAATGGCAGGATCCTAATTTTAACTTTATCCACAACTGGTAAATCCAACTTATCCGCTATCCGCTGTGTAATGTAGGAGCGCTGGCTACCGCCGTCGAAAACGATCCTCACCAAAAGAGCCGCAGCAGCATCACGACGTGCCGGCGTAGACACAAAGGCACAAGCAGTTTGTAAGTGCACGTTAGACGAGAAAGAGTTTGCTGAGCATAAATTAGTCGTGCTAGGATCAGCAGAACGAACTGATTCTTTTAATTTCTTTTCCACTTTAGGTTCACTGCATTTTACAATTTCAGTCTCGCATAAAGACAGTGCGTGCCGACCATTACATTTACGACAGTTTAATCTTACCTTGCAATGTCTGGACGTGTGCCCCCTTCTGGTACATTTGAAGCATCTCCCTTCTTTGCTAAGCACAGCTTTTTTTTCCTCGAGTTTCAAAGGGGTCTCGCAGGCATCTGAAAAGTGATTATTATTCTTACAAAAGATACAAATTTTCTTGCCGTCAGTTGGGGTTAATAATCCAGCGGCAGTCTTAACCGCTTTTGTGTTCAATGTTGAATTTGATGTGGTAGGTTTCCTATCTGCAACACCTGCCCGTTCCAAAGCTTCTATTTCCCGCTTCAAAAACTTCAACAAAAAATTGACTCCTTTATCAATTGCAAATGACATGGTACTTGAATTTGATGCAGAGCTAACCGATTGGGCATCATTTTCGTCTTTTCCTAGCTGTTGGTCAACGTCCTGGCTGTCATATAAACGATGATATTCTACACGTAAATCTTGTGGTAAACACTTCAATAAAACTGTTTTTAGTGTAACATAGTAATTGCTAGAAGGAATCCCTAGAGTTGTCAACGAACGCGTATTGGATATGACAGCGTTGTATAGTCGCCTTAAACCGGCTACATCATTCCTAGAAGATATAGAATTTAATGAAATTAGTTGCTGAATATGTTTATCCACTATTTTTTCGACGTCGCCATATTCCTCTTGCAGTAGCGAAATTGCTGCATCATAGCAAGCCGCTGTGGGTGAAAAGCCGGCGATAGTAGCGGCTGCTTTACCATACAAAACTGTCTGTAAATAAGAGAATTTTTCCCTGGTACTTAACGAGTCATTTCCATGCACTAGGGCGTTGAACTGCTCCCAAAAAGGTAACCACTCCTTATGATCGCCCGAGAATTTCTTTAAGTCGATTTTAGGCAACTTCATCGTTGATTTCTGACCGCGGGTGTGTTCATGTGAAGGTAATGACGCACCCGATGGAAAAAGAGTTTGATCGCGAAGAGATTTTAGCCTTTCCAGTCGAACATTTATTCGCGAAATTGAACTCACAACTTTATCATCATAATCCGCAATTGCTTCTTGCTCCCTTTCGTAATCTTCTGGTTTTAAATTTGCCAAAATGTTTATATCCGCACTACGAAGGTTTTCCCTAGCGTTCTTCAATCTTGCTAATTGCACAGAAAGCTCTTCTATAACCTCATCAAAATTTTCGCTATTATCGGGTCTGGACTGCGTTTCTGGCACTTTTAAATAATCATTAATCGATTTTGTCAATAATGTAATCTGCCGCCGGTGAACTCCACGAGCTACGGCATCCATGTGGTCTTCTATTATTGTAAATGTCAAGTTCAAAAAAAAGTTCGATCACTACTTGGAGATCACTTATACGTCTTTTTTCCTAAAGACCCGGTTTAATATCCCGGGTTTCGGCACCAATTTGGAAAATATAAGTTTAATAAAATAAAATACAAGAAAACTCCAAAATTTAAAAAGAAAGATATAACTTATCAATTTATTTCTAATTAACAATGTGATCGATCTTGTCACGATGGCGACTCAGAAGCAGAAGGAAAAAATTCCGTCAGCCACAAAGCTTTTTTACATAAAGAGACGATTGCGATATTGGACCAACTTTAGTGTGGCCAACATCAAACTTCCAGAAAAGTAAAAATACACCTGCACTCGTTTTATTTTTCTACAGTGTGTGTGTGGAAGAATTACCAAAACATGAAACTCAAATTCACGGGTTTGACAACTGCACTGAAAGGCGTGGGTTGCATCTTCTCTAAAAAAATATCACGATGCCCTTAAAGAAGTTGTTTGCACCCCACACGCGAGCTGTTTTTTCGGACATGCAAAAACTGCCCAGGAGTCGACCGATTTTGCACGAAAGTAGAGGAACTTCTAGAAGACCATTTACTAAGGTTACATGTCGGACTTGAGGACTTGACTTGAACTTGAACTGACAGTTTTATCCGCGGCGACAGCTTACCTACTTGAGAGCTTGACTTCAAGCAGGCTTGAAATATATTTGACACTTCGCATAAATTTGCCTCGAAATACCTGATGGGAGAAACAATTTTATGTGCAGCTTATATAAATAAAATAAATTTATTAAGTGAATTGCACAGGAAGTGAATTGCACAATCAACGGAGAACTAATTTCAAAGCTCAAGTACTGAAGCAGAGGTTACATGGCTAGTTCAAGTCGATCGGACAAATTTTTTGGACCGACTTGAGTGAAGTAGACTTGAAGTCGATCTGAGGTTACATGACTTTCAAGTCTACTTGAAGCCGACTTCAAGTATGCATGTAATCATAGTAATTGTATCAGCCATATAAAGTATAGAGAGTGGATTTCAGTTGACAGGTGGGTCTTTGATTTTGTTTTCCTTTTCAGTGTGTTTTTTAAAAGAATCCTTCTTAGTTCGTTAATTTTATTTGGATTTTTGTAAGACTGATTACGTAGAACAAAACGAGACCATCGGAGAATTCATGGGGAAATTCAAGAGCGGATTAATTTCTCTTTTAAAACACGATTTTATTACTTCGCAACAATCTGCCTTTTTTCGCAACTGAAGAATAATTTGAAGAAAGGTGAATTGCTAGTCACGTTAGACTTTTCGCAAAATTATACGTTCAAAATTCAAGACTCAATTCAGTCTCAATATTGGGTGAATTCACAAGCTACTCTTCACCCTTATGTGGTTTACTATAAAAAAGGGAGGGAAATTTTGCATGATTGTTTTGTTGTCATCGGAGAAAAGGATGAACACGATGCTGTAGCTGTACATTTGTATAACAAAGCGTTGATCAAGTTTTTAAAATCAAAACACGGTTCTCGGAATATCAAAAAAATGTACTACTTTTCTGATGGTGCAGGTTCTCAATATAAAAACAGAAAGAATTTTATCAATTTGCTGCATCATCAGAAAGATTTCAAAATTCAAGCAGAGTGGCATTTTTTTGCAACATCACATGGCAAGGGGCATGTGATGGTATTGGAGGAACTGTCAAGAGAAAAGCTCACAGGGCTAGTATGCAAGATTTGAGAGTGATCACAACTCCTCGTCAGCTTTTCGATTGGGCAACCGAGTCGTTCAAAAACATGAAGTTTGCTTTTTGCAGCACCGGAGATCAAAAACAAAAAGGGACGAGTCTCAGCTACAGATTTCAAAAGTCTGTGCGCATCGTTGACACTCGTCAGTATCATTCATTCGTGCCGAAAAATTGTAAAACTATGATTTGTCGGCATTACTCTGCGGCTAAAGATTACAAAAGTCACAATGTTTCCGTTTAAACGTCTGTATCTTGAACGATTTTATAATAAGTTTTATAATTTGTAATGATAAATTGATTAGAGCTAATTGTATTCTATATTTTTTCAACAATCGAAAATCAAAAATTCGTGAATGCGTTCACAAAGCGCGAGCAGCAGGATCAAATTACGGTCAAATTACTAAGTCCAATCGTGGCGCGCTCGGACGCGCGGGCGGCGCGATAAACAAATTGCTGTACCTTTTGTCTCACATTCGGCTCCAAACTTTTTTCAACGTTTTCTGAAAGGAAATTAAATTTTCTTTCGAATGGCATCGATTAAAAAGTTGTGCGTGGTGAAGAACACCTTAATTTTTTAATTTTTATTTTTATTTTGCATAAATAAACTAATAAACAATCGATTTTGTTACTTTTTGTCCTATATTATAAAAATTCAATTCATTAGCTTCAATTTGACGCTAATTGAGCTCAAATCGTATGATTTGAATCAGAGTTATACCGTTTTCAAATAAAAAGAGCACCAATTTTCAATTGTTAATAACTTTGTTGCAAAAAAATTTTTTTGTCTAATATTTGGTATACTTATTCTGCAACCTAAAACTCATCGATTAAGCATAAAACCAATTGAAAAAAAAACTTTGTAGTTTTTGCTGTTACGTTTCAGGAATTTTTACCCATAAGTTTAAACTTACATCTAACGAAAACTGCACTAAATCATCAAATTTATACAATAAATTATGGTCGATGGGTATTTCCCTTATTTTTCACGAAATAATATAGTAAACAACATGAAATTTCGAAGAAATATCGCAACTAAATTTAATTACATACAGCCAACTCTCTTTTTACACGGTAGATACGTTCCAGAAAAAACCGTGTAAAAAAATATTGTGTATAAAAATAGGTTATTGGGTGCATATCCCTAAAACCTGCTAAAATGAGGGAAATTAAAAGGTTAAAAAAATAGTTGTATGTAGTAATATTAAAAGTTTAAACACATTATATTCGTTCATAAAAACAGAAAATTTAGTTCATTCAATTTCATTTTTAAACTAATAAAAACAATTAAAAATCAACAAAAATCAAAGAATATAGAATTGAAAACCAACGAAGGCGCAGGTTGGTATAAACCATAACATTATTCCGTCGGAGTAGATGCTGCTACCCCACAGAATGGGCTGGTGTAGCAGCATCTACGCTGATGTGCGCCCAACTACGCCGGCGTACATACTCCAATGAAAATGAAACGCTCCATTTATTGTCTAAACAGTTTTTTTTTATTTTTTTGAATAAAATTTAAAGCGACTTCATTTATATTTACGTTTAACTACTGCTACACCACAATTTGGGCTGGGGTAGCTGCAATTACGCCGATGTACGCCCAACTACTCCGGATTACGTACTCCAAGGAAAATGCAACGCACCTACTGTATACAAAGAGTAAAGCCTCGGCCACGATACGAGTGAAGAGCCGAGAAATTAAATTTTTCTGGTGGCGCTCGCCGCTCTTATCGCTGCCGAGGCTTAACACAACGTAGGGAAGCTGTAATATCTCCAGCTTCTTTGGAACCGAAAATCAACGTGAAAAGTCCAACACATTCAATTCAATTGAACTCACAATCACACAAAGGTTTGCTTTGATACAGTTCCCTCAGAAGCTGAAGTAAACGCAGCTTCTTCGGAACCGAATAGCGCGATATGGCAAGTCGAACATAGACAAAGGACGCCGCACGTTTTGTATGAAAAATGGCTTTCGGCTAATTTTTTTGAAATTTTGCAGGTAAACAGTTCTCAACATTTAGATCAAAAGTCTCAATGGGCACAAAGCCCCATCACCCCTCCAAAAACTACCCTCAAAGGGCTAGGGGGATATAACTGATTTCCGAATGTAAAACAATTCATTTTTGAAGTCCACCCAACGGCTACCCCAAACAACCACCCCTGTGACTCTCCAACCACCGAGCAGCCAACCCCTACGTTGGTAATTCAGTAATCAGGAAAATCCATAGGATGGGTCGTGGTGTGGGAAGGGGTTGACTGCTCGTTGGTTAGAGGGTCAAAGGGATGGTTGTTTGGGGTAGCCGTTGGGTGGACTACAAGATTAAATTGTTTTACATTCAGAAATCAGTTATATCCCCCTAGCCCCTTGGGCTGGTTTTTGGGGGGAAGAAGGGGTGATGGGGCTTTGTACCCATTGAGACTTTTGATCTACATGTTGAGAACTAGCAACCTGCAAAATTTCAAAAAAAATTAGCTGAAAGCCATTTTCCATACAAAACGTGCGGGGTCCTTTAAACAAATACAAATTAGTGACATAAAGTTCGAATTTGTAAGTCACTGTCAAGTATGTACTTCATCGAAATGTAATGTGATTTAAAAAAAACACCCTTCGGGTGGTTTGCCTTGAAATAATTTCATTTTTAGACGCACGAAGTTTTTCCCCTTTTGCTTATTATTTGTATTTTCTCATTGTTAAGTTTTAAGCCACACAGGCGAAGTGATAGCAGGAACATAATGCTCGCATAAACCTATGAAAGCTTTTCGTTGTCAAATAATAGACACCATGTATCTAGATAGGAACGAACAAAATAAAGTCCCGGCGAAGCGACCAAAACCACGACCAAAAAATTTAGAATCTATTTCTATTTTCTGGCTGATAAGGCCGTATCAGAACCTATGCAGCGCTGCAACGACAAGTGTTTCTTACCCCGTTTATGACTAGGTTCAACCTAGGTTCAACCCAGGTTGAACCCAGTCATAAACGGGGATCGAGTTGAAACTGGGTCCACTCAACCCAACTCAGCTCTCCTACCTGGGTCGAGTTGATATTTCGCCTCATAAACGCGTGTTGAGTTGAAATTGGGTTGAAGTGACATTTATTTTGTTTGTTTACCATCCGTGAAGTCTGCCTTCGGCGTTAGTTTTGTATTCGGTGTTTTTGTAGGGCGTTAATTATTTTATATTAACTATATATGTAAAAACAGAGGAAATTTAATTTTGACAATGGCTAAAAGAAATGTTTGTGAGCATCAGGAAACAAAAACTATGTTAGAAATAATGTGGGAACCATTTTGATGGAAAACTGTAAAGGAAGTCAAAAATATAGAAAAAGAATTAACAAAAAGAGGTTATGTTTTGATGGCAGTTCAACCCGATTTCAACCCAAAGTGAACTCAACTCGGAATCATATACGCTGGTCGAAATTTCAACTCAACCTCGACTCAACTTTTCAACCTAATCATAAACGGGGTATCTATTGGCTGAGGCTGGTAAAATGACAAGCAAAGCAGCACCAGACCAGCGTGCTGCATTTTCATCTCAAATCCTAATTTTGCTGCATATACATGCAGCACTTTTGGCACTTCGTAATGCGGCAAGTGATTTTAAACAAGGAGACGCGGAATTTTTTTGTTTTAAATTATTTAAAAGGACATGGAGTAATAATTGGTAGAACTAGTGCAATTTTTAAATTTTTAATTTGATGTTTAGCTATCAAATAAAAAGTGCGCTGCACAGCGGAAAAGACTAGTATCTGATACCGACTGCAGCATGTTGCTCTGGTGCTGGTGCTGCACGCTGCATATTTGTAGGTTCTGATACGGCCTATAGCAAGAACACAATGCTCGCCATAAGCCACGGGCTATGAAAGCTTTAAGGCTGGTTTACACTTAGAATATAGAATTACAGGAAAGGCCCTCGCGGATAAAATCCATGTATGCGAGCGTAGTGAAATATGTGGTCAGTCGACTGTCAAATTGGTATAAATGCGGGTCAGTTGAATGTCAAATTTTCCCGCGGCACTTTCTTTAAAACGAGTTTTTCTATAAAATTTATTTACAGTTTTTTAAAAAACTAATATCAAAAAAGAAAGAAAGTTTCAAGAATTTGTTTTTAGTGTAATTGAAGTTGTTACGAGTGAATTTTCGGTGAAAAAAAAACAATGAAGTGTGCAGTTTGAATTTCACTACCCTAAAATTCTGCGAAGGCCCTTCCTTTAGTTCTATATTCTAAGGGTTTACATCCCAAGAATAAATTGGAAGAGCAAATTTGAACTCCTTTATCGCATAGAAAATAGTATGGTTCTAATGGTGTAACCACAATTGGGGCGACGAGCGAAACTACCGTCGCAACTACTGTCAAACACATTTATAATACACACCATTCTTATGAAGTTGCCCAAAATTGTACCACGGCCATGGCGACGACCACGACCACTCTATTAAATTTCCAATTCGTAGCCGTCATCTGTCAAAAGTTGTTTTGTGATTTTTGTTTTTCGACATGGAACGATAGTACATTATTATGAGCAGTTTATATAGCGGCTTATAAATGCATTTGTACATAATGCTGAAATGAAATCAATTTTAGGCTGCGTTCAAGTTACGCAGTTGACTGCAAAATATTGCATTTATGCGTTCAAAATATGCTAACAGCTGCAAAATTACTTGAATACTCGCCATTCGAATGCTGCTGCTGCATTGAATTTGCAGTCAGCTGCGTAACTTGAACGCAGCCTATTGCTTCTTTTAGCCGAGAAATGTAAAAAACGATGGAAAAATTTAGTGATTGTAGCTAGCGACATCACCCTAATTGTGTTCACACGACTACTTTCGCCGCGATAACCCCCGTGGCCGTGGTCGTCGCAGTAGTTGTCGCCCCAATTGTGGTTATAGCATAATTCTGTTTCACCAACGTGGCAACAATTTCAATTCAATTTATTCGACTTCTATGGAACATTGATTACATTTCGGTGTAAACTAATAACAATAGTACAATTTTTTTTATGGATTGTAAAAGTTTTATCCATTTGTCATTTACTTATGAACTTTCAGCCAAGCTAATTTATCAATTATTAATTTGGAAATGTCACACTTGCGACCTGTGTGCATACAACAGAATTGGACCTCCATGGGAAAACTTTTACACTTACAAACTAATCTTACGTACTAAATCTAACCTACGTGTGAACTCTACCATTATTGCATAGAAACATGTGAGAAGACTAATCCTGCCGCAAGTGTGAATGCGTACTTAATATTAAGACGGAATAATAGCTTTAACAAAATCTTATTATTTATTTTTTCCTTCATAAAATATATACCTGGGATAGTAGTTTCTTATCCCTCTATAACCTAATGAACTCTATGTTCAAAAGTTTTCATCTCAGTGTCAAATTCTATTATAAATAAACAGCACTTAGAAAATAAACGATTATGTAATTCATTATCTAACATCACTCCCCTAATAAATAAACTTAAACTAAATGTAAGGCAATCAGTAGTGGGATGAGAACTTCTGAAAGAATTGAGCATTGTAAATTAACCCTTATGCTTGTCTATTGTATGGTATTCATCATCATTTCGGGCAATTTCCTTAAAAATGTCCAACAATTTTTGGGTTACGGCCTTTATTTTTGAAGATATTAGCAAATTTTGATGTTAAAGTTGGCTTTATTTGGTAGTTTGGTACTTTGTCACTTTGGTACTTTGGTATTAGAGCTACGTTCAGACGGTGATCTTTTTCCCGAATACCGTATACGGGATTTTATCGAATAGAACAGTGGCAATGATAATTACATTAGCATGTTACCACTATGCCCATGCGGGAAAATCTCGTATTCGTGAAATTTGTTTTCCAGCATACCGTACGAACTTGCCACTAAGATTCGATAAATCTCGAATGCATTTTATTGAATACGTGATGAAGTAGCCTTTAGTTTTATATTGCGTCGTTCACATGAATCAAATTTTCCCGAATCTCGAACTTTTTTGTTCTAGGCTGTTCTTCGAACTCCTGCGTCGAATTTTAATTGCCAGTTACAACCCGTTGCCAAGTACCTTTAATAAAAAAAATTATTATTGAACGAGTACATTAGAAACATAATTTTCGGAAGGTGTAAAGAACTATTTTCAAATAATACTGAAGACATATCGCAGTTTTTTCATGAATATTTTCCGGCTTCTGTTCATTATTTAGCGCTAATTATCATGTTTTTAGGTGCTAGAAGCACCTAATAACACTATTCATTATTTTTATTTAATTTTCAGCCAAGGCGACTATAAAAAACGGACATATATTAGGGATACGTTTTTAAAATCAAACCAGATTTTCGTGAAAAAATCGAATCGAACAGTCCCGTGTGAATAGCCGTGCCGTATTCGATAAAACCGTATACGTGAAAAACTCTAATCGAATAGTCGTCGTCTGACCGTAGCCTAGCACAATAGAAAATTTAATTTTAGCTCAAAGTTATACTAGGAGTGGATAGGTGGACATAAAAATCTTGCTAAAAGGGTTTTTGCTTTCGACAGATCCGCAAAAAACTTCACTGCAAGTATTTCCAAAAATTTTATTCAAAAAGGCTTATTTCTTGAGGTGACTAATCAAAAGATCGTATTTCTCACAATCCCGATCAAAAAGGCCTATTTCTAAACAAATTATTAAAAAAAATATAGTTTTAATGTGTAGTTTTTTAAATAATAAACACATATTATATTGTAGTCTTTACCTTCACATGAATTTGCAATTAATATATATTTTAGCATTTTATTTATAGGAACAGGCAGTTTTTTTCGATTTCTGTAATGTTTGTTTATGATGGAAATACGCCCTTTTGAACAGACACTCCTCAATTGTCAAAACTATTCTAGTTTATAATTTCAAAAGTGTGTTAAAATTGTTTTGTTTATTATCTCGGAATGAAGAAATTTTTACTGTCAATAAGACCATTCGGCAAGTCTTAAGACGGTGAAAAGCATAGAAATGCAGAATCATCTGCAGAAACAACCGCGAAAAGATCCCGTTCTGATGCATTAAGTTGTGAAAATCCGATCAATCAAAATATACTAATAGTAGGTATACATGCGAAATTGAAGCCGGATTCAAGGCAGCTTGGATCTTAGAAAAATCCATGTATACTCAGATCAGAAAACTCATTTCTTTTCGATTACGTTTGAATCCATTTAAACTTCAATTACTGGATCCGATGATGTCAAATACGCAAATTCTCACTTTCAATCTTTCGATCTCTGGATCGTTCGATTTGGTCATGTATATGTGGTATAAGTCATACCCCCCCCCCCGCGCCATTCGCAAAAAGGTATCTACGCCACTGAATTAGATTAGTTATGAAATAGTTTTACCGTTTTACTATGAATTATTTTTGATGTAAACATACTGCTTACCTACTTACTTTGGGCCCCTCTAAATATTAAGCACATATATTTGTATATATTTCCTATGCATGCAATATAAAAATTAAGTAGATTATGAACAATAGATAAATCAATGTGAATAATAGTTAAATTAATATCTGAAAATAAATAAATAAATATATATAAATTGTATAAATTATAATATAGTAATAAAATTACTATATTTTAATTATATCTTAGCTGTAAGTCCCACGCTGGCTGAATTGTACAATTGCTGCATGCGGCTTCCATTTAATATTCCTCTGATTTTTTTCCTTGCTAGCTGGTTATATGTATTTTTCCTTTTATTTCCTTTACTGGACGGTTCAATTTATTCGACTTCTATGGAACATTGATTACATTTCGGTGTAAACTAATAACAATAGTACAATTTTTTTTATGGATTGTAAAAGTTTTATCCATTTGTCATTTACTTATGAACTTTCAGCCAAGCTAATTTATCAATTATTAATTTGGAAATGTCACACTTGCGACCTGTGTGCATAGAACAGAATTGGACCTCCATGGGAAAACTTTTACACTTATGCCTAATCTCCAATGGGAGAACCAACCACGAACCAACCACGTACCAGTTGGCTGAATTAGCTGACAAAATGCGTTCACACACATTTCTATCAATGTAGATGTGAAATGTCAGAAATTTCTGTCTTGTTTTGATCGGGAATGCCGCGCAAAATTATATATGAAATAAATAATTTACAAACATTAGCTAATCTAGTAGCACTCCAATTAAATGTCATTTTCACTTTTTGTGTTGACATATTTTTTGGCGCGATATTCAAATTAAACTTAACGTCATTTTTGCCTTCATATTTGACATTTTTCTGTACAAAATTGTTTAGAGCCACTGAAAAAAAAACCCGCTGAATTGCATATGGCAACTCAAAGGTTTAACTAACACATACGGAAAGTTACACAAGTCGACCAAAACACGAGCGAGACGGGTTAATCAATTTACAATGAGAAGGAGTAGGTAGCAGCATTTTGGTTGGTTGGTTCGTGGTTGGTTCTCCCATTGGAGATTAGGCATTACAAACTAATCTTACGTACTAAATCTAACCTACGTGTGAACTCTACCATTATTGCATAGAAACATGTGAGAAGACTAATCCTGCCACAAGTGTGAATGCGTACTTAATATTAAGACGGAATAATAGCTTTAACAAAATCTTATTATTTATTTTTTCCTTCACAAAATATATACCTGGGATAGTAGTTTCTTATCCCTCTATAACCTAATGAACTCTATGTTCAAAAGTTTTCATCTCAGTGTCAAATTCAATTATAAATAAACAGCACTTAGAAAATAAACGATTATGTAATTCATTATCTAACATCACTCCCCTAATAAATAAACTTAAACTAAATGTAAGGCAATCAGTAGTGGGATGAGAACTTCTGAAAGAATTGAGCATTGTAAATTAACCCTTATGCTTGTCTATTGTATGGTATTCATCATCATTTCTTTCTAGTTTCCATTTTCTTCATATGGATTAATATTTATTATAAGGAATGACAATTCAGTTATTTAACTTCATTTATATGTAGGTTTCTGTGATTTCCGGATTCCAGTTGAGTTATAGGCCCCTATTCCCATAGTCACGTCACCCATTGAAAAATGTGACAAACCAATTTTCGTATTCTTGTAGTCACTTGCTGTAGAAAAAGTGACGATATTTCTATATTCTTATGATATATTTCTATTTACATATCCTGTTCGTTATTTTAATTCTAGGATATAAGAATAATGATAAATCATCAATAATATTAAAATAAAACATATTTCTTACCCTCTGTTACTATTCATTTTAAAAAAATTGTGGCGTCACCTACAAATTCCAAGTGATAAAAAATTACAATTTTCAGTGACATTTGCTACAAAAAATGACTTCGAGAATACGGCCCCTATTCCCATAGTCACCTCACTTTTTTTCTCACGTCACATTTTTTGTCACGTCACTTTTAAAGTGGTATTCTCATAGTCGAGTGACAAGGAAAAAGTTAATGAGAGAAAACTGTCACAAAACTAGGTGTGGTATTCTCGAAGTCATTTTTTGTAGCAAATGTCACTGATAATTGTCATTTTTTATCACTTGAAATTTGTAGGTGACACTACGATTTTTTAAAATGGTTAGGGACAAAGGGTAAGAAATATGTTTTATTTTAATATTTTTGATGATTTAACATTATTTTTATATCCTAGAATTAAAATAACGAACAGGATATGTAAACAGAAATAAATCATTTGTATATAGAAATACCGTCACTTTTTCTACAACCGGTGACTATGAGAATACGAAAATTGGTTTGTCACATTTTTCAATGGGTGACGTGACTATGGGAATAGGGGCCTACTACACCCAGTTTTGTGACATTTTCTCTCATTAACTTTTCCCTTGTCACTCGACTATGAGAATACCACTTTAAAAGTGACGTGACAAAAAAAGTGAGGTGAGAAAAAAAGTGAGGTGACTATGGGAATAGGGGCTATATATATATCACTAGGGGTGTTTTTTTTATCTGTTCCAACACAGAACAGAATAGCTTCCATACAAAAGTCTTGTCCCCGATAATTATCAAGAACACTATCCAGCACAAGGGGAAATTTCAAATTTCCCTTTTCTCACATACGTTTTCTAACTTGACAGTTCACAAATAAAGTAAAATGTTTTGTTTACTGAATGAAAAACGATAAAAATTAATAGGGAGATAAATTAGACCGATCTTTATGCAATATTAGAAGAAATTAAAATGCCCAAAGCCATAATTTATGTAAATAAAAATGAAAATTTCCCTTGCCGTTTTTTTAATGTTCCAGGACAGAACAGATTAAAAAAACACGGCAACTATGTAATTTATCTAATTCTGTATTATCTTCTGTTTTGAGAGAAAATATGGGTACAATCATAGAATTTGGGGATTAGGTTTCTGTCATCTACAGGATCCAGTAACGGTTTAGAACTAGGGCATGAAGGCTATACAAGGAGATAAAACTCCGTGTTGTCAATTTTCGTTTGATTATTGGTGGCGCTGCAGTCAAATGTACCCCAAAAAAATGGCCGATTGTATTTAACCGGTTCATGGCAAAGTTCGTTTATTACTAATATATTTTACGTTTACCAACTTCTAAATTTAATTTATATCAATGCGATTATTCGTAATTAATCAATTTTTGATGTTTCCAATAAATTTTTATTAATTTCATGTGGGGTACATCGGACAAAGGTGACATCTGTGGCCAAAAATGAACTAGAAGTTTAGTTTCTTCTACCCATCCATTTCCTGTCATTATCCCCTACTATGCTATCCCTTTGCCCGATGCATTTCGAAAGTATATCATTTTGGATTTGTTAGTATTAATGTTAATACCCCAGTTAAGATAGTAATTCTCAATTCTAGAGATGTGTTCCTGAACCGTTTGACATGCGGTATCTGGAGTATTAGCCCCGGCATAAATCAGTGTGTCCGCATAGAGGATAGCGCTGGAACTGAGCTCATTATTGGCATTATGAAAAACATGCGGAAAGTCTGCTAGAAATAGATTGTAAAGTTTTGGTCCCAACAGGGAACCTTGAGGAACCCCCGAGTTGACATTAATTATGTTTGATTTGGCTTTCTTAAAAGTGACGCATAATTTCCTATCTTCCATAAAACTCAAGATAAGCCTTACCAAAAGATGCGGGATGCCATAGCTGAGAAGTTTGTATATGAGGCCAGCGGACCACAGAGTCAAAAGCTTTTTCTATATCCAACGCGCACGCAACTGTAGCTTTCCTCTGGTTTAGATTATCTGAGATGTCACTATGTATTTTAATTAAGGCCTGGGTTGTCCCATGTTCGCTTCTAAAGCCGAACTGGTATGCTGGTATTAATTTTTTAGTTTCCGTTAAGTAGTCAAGGTCTCTGGCTATAATTCTCTCGAATAGCTTAGCGATGTTGGAGAGCATTTGTATAGGTCTAAAGTCCTGTATTTCCTTGGCCCTCTTATTTTTTGGTATTGGGATCAACTTAGCGATTTTCCAGCTTTTGGGGAAGTAACCGCTATTAATGCAGTTGTTGAAAATTATTGTTAGGTAATTAATAGCCTCATTAGGTAGATTTTTAATCATTATATTCGAGAAGTCGTCTTCACCTGCAGATTTTTTCCTATTTAGTAATTTTATAAAAACCTTGAACTTTGTCTGTGTTGGTGAAAGTGTTCCTGTCATTAGCGTTAGTTGCTAAATTGCTAGGACTGAAGGTTGTCACTTTGTACATCTGCCCATCCTCTAAGCTGTTTCTATTTTTAAAGTGTAGGACTACTCTTTCTACTTCCTCAAGTAGCTCTGGGCAGTGTGCGGGCCTTTTATTCAGATAAATTTTCGCGTAAAATTTTAGGAAAGTCTGCGATGACGGACTCATCCTCAGTCACGGCTCCATCAATAGTCACGCTATTCGTGAGTTGAAGTTTCGGGTTCCCAATAATGTTATACATCACGGTATACAGAAACAAGGTAATGTAACCGAGACTGACAGCTTCGAATATCGTAGAAATTTCGGGCCGAGTGACGTCAGCACTCATGTAGAAACAACAACACAACTCCGATTTTATATGGGAAGAGCGTGCCAAGTGACGTCAGCACTCAAATGACATTTCTCCATTACATTACCTTGTTTCTGTATACCGTGGTTATACATTTCCTTGAACGCCTTGGGGCCCGGCCTGATTTTCTTCATTTTATTTTGGAACCGAACATTGTTATGTATTCTTACTTTATTTGTGATGATCTTATTGGGGGTGCTACACACGAGACTAATTCGGACGGGTGAAACCGGTTTTATGGGAGAGAAACGAAGTGAAGAAAGGGGGAAATAGGCTATTTTCCCCTTTCGTCACTTCGTTTCTCTCGAATTAGTCTCGTGTGTAGCACCCCCATTCAGACATTTGATCTGAGCCGAAAGACAACGGTATTCTGGCCTGTCCAGGTTTAAATATTTATGGTAAATCTTTTTAAGGTTTTTGCACCAGTTATGTTTTGTCTTAATGAGGCTAGTTATTGCAGGTGGTAGTGCATTCGAATTTACCTTTCTCTCCTTTAATAAGTGTTTATTATTAACTTCTTTAATTGACTCGCCAAAGTACTCAATCCAGAGGTCGATCTCGGTGTTATTAAGTGATCCTGCTTCAGGTGGGGAATTGTCTCTAATAAAATCTACTAAGGGCCTGTGCGAATAGTGACTAAATTGATGACTAAACTAAATTTTGCAGTTTTTGTGGATAATGTAGGGAATTGCTGTGTGAATTCTTTTGATGACTAAATTCTGTCAGTTATTCAAATATTTAAATTGTAACCATAACAACAAATTAGTCAACTCTTGCAAAATTTAGTCTACTCGCCAAAAGACTAAATACTGTATTATCGACACTAAATTTTAGTCATAGAATTCACACAGGCCCTAAGTCTCTCCTCCATGTAGCCCAGTTCATATTTTCATAGTTAAAATTTTTTTCCCTATCCAGTATCATAAAGTTTTCCATATCCAGGTTTAAATTCAACGTGACAGCATAGTGGTCAGAGAAGGAAGCTTTAGTGTTACTCGAGTACGCCCTAGAGGATCCATTATATTTGGGCAAGGATGTGATAAAGAAATCTATAATTGAATCCCCTTCGGCGAAAGTTGTTGAGTAAGGTGATATGATAGATAACCCAGCCATTCGGTTGGTATTCAGCCAATCACAAAGAGCTTTGCCGTTATTATTGATTTTCGTGTCTCCCCAGTTATGGTGCCTGCTGTTCCAATCGCCGCCAATGATGATATCTTGATTGGCTAATGCAAAGTCATTAATTTTATTCATTATATCAACAAACTCCGCTTTTTTGGTAGCAGAGGAGATATATATGCTTCCTATCACTAAGGTTTTCAGACGGTTGTTGACAGATTTATATTGAATGGAGGCGAAAACCCCCGGTGTTCCTATATCGACATGTATCTTCTCGGACGAAATATGTTCTCTTATAAGGATCGCCACCCCAACTCCCTCGTCGTTTCTGATCATATAATATTTATTAAATTTAGGTTTAAGTTTAGGAATTAACCTGGTTTCTGAAATTAAAACAAAGTCTGGGTAATTGTTGTTAGTAATTAGGTTATCAAGCTCTTGTCTTCTCTGTAGAGATTTGATGGAGCGGACATTAAGTTCGAGAAGTCTTATAATTTTCCTAGTCATTTTTGTTAATTAAAGATATTACACAATTCATCACTTCCTTAACATAGACGCACATTATCCTTTCAATTTTTTGGAGCATTGCATTAATGCTCAACGAGTTATTTCTGAATGAATTATCTACAGTATTTTGCTCTAAAGACACTTTAACCCCTTTGACTGCGCTTGCGTAAGATCTGCCACTTTGTAAAAAGTGTGCCTGAGGAAGAGGAGCTGATGAAACTTTCTTTGCAGTCCGCAGCTCCTTTCTCGTGTTTCTGTTCGTAATATATTTTTTGTAATTAGTACAACCTCTATAACTAGCTGTGTGAGGGCCACCGCAGTTCACACACTTTGGATCGTCTATCCCTTTTATTATGCTGCATTTACCCGGCTCGTGTTGTAGTGTGCATTTAACACAACGGAAAACGTTGAGACAGTTACTTGCCCTATGCCCGAAGGCTTGACATTTGAAGCATTGAATGGGAGTACTACCCCCAAAAGCCTTTCAACCTTAATCCTCTGACAGGCAAGATAACTGAGTTTGAGTAGATCTTTGATGTCCTGGTTAGGAGCTACCTGTAGTAAAAATATATCTAGATTGATCTTTTTACTTTTGGAGTTGGTCGTCTCGAATCTTTTAATTTTTACGAATTTGGTCTTTGAGAACATTAACCTAAGTTCCACTAAAACGTCATCTGGCTCAAAAGAACGACAAATTCCTTTGATAAGTAGATTAGTGGGTTTATCATCACTCCCCGAATATGTGTACCCGCATACCTGTTGTTCTCTCAGTTTGTCCATTAGTTGATTCTTATCCTCCTTCTTTTTAACAAAAATTTTTGTCATGTTGTTAGCACCCCTGGCTAAGTAGAAGTCCATATTTGCTTCTTTTGGATATTTCAAGCATCGTTTTGTATTAAGGTCCTTGACAATAATGGGTGGTTGGAACCTCTCGTACAAATCATGAGAATCTTTATTTATAACTGGGTTTGTGGAAGAGTTATTTTTCCGAAAGCCTTTACTAGGGTTAGTACCCCTACTAACATCCATTTCAGTAATATTATCGCAATAGGGAGATTGGGAAAAATACGTAGACGTAGCCGTAAAGCTGTCAAAAAACGTAGCTATGCATGCGTACGTTTGATGTAGTTTGGGAATGTAAAGGGTTCCAAATGACGAATTTGTGGTTAAAATTTGAAAATTCAAAATGGCGGACTAATTTTGGCAATTGTGTTCCGATTGGACTGAAAATCAGCATCGGGGGGCTTTAAGGGTTCCAAATGACGAATTTGTGGTTAAAATTTGAAAATTCAAAATGGCGGACTAATTTTGGCAATTGTGTTCCGATTGGACTGAAAATCAGTATCGGGGGCTTTAAGGGTTCCAAATGACGAATGACGAAAATTCAAAATGGCGGACTAATTTTGGCAATTGTATTCCGATTGTACTGAAAATCAGTATCGGGGGGCTTTAAGGATTCCAAATGACGAATTTGTGGTTAAAATTTGAAAATTCAAAATGGCGGACTAATTTTGGCAATTGTGTTCCGATTGGACTGAAAATCAGCATTGGGGGGCTTTAAGGGTTCCAAATGACGAATTTGTGGTTAAAATTTGAAAATTCAAAATGGCGGACTAATTTTGGCAATTGTGTTCCGATTGGACTGAAAATCAGTATCGGGGGGCTTTAAGGGTTCCAAATGACGAATGACGAAAATTCAAAATGGCGGACTAATTTTGGCAATTGTATTCCGATTGTACTGAAAATCAGTATCGTAGGACTTTAAGGATTCCAAATGACGAATTTGTGGTTAAAATTTGAAAATTCAAAATGGCGGATGACAGTGTAGACCGTAGAGAAAAACCGGCGAGAAAAATAAAACTGAAAAACTAAATAAAACGAAATATGTCAGTGATTTATGAATTTAAAAGTGTAATCTTCATTTAATCCTTTGTTCCAAAAAACTTATAATACAAAAAAGACGTTATCACGTAAAAACTTCGCCCGTTAACGGTCTTTACAGGAACCCATATTTTTTTTTATCTATTTTAGAATTCCAAAATTTCACTAATACTGTATATTTATAATTTCATTAATACTGAGTATTTATAATACTGAATATTAATAAAACTGAATATTTAGTAATAATAAATGATTGTTAACCACTCTTAATGGGCCAATTCACACAGTACATATTCACGGCGCCTAAAACCGGTTTTATAGACGAGAGAGGGAAGGGAGCGGAAGAACTTAACGAAACATTTTTCACGCCAAGCAAACGCGTGAAAACTAGCACACATATAAAAAGTTACTTCTATCTCTTGCATTCTTTAGCTCTGTTTTTCTTTAACAAGTAAATTTCATCTGCAATACATTTAAATGTTCCTGCATAGCATTCAAATTTACTATCCATAATTTACGCCCCGTGTGAGTTGCTAGGAGTTGAATAAAAACGGTTTTACTCACCACACTTATGGCAACGTGTGAATATGCCCAATACCGGTTTTAGGCGCCATCAATGTGCACTGTGTGAATAGGCCCAATCGCAGTGAGGGCTCTACTCTACTTAACGAATGCGTATACCTAAAAAAAGCTTTTAATTTCGTTAAATTTATTTATTTATTTATTGCCAAACAAGGCACACTTAAAGCTAACAACAAATGATACAATGATTTTTAATAAAATCTAATATACAATTACTATGACATACTATATAAATTTAATATGTTGTCAACTTAAATTTTAATTATTAGTGGATAGGATTTTGGTTAGGATGTAAAGAGGGCAATCATTTTCCTTTTATAAGATGGTTTATTGATGGTAGGGGAGAAACATGGACTGTGTCTATTAAAAACCACACAACATTTGTTGACGGGTTCGTTCTTTGCGTATTCGGTACGATGTGGATATTCCTTTAGCAGTTTCGTATGCCTAGTGTGTCGAACTTCAACATTGAATCTGATTCTGTCCGACAAAAACTGCACTTTAATATTATGGCTTAGGACGTCTAAGGTAAAGCAAGAAATAAGCAACTCTCTTCTACAAGATAGCGGAATAAGCCCCAACAACTTGAGCCTATCCGTGTAGGGTGGTAGGTTTTGATAATCACGCGGGTCATATAAGTTTCTCAGAGCAAAAAGAAGAAATTTCTTTTGCACCGATTCAATCCTGTTGCTTCTTATTTGGAATATAGGATCCCAGATAGGGCATGCGTATTCAAGAATTGGGCGGACAAGTGAGCAGAAAAGGGCCTTTGTCACCCAAATATTGTTAAATTCCTTAGCCCTTCTCTTTATAAAGCCTAGAAGCTTATTGGCTTTGGCAGTGATATTGTCGTAGTGCAAATTGAAATTCAACTTTTTGTCTAGAACGACACCTAGATCCCTAATTTGATCGACATGATCCAGTGCTTTCTCATCGAGATAATAGCACTGGGGCTGTGCATTTTTACTGCGGGTGAAGGTAATTGCGTGACATTTGCTGGTGTTAAGTTGCAATTTATTTAAAATGCACCACTCTTGTAATGCATTCAGTTTCGACTGCAAGAAGGCTACGTCAACTTGGGACCTTATGACATTATATATTTTGAGGTCATCTGCGTAAAATAGATGTGGGATATTCTGTAGTTTAACAGACAAATCGGAGATGAATACATTAAATAAAAGTGGACCTAAGTGACTTCCCTGCGGAACACCGGAAGTTACTTCGATTTCTTTTGACAAACATCCTTGAAATCTCACAACCTGTATTCTTTCGTTCAAATATGATTTAATCCATGCAAGGGCAGGACCTGATATCCCAAATTTTAATAACTTTGCAATTAAAATATGGTGGTCAACACGATCAAAGGCCTTGCTGAAATCAGTGTAAACAGCATCAATTTGATGACCGTTCTCCATACCACACAGAAGTTCGGAGATTAGAATCATAAGGTTTGTGGTGGTCGAACGTCCCTTTCTAAAACCATGCTGCTGCTCGTTAAGGCATGGGTCAATTAGAGGGACCATCTTATCAAATACAAGTTTTTCGAAGAGTTTAGGAATTGATGATAGGATGGCAATGCCTCTGTAATTATCTACGAAGTGCTTATCACTTGATTTGTGGATTGGTGTGAGATAGGATCTCTTCCACATTGTAGGAAACTTTCCTTGCGACAATGATTTATTGAAAATAATGTGAAGAGCGAATAATAAATGTTGTGAGCACAATTTCAAAAAACAGGGAGGTAGATTGTCAGGACCGTGACCTTTAGTGACATCAAGGCTGTTTAAACCGGACATAATGTCGTCAATAGACAGGGATAGATTGCTTATAAGAGCTGATGTTTCAGTTTCCGTTTCGGTGAAGTTCGGGTCTGTGGTACCAGATTTGGGGCTGAAGACTTCACGAAACCTATCAGCAAACATGTTGCAAATTTCTTGAGGGCATGAGGAGGATGTGCTACCATTTGTCATGGTTTTCGGATAACCTGAAGTCTTTCGTTTAGTGTTAACGAAATCAAAAAATCTTTTTGGGTCCTTTATGATGTTTTCTCCGATAGTATTAATGTATTCAGTATAGGCCTTGCGTGACCTATTAGAGAATTCAGAAGCTAGTCTAGTGTACTCTAAACTCACTTCCTCATTTACTTTCGGGCTATTTCGCATTATATTGTATAGTTTGTTTCTCTTGTTACGTAGTGCCCGAACGCTTTTATTTAACCATGGTTCCGATAGCTTATCCTTTTTTTTAATTTTGGGTACATATTTGTCGACGGCTTTAAAGACAATATTGTAAAAGGTAGAGACTATCGCGTCAAGGTCGTTACCTGATAGTCTACTATTCCAGTCGATAGAGGATAGTTCGAAGCCAATATTGTTAAAATTAGCGTTCTTGAAGTCGTAGACAACAGCGTTATTGAAGGAATGATGGTTAGTAATTGTAAGGAATGATGGTTAGTAATTTCAATATTCTAATGCCTATAAATATGCCATTTTGCCTAGTTTTAGCATATTTACCTTGTTTTCGGCAGTTTGAAAAATGCGTTAATTTTTTTTAACTCCAAAACGAAGTGAGAAAATGTTTGAAACTAATAAAAATGTCTTTTTTACTACACATTAATTTAACCCTCCGTCAGGCACATGTTCGGGTACACATTCGGACCTCATGAGTCTGGCCAGACCCATATACTTTTTCATCAATTTGTATGTAAATATTGGATTTTTGATAGTGCGTTGTAACGTAATAAAATATGATGCATATATATATTCTTCATTTTTTTTCTTCTCAGTGGTTTTCGCAAGTGTTCAACTACCTGCGCAGGTAAAAATATTTAAAACAAAAATGCCAACAACAAACATTGTAATATTTTTTATTTGCTAGTTAAGTAATTATTAGGTACATGAAATACCGTATGAATACTTTCATTCAGTCTCAGCAATGCAATGAAAGCAAACATAGTGAACTTTTGAATGCTGTTGGCATACGGGATTAGAGCACATTTTGCAATAGAAGCGAGTTTTACGATGTGTTTTCTGACTTCCTTGCGAGCACATTTTACAATACTTCTTCTTTTCTAATGTATCAGGACCGCTACTGCCAGTCACTACTTTTTGTGTAATCTGAAATTAAAGAACGAAGGGAAAATGAGATGAAGTGAAGTCAAAATGAAAACCCAAAAATGATAAAATGAAAATATAAGTGAAATGGAATCGAAATGAAAACGAATGGCAAATGTAAATTCAATCGAACTTGAATACTTACGTTTATTGGTCTTCCGAAAAACGATTCCATGGCCGAACGTGTGCTAAATTGTTTGGTGATGTGAACGTTCTGCATCCGCTCTTCGATGTTTGCGAGAGCTAATGAGTTAGATAACGTGGTTAGGAAATTTCGTCTAGCGTCATTTTTGTTGTTGGCATCTACTTCTTTGCAAATGAAAAATGCAGCCAATGCTGCGACATCTAACATATTGCAGAAAAAAGCAAAAGTCCACCTTTTTGTTGATCGTTTTGATGTGAAATGAGTGAGCATTTGATCCATGCAATCGACGCCTGCTTTATTCTCATTGTAATAGATAATTGCTTCAGGTTTCATTGCTGGGCCTTCATAAGATTTTGTATAGTGCACAGTAGAAAGTAAGTTCACACACTTAAGAATAGGACGATGGGGATGCTTTCTCATTTCATCAGGGATACATCTCTTGTTGGATCGAATGGTGCCAACGAATGCGAGACCTGGTTTGGCCAGTCGCTTGGTTCCTTCCAAAGTTGTGAAGAAATTATCAGCGATAATTGTACGGCCACTGTTAGCATAGGGTTTTGCGAGCTGTAACATAACATTTTCGCCTTGATTTACGGCACGTTCACTTCCTTCTTCCCGACCTGTGTATAATTTTCCTGCTAATGGATATTTTGTTGCAGAATCGCAAGCCCACCAAATTTTTATACCATATTTTGCTGGTTTCGATGGTATGTATTGAGTGAATTTAGTTTTTCCACGGTATGGGAACAATTGCTCATCTATTGTAATATTCGCATGTGGGCTATAGTTGTTGGCGAGGTTTTCGTTCAAGTAATTCCATATGTCGCGAATTGGTGCGGCTTTGTCACTTTGTAAACGATATGGACGTGTTCGTCCATCATCAAACCGAATAAATCGTGTCAGCGCAAGGAATCGTTTTAGAGACATAGCTGCTCTGAATATGGGTAGGCCATCTGTACGCCACAAAACGTCTGCTTTTTGCATATTATTGTGTGAAAAACCAGCAGCCAGAAGTATTGCAAGAAATGCATCTAACTCGCTTTCACGTACATCCTTCCAAACTTTTGGTTTTTTATCGGGATTAGCCACATTCCATTTTTGAAATGAATCTTTCCCATAACGATTCGTTTCTGTCATTATAATAAAAATAATGTTCGGTGTGAAAATTTTTTGAACACCTCAATTGGAATAGAATTGTGTTCCTTTGGTCCACCTCGAGAACGTACAACATTATGTTGACGCACACGAACAGAAGCATTTGGTTGAGCTTTGCTCCATTTGGTATCGTCTTTACCATAGAAACAATCTTTAGATGCGCTTTGTTGTTCAGTATCAGACTGCATTTCCTCTTCGTCATCACTGGAAAATATTTCATTTGGTTCAATGACATCTTCGTTCTCAATATCTGATGAATCCTCTTCTTTTGGCACATAATCATCATCATCATCGTTATCATCGCCAGCGAATGGATCGAATTCTTGGCTCTCTTCAGTAGCTCTTTCACGTTCAATGTCATTGGCTAAGGCCGCTGCCAATCGTTCTACAAATGCGATATCTAAATTACCACGTCCGCGTTGTCGCGTATTATAAATAAGTTCCACTTCTTCACTCAATTCCACTTTATCACTCATTTTGCACAAACAAATAATCACAACAATTTTGCGCGTAAATTATGTTTTATTAGCGAAAGAAAAGCATCAAACGCATACAAGATGACAGTTAGAATGAAAAATTTCCAGTAAAATGTAAAAAAGGGAAAAATTTCGTCATCTTTCTTAGAAAATAGATATGGGTCTGGCCAGACTCATGAGATACGAATACGATGTATACATCAAAACACCCTTATAATTATCCCTGTGTAGGTTTTTTCGTCCTGATTTTTTCAAAGATCGATAGCTAATAAAATTTTAGGAAGGTACTTGAAATTTCAAGTAGCCAGCTCAATTAGAAATTTACTTAAATTAGAACTAAAATCGCAAAAGGTCTGGCCAGACCCATGTGCCCAACGGAGGGTTAATATAACTATCTAAAAGTCTTTGCAGCTTATTAAATTGTTTTCTCTGCGACCGTGTTAAAAATTTTACGTTTGACAGTTGTAAAAAGTTTCGAGCTTTCGACGAAACTGCGCTTGAGTTTGATTTTGTTGTCAATCGTAAAACTAAAATCATAATAGAGCAAAGCGATACCGTAGGCGATGAAAAAAAATATTTTCTGTCAAATGATTTCAAATTTAAATTGAAACTAATTTAAAATAATATGAGGAAAAAGAGAGTGCAAAACGTGCCTTTTTTAAATTTAAAATATACCACCCTCAAACCCAACCCAATTTGTCCAATAAATTACTTTTCTGTCTTAATAATAAGGTTTTATTTGTTGACAGCAGTGGTTTTTTGTATCGGGAAATTGGTAGAACTGTAAGCGTCAACCAAAAAATAAAAATAGGTTCTAATTTTTGTGGTCGTGGTTATCGTCGCTTCGCCGGGAGTTTTATTTTGTTCGTTCCTATGTAGATACATGGTGTCTATTATTTGACAACGAAAAGCTTTTATAGCCCACGGCTTATGGCGAGCATTGTGTTCCTGCTATGACGCTTACAGTTCTACCAATTTCCCCATACAAAAAAACACCGGTGTGAACAAATAAAACTAGTGACCGACCGAAACCGGATTTTCAGAAGAAACCGGAACCGAAACTACGGCCTCGGTCGAAACTCTTATAGACATGTTAACATTTCTATTGTATGCTGAAATCTAGTATACTTATATACTTAATTCGTGTTAATTGAAATAAAAAACAACAACTAAAGTATATAGGATAAAATAGTTCTTTATTTGTCTAACTCTAGCAAAAAACGCCTTTAATTAAAAAAAGTTTATGTGTGCACTGTCCGCAGTAGGAAAAAGTGAAAGAAACAACAAATCTGGAAAATACGACTTTGGATATCTTTTATATGGTTAATTTCTATTGACAGCCTTTTTGACAGCTGTCATTAGTTAAAACCGGTTTTTGATATGATATTCGTATTCAGCGGTATCGAAAACCTAAGGATACCTAAGGAAGTTTAACCTTGAACCGATGGAAATCAAGTGCCCAACGCTTGGTTGAACCTAAAAAAATTAAAACCCATATTAAATCCAATTTAAAATTCAACCTGCGTGGGGACGGTTTATAATTCTGCTTTTCTCTTTTCGGTTAGCCGGTACACTGCCCCCTTTTTACTTAGTGTTCGTTCCGAACACAGCCTCCGTCCCGTTGTTACCGATCGAACTTTTTGGATACGATAGATGGCATCGTGTAACCTCGTGATGGCAGTGGAGGGTCCTTTCCTTTTATTTGTAATTTTGGCGATTTACCTTTAATTAGTCGAGGATTTTATAGGTACACTCGATCGCGTGGAAAACTTCACGACAATAGGCTATGTGCACGAAGCCTACAGCGCCGCCAGTGGGAGGGAGAAAAGAATTGAATTCCCTTTTTATTATTGGGTTATACCGGGAAATTTTTTAATAAACAAATATCTTTTAATGTAGCTGTGTGCATATAATATAAATAGCATAGCATAAAAGGTACATGCAAATTATTTATTTTGAGTATTTTTTTCTTCAATTAAGACGTATAATACAAAAATAATTAATTCGTTTACGTTGATAGTATAACCTCAAACCGTGGTTTTGTTTTGATTTTGACACGTCGCAGTGATGCTCACATCGAGCGCTTGCATCTAAATTATTTCTAGCTCCGCCTCGTGCACATAGCCTATAGGGGAATAGGGGTTATAAAAGGAATAAAATGGTGTTTAATTCTAATAGGTTATGGACCTAGAGCTGCTGAAGCAAAGGAGGAGAAATTAAATTAATATAAACGAAAGTTTCATAGGAGAACTGAGGTATTCTTTTTTTGTTCATTGGGAGAATTTTAGAATTGTTGGAAAGAACTAATATGGCGGAAGCTATCCATTTGATCCAACTTAATTCAGACAACTACGAATCGTGGAAAATACGATTTATAGCGGCGTTAGAGCTAAAAGATATTGAGAATGTAATTATTGATGATATGGAGACTGGAGATACCAAATATGAAGAATTTATGAAAGCAGATAAAAAGACTAGAGCTATGCTAGTACAAAGCTTATCAGATGAATACCTACCTTTGGTTAAAGAAGCAAATACGTGTAAGAAAGCGTTTGCAAATATAAAAGCAAGATTCGAGAGAGTCGGACTCACAGAAATATTACATCTTCAACGACAATTTCAATTAATGAAGCACGATTTCAGTTACCCTGGTTACATGACGCTCGAAATTGATTTGAAACATATTTGAAATACATTTCGATCTTATGTAAACACAGATCTATTTGAAATAGGATTGACTCGATCCGATACAAAAAATTTTCCTTGATCGAATTGAAATTGAATCAAGAATGCGCATGTAAACACAAATTGAAATTAAATCTAATTTAATTTTGACGTTTTTAGGTTACTTGGTTTTTGAAGTGAAAACTTCTTTAGGCACGTTGGGCACTCTTTGGCATGGGGTAAAAACTAAAAATCCGCGTCACGCGCACTTTTTGTTGCGCACTTTTTCCTGCGCACTCACTTTGAGCAACATTTGTGGGAAAAATTTGCTTCCTTGCCTTCCCTCCTATAGCCAGCTAAATTTTGTGTAGCAAAGAAATGTACCCATGTGTCTTAAATGTAGCTGGCTAGAACGTGGCAACTTTTGGTAGAGCACGAACAACAGCCAGCAGCGTAAGAGGCTACGGTGTGGGAAGCAATAGCTACGAGGAGTGTGAGAGTATGCGTTTCAATGTTGCAATGTAGCGTCAACATTCATTTCATTTTGCTTCGAAGGTCACGCTTCTCGCTGTGTCTTGAGCTCGACGAAAAGTTGCCATCCAGTTACATGCATACAAATTTAAACATTTTGCTTGGATTTATCGCTTTCGGCAACATGGAACCAGAACCACGTGTTTCACGACTGGGCATCTGTGTTTTACTTATCTGCGGCAGTAAGTTTATCAGTAGGGAAGTGGCAAACTGCCCAGGCGGGAAAGGAAGAGCTTCTTCATTAAAGCTGAATGCCTGATTTTGTAAATACTAGGTATACATTACCAGATGGGTTATTTTGTTACTTACAATTAACATAGAAATGTCATAGCCATAGAAGGCCTTTCATAGGTAATTACTGGTAAAAGGGAGAAAGAATCAAAGGAAATCTAATAGAGCTATTAATTTTTGCATTACCAGGTAAGATTACTACAATAAAGGCATTACCCTCTGCATTACCAGGTAATGCAAAAAGTAAATAGTTCTTATGGCTTATTGATGTTCTGGATTCTGCATTAATTACATTTCAACCGATTACCTTTTTGCAGTAAAATCAGGACTGAAGTAATTAAATACATAAGTAAGGGCTTCCAATATTCCCGACTGGGTGGCAATAAATTACATGCAGAATTATTTTAGAACTGCTTCATATTTCTTTAGGTCTCATTACAGAAAATAAGAGGGTTTTATTCATGAAAAGTACTTCCTTGCTGCATTACTTCCACATAAAAGTAATGCAAGGAGTAATGATTTGAGCGTTCTATGTAATGCAGTTTGAGAGTTCTATGTAATGCAGAATGGAGGCGATTGGTTACCGCGTATGACATCGCCCGCGCAAATGTAATGCCTTATCTCCACTTGCTGTAATCTGAACGAGAGCTAGTTGCTACTCCTTAGAAGTACTTTCGGAATCGATGGGTAATTACTAGCTTTCCCTACTGGGATATTATGTACATATTATGTACTGTGCACTTTGTACTATGTATTATGTACTATATACTTATACTATATATATATATATATATATATATATATATATATATATATATATATATATATATATATATATATATATATATATATATATATATATATATATATATATATATATATATATATATATATATATACATAGATATACATATACATAGATATAGATATACCTACATATATATATGTATGTATGTATATATATATATATATATATATATATATATATATATATATATATATACATATATATATATATATATATATATATATATATATATATATATATATATATATATATATATATATATATATATATATATATATATATATATATATATATATATATATATATATATATATATATATATATATATATATATATATATATATATATATATATATATATATATATATATATATATATATATATATATATATATATATATATATATATATATATATATATGTATATTTATATATATATATATATATATATATATATATATATATATATATATATATATATATATATATATATATATATATATATATATATATATATATATATATATATATATATATATACATATATATATATATATATATATACATATATATTAGAACAATTAATATATATATACATATATATTAGAACAATTACGTATTTTATTGTAGTATCACAACAATAACATAAACTTAAACGGAATATTCATAAACAAAATTTATTGATCCTTATCCTCTTGCTATATTAAGATTGATTTGCAAATATAGACTGGGCGGGCATAGAAGTTTTCACTTCTACCGGTTCCGCACACTCATATTTTATTTTTTGTTTGGAGCGTTTATTTTCTGTTTACTCTTTTCTATATTTTGTGTTGTGAAAAACGACAGTGACTAAACGAAATATATGGACAAATACTTGCTTCTATTTAACATCCAAAATCTCTTGGGCTTCCTCTTAGGAATGTTTTATATGGCAATACTAAGCATGGCTTCCATGCTTTTAAAAAGTTTTAAACTATTAATTTCCAACTTTTTGGATAGATTTCTCAAAAGTCTCCTTCTTCTTATTTTCACATGCTGATTATGTATTTTCAAAATTAACATTAAATTATTGAAATAAGCAGAAAAAGCTTGCAAAATTAAATTATTTTCTTCACTGTATTCCATTATTCCAACTTGGCATTTGTCATCTGTCATTTTCAATCCTATTTGGATTTAATTTCAAATCAGTAACTCAATCGAGAAGAACCACTGACATATAGAATGGACTGCTCATCAGGAAATTTTCATGGCACCAATTCGTTCCATTGCTGGCAAAACTTTTTTCACTGACATGTAAACACGTCAGTTACTTTTGTAAATTAAAATTGTTTATATTCGTTTTTGGACGATGGAAACAAAATAAATTGTTCCTAAAAAAATAACAAATGCAATTTCGATGTTATTTCCCTTTTATAATGCATTTTTTCATTACTTACAATTATTTATGTAAAACCATGCGAGTTCTCTACCCCTGTTTCTTCTAAATGTCAGTGGTTCCGGGTCTTATGGCGAAACGAGACAGAAATAAAAAAATCACTATAGCCATCTATAAAAAATGAAATCAGGTATGGCAACTTTAATATCGTGCAACCGTTGTGGCGGTTTTATTTTAAACTAGCATAAAACCCGCGTGCGTTGCAACGCCTTTAAATAAAAAAAGATTATGTGTGCACAGTCCGCGGTAGGAAAAAGATATAATAAAAAAGAGAACAAATCTGCAAAATTGATTTTGGGTACTATAAAAATTTAGAGTTACCTATAAAAAATATGTCTTTTGTCAGCAACTATTACAGCCCTTTTTTAATTGAACTATATACAGTTCTTCCTCATATAAATCTGAAAACCTATTTCTACCGTTTCTACTGTTTAGGGGGAATTTAAGAAATTTCCCACTTTTCAGAATGTGGCAAACTTCACGGTGTAGTTTATAACCTTAAAATAATAATCAATTGCATAAAAATAGGAGTCGCCATATTTTTTTAACTCCATTTCATTAATTTCATTGGAAATATTGAATTTCTTTAAACTTCTTCTTTTCGTTTAGAATAATTTCGGTTTTATCAATGGTATCATTAAATGACAACTTCAAAAAACGCGTTTAATGATTAATTTAACCGCCATCTTTTGCAAAAAAAATCGTAACTAATCTATTAAAAAAAATATGAGAAACTAATCTCACAACCGATTTTTTCATATGTAAACAAAAATATTCCCCCACCCACCCCCCGCCAAAGAAGTAAAAGTTATTAATAATTCCTTTTAGGGATTAAATATTAGAAATTTAAATAGCCTATAATTTAAGTTAGGTTATTTCCAAGATATTTGGAGAAAATTACTACAATCAGTGCAGGACTTTTTGAGTTTATCCCGGACAAACATGTAACGATTTGAGGTTTTCTCGTTACAGGACCATGTCGTGCATTCATATTGAGATGAACATGGCCCTTTTGTCTTAATTATTTGGGATTACCTTAAAACACTCGCTATCAGTTCTGGATATTTATTAAACACTTTACTTTTATTACACTTTACTTTTATTATAATTTTTACACTTTTTAAATATATTCTTTCAACTTTTTACTTTAATAATTAATTGGCCTTTAAGCAACTTAGCTTGGCGCAGAACATTTCCACTTGTCCGTGTAGGCTCCCACGGATTTATAATAAAAGCCTGAATTCAAGTGGAAGGTCTGCCCTTGCTTTAACAATACTTGATGTTACTTGTTTCGATGGTCGAAACTGATTGATTCTTCCCTTCGAATCACTTTCGCATTACAACTTGCCTCCGATACCGTAATTATTTCCAACTCTTAAAAATTTCTTCGCGGTCCCTTATTGGTTGCCGCGGTTATTTACATCAATGCATTTAAATGCATTGGGGGGAGGGGCTAATGAATGTATTTCTCGTTCTTCTGCATGAACAAGTGCAGAGGGAAATTTCTGCACAGGTTAAACACTCTCGTCGAGGGTGATCGTACGCGATCGAAGAAATGGGTCAGGCCACAACCTTCTATATTACAAGCCATGAACAAGGAAAATATTGAGAGCGAATTTCCGCTCAATCGGACCACAACTCGGTGAAATCACGTTATGTTGTTAGTGTAATTTGGAGAATTTGGGAGAATTTGGTGGTCCGATTCTCTCAATTGAGATTCTTGTTCATGGCTTGTAAATATAGAAGGTTATGGTCAGGCTGTCCATATGTTCTCCACACATGTTCCCGTCGGTTAGTTACCCTGGTGGTTGCTTGTGTGGCCGGAAAGTATATTTTGAAATTGGCTTGCGTTTTATGTCAAGTAAGGGAAATGTAAACAATGGCTTTGACCAATGTTTTAATTTATAGATTCTTGGGTGAAAGTGCACTTCAGGGCATTTATATGTTGTTGCATGTGTGCACTGAAAATCTTTTGTTTTTTTTTTAGGGATTTAAGATCTTTTGGAAGGTTCAGGGTTTTGAGTGCCTGGACCTTTCGCGAGATGAAATGTTGATTTATGCTTTTCAGCTGTTGGGGAAAGATGGAAATAAGTGTAAACTTATTTCGAAGCGGTGATCTAATTAGCCCTGGATAGAGTTACATATAAGTTATAGTAACTTGAGAATTTATTGGGGCTTGGCTGTGGAATTGAGACGAGACTGGGGGATGACACGAGATGTGTAATGAGGATTAAGAAATGATGTAGAGGTAATGATGGGATTCATTACACCTATCCCCTTAATTAGAAAGTTGCGCGAGTAAAAGGAGCGGGACTTTCGTTGGAGGCATGTGGTTTCTGTGTGTCGCGTGGTATCGTGAGTTGCGAATTGTGAGCGATTCGAAGGTACTATATTTTTAGAAAAGGAAACAATCATTAACTTATAAATTTTTAAAAGGTTAAACAATTTTATCATTAGAATATGGGTCTCTATCTGTTTAGTCTTACATGTATATATCAAAGGTTATTTTATTCGCTAAAAAAAAATGTTATGTGTATTGTTCTTGTTGTAAAGTTTTGTTACTAATGCTCTATTTATTATTCTATTTATTGTTTTATTTACTTATTTCCTAGAATTTTGTTTGTTTTTTTTTATATTTTGTTCTCATGTTATCTTATTTATATATTTTTCTTATCGTATTATTTTTTGTCATATTCTTTCTTTCTATTATAACCTTCGAATTTTGTTTTTATTTATTATTCTATTTATTGTATGTGTATTATTTTTATTATTATTATTATTTTTTCTTATGATAGTTAATTACATATCTGAGTTTGCGATATTGATTATTCGCCATTTGTTTTCTTTATAAAAATTTTTGTTTCCTTGTTTATAATTTTATTTTCTTGGTTTGATTGTTTTTCTAATGTATATATATTTTTTCTTTTCATATATATATATATATATATATATATATATAGTAATCTCCTTATAACTTAGACAATTTTCCTAACGTACTCTATCTACTTATTTCATAATTTTTCATGTTTTCTATTTATAGTGGATATATACCTATATATTTATTTAAAACATAGTTATAAGGGAAGTTTTTCTTTCTTCCTTTCCCCTTTTTTTTCGTGTCTTTGGGGGCACATGTTTGTGGGTTATTAACTCTTTCTTTGACAAAAAAAAATTTTACTTAGGTTGCACAAATTTCTTGCACGCGTTTTTTTTGTTTACTTTTAAAAAAAAAAATTTATTTTATTGATTGTTTTTGACAATGTTTCAAGAAGTGTTTGTGTTATTTTGCAACGTGTGAAAAAATGTGTCTCCCTGTTTCGTTTAAATAGCCGAGGTGTGTTTAAAAATTTGCTCATTCTTGATTTTACCTTATCCGGAGGAAATTTTTAAAGTAAGTCGTCTATATAGAGGACTACGGCGTTCGTCTGTGGGAGGTCCTCTAGCTGCCCTCGCGTGTGTTTTGTTTATTCTTTTTTTTTGTTCTATTAAGGGAAATAAAATTTTAAGTTTTACTATATATATATTTTGTTTGTGTTTTCTTTTTGGTTACTTTCCTATCTCTGTTGTTGTTTTTTTTTTTCTTTTTTTTTTATTTGTTTTTTCTTTATTTTGTTTGTTCTGCCGTCAGGGTGTATGATGTAGCAGGGTGTGCTTGGACACCTTGTGCTACTTCTAATGGGATCGAAATTGTTTTCTTGTTGTCCGATCTCCCTTTTTGTATCATGAACAGGATTATGAATATTATGATTATCATTGCTAGTGAGACATAGCTAATCGTATAATGATGGATGTTGTGCCCTGTATGGATACTGGGTATATTATCCTCGTTTTGTCTCTCTTGTTTAATAGCCTCGCTTAGTTTGTTGAGGTCGTTGCCGTCGTTGTAATTGATTAGGAAGGATTTTGCTAGGCCTGGTTTCGTGCTCCGGTTTTGGCTGATCAGTTGATCTAGGGCTTTGGTCAAATTAATTGTCGGGATGTAAGCTCCTGTTATGTTAGTTGTTTTCAGATTATGACTCTGAATAATGAGTTCCTTGGTACGTAGGTAACAGTTTCCTTGTATTTGTATTACTCCACTGCCATTTAGAGGACAAGGATATATTTTGTCTTCACATATTACGTCTACAGTAGTGTATTCATCCATAACAAACAACCAGTTGTTTGGCTGACTTAGCTGGATCCAGAAAGTTTTCCGTGGTACGAGTTTTATTTCGCACGATTTGGGTATATTTGGATCGTGTTTCAGCAAGTCTAGTTCGCATAAGTGATTTTCCGATTGGGCATTATAAATCGGATGGTGAGTCCTGCATAAATAGTGTTCCAAGTTTTCCGTAGAGCAGTTTACCAAATCGATTTTGTTGAGCGTATAGTAGTGTTCTCTGTTATAGTCCACCACTAGGTAGTCTGTTGAAGGCTGTACGTATGCGTATTTATCTGTAGCGAGTGTGGTATTAGGTATTACTTTATATAATTGGTAGTTCTCACGGTATGGTAACGGTATTTTTAGTTCGAATATGATTTTATTGTTTACCATGGCTGTCTTCATGTGTCCTATTTTATATATTTGAAGCTCGCTGTTTTCATTTCTCTGAATGGGCAGGGTGAGTGATTTTGGTAATTGTACCTGTATCTGTGTTAAAAGAGCATTTATTTGCCCAGGAGTAACTATCGACGGGTGTGGTTTTCCATGTCTTACATCCGTAATGAGATCTAGTAATCCGTGTAGTGTTGCCTGGTATCGCATAGTCATGAGGATGATTAGAGAGACCAAGGATCCGAATTCGGCGATCATTTCTGTTCGTGCCGTTTCCTTGTTTAACGCGTTGATGTTCTTGTCAACGTTCTGTATTTTAGTCTCTATGTGCTTGAACTGTTCCCTGATATCTGATCTAGTCTTATTAAAAATGTTTGTTGTGGTTTCTAGAAGAATCGTCTGGTTTTTCACTAGACTGAGTAGCCCGTGCTGGTCTCCTTTTATGTTTTCTATTATTTCGTCGTACTTTACCGCGTCGTCTTCGTTGAGGGTACCGAACAAGGATTTACTAATGGTCCCTATAGCGTTAAACAACCCGCGCTTTTGTCGCATTGTGTTCATCTTGAGGATTTTAGACTTTTCGCTTACGTCGCTCATGATTATTGCTAGTTGTTGGGTAATTAGTGAGCATATGGGTTGAGTCTCCTCTGGTAGGTAAGTTGCGGTACACATATGGTTTATTTTGCTTTCGCAGTCCCGTAGTCGTTCCAATTCATATTGGAAGTTGGTCAGCTCAAAATAAATAATCACCTGCCATTCGTTGCTGTAGAGGTTTACACTTCCAATGTCCTCAAAGTATATTCCTGGGTTATTTTTGATAGGGGTGATTTGAAATGGGTCCTCTACCTTGGCGATTGTTATTACGAAGAACCAGAGCAGCATTAGTGACCTGTGGGAAGTTTACACATCAGTATCTTCAATAAACACTTTTAAATTATTATTGTGTAGTGTCTTGTTTTTGTTTTTTATCCTGATGGTTGTGTTCTCCGTGGATTTTATGTCTACCACAGGATACGGCCCTTCCCACAGCGGTGATAGCTTGTTTTTTCTTGCATTGTTCTTTACCAATACTTGGTCGCCTAGATTGAATGTCTTAGCTCCGGAGTTTTTATCATAGTATTTTTTATTTCTTTCCTTGTTTGCTATTAAATTTTCCCTAGCGATTTTATGGCCGTGTTGTAATCTTGCCCTTAACTCGTTAGAATAGTTTTCATAATTATAGGAAGTAGTTGGGTCGTTCTTCAAACTAGATGGTATAGTGGCTGGGAATCCATATAACAATTCATGAGGGGAGAAATTAGTGCTTGAGGGAGGGGTGGTGCTATACACAAACATGGCATACGGGATCCAAGTGTCCCAAGTAAGTTGGTATCTATTAACGTAATGCCTCAGATATTCTGCCAGGGTTCTGTGGCTTCTTTCTAAAGCTCCGTTAGTTTGAGGATGATAAGGAGTAGTCTGCAGCTGTTTAATGCTGAGTAATTTTGTTACTCCTTTAAACATCTGGCTCAGAAAATTCGAACCCTGATCTGTTAATAGGACTCTGGTGCTCCATGTTTGCATATTATATTCTCGACAAATGCTCTGGCGACCGTGATTGCTTCCGTGTTTTCCAACGCGATGGCAGTTGAAAATTTAGTAAGGTCGTCTTGAAAGGTGAGCAGATATTTATTCCCCTTGTAACTTGTTGGTAATGGTCCCACTATATCTAAGAAAACCTTTTGGAATGGTCTTCCACTCGTAGTAGTGATTCTCATTGGCATCCTTCTGTTAGGTGCTAGTTTATTTGTTTGGCATGAAGGGCAATTTTTTATAAAATTTTTTATGTCGCGACGCATATGTGGCCACAGGAAATCCTTCTGCAATCTTTGGAAAGTTCGTGATATACCTTGGTGTCCTCCGGTAGGGGTGTCGTGATACTCCCCTAACACTCTTTTAATTTCGTCTGGGTCCGTTAAGTATTTTATTCTTCCTAGATACAAAGTGATCTCTATATTGCTACCGTTGAAAATACATCTAAATATCGATTCCAATTGGTGTCGCTCTATATTGGTTAGCGGTGGTAACTGTATATTTAGTTTTGCTATGTTCATGTTTTGGCATTTCTGTAGGAATGCTTTTAATATATTTTTTATTATCTCCTCGTCTCCAAGAGTTCGGAGGGGTACAGGTGCTTTTGATTATATTTACCTTTTTCCCTTCCGCATAGTCTTCGCTAGGGGTTATCCTACTTAGCGCGTCCGCATTGGCGTTTAGTTTTCCAGCTTTGTATTTTATTTTATAATCATACTCCTCCAGTCGAATTCTCCACCTAGTTAGTCGGCTTGTACAATCCTTCAGATTCATCAGCCAAATGAGTGGCTTATGGTCCGTTACGATTGTGAAGCTTCGACCGTATACGTAGGGTCGAAATTGTTCGACTGCATACACTATGGCGAGTAATTCCTTTTCGATCGTGGAGTATTTGGATTCTGCTGGGTTAAGAGTTCGACTAGCGTAACATATTGGTCGGTCCTTACCGATTTCACCTTGCGAAAGGATGGCTCCTAAGGCTACGTCACTGGCATCCGTTGTTACGATGAATTCCTTATCGAATTCGGGGTAGGCCAGGATAGGTGCGGTTATTAATTTGTTTTTTAGAGTCCTAAATGCCTCGTCGCAGAATGCGTCCCACTTGAACGGAACATCCTTTTTGAGTAACTTCGTAAGGGGCTTTGCTATTTTAGCAAAGTCAGGTATAAAACGGCGGTAATAGCCTACGAAACCCAGAAAAGCTTTTATATCTTTAGGTTTTCCTGGCTGTGGATAAGTCTTGAGGACCTGTATTTTTGTTGGGTCTAGATGAACTCCTTCGGCGCTGACTACATGGCCTAAGTAAATTAACTCCCTTGCCAGAAAATGACACTTTTCCGGTTGGAGCTTTAAACAATTTGCCTTAAGTCTGCTGAATACTTCCATAAGTTTGGAGTTATGGTCGCGTAGGTCATAACCGTACACGACGATGTCGTCCAAATATACGAAGCAACGCAGACCCTGCAGTCCAGTTAGTACCGTGTTCATCAGCCTCTGAAAAGTGGCGGGAGCTCTTTTGAGTCCAAATGGCATCCTATTATAGTGGTAGTGCCCATATGGAGTGCTAAATGCGGTTTTCTCCCTGTCTGCCTCATCCATGGGTATCTGGTGGAAACCGTTGGCCAAATCTAGAGTAGTGAAATACTTAGATTTACCCAATTGATCCAAAATATCCGTGATGTTAGGCAGTGGATATGCATCACCAACGGTGATTTCATTTAGCCTCCTAAAGTCGACTACTACCCTCCATTTTTTATTGCCGTTAGCGTCCGGTTTTTTAGGAACTAACAATAGTGGTGAATTCCAAGGACTACTGCTTGAACTTATAATGCCGTCGTTCAGCATGTTCTTGATTTGTTTGTCGATCTCACCTCTTTGAGATTCTGGAAGCCTGTAAGGCCTAGTGTATATAGGTGGCTTGTCTGCCAATGTTGGTATTGTGTGCGTCATTGCGTCGGTGCACGTAAGGTAGTCACCTTCCAGATGGAACAAATCGTTAAATTCCCTGCAAATTTTTAATATTGCCTCGCGTTCTTCTTCATTACAATGGTTTAATTGAAGAAGATCTTGTAAGATTTTTAATCTACCTTTGGTAGGATCCCTATCGTAGTCTGCGCGTATGATATCGTAATTATCTAGTTCGTCCCAGGTTGGCGTCATTTCTTCCTCCGAGCATCTTACATCTAGTTCACTCATGTTGAGGGCTGTTACCCTTGCGTATCCATTTATTGGGTGCGTTATTCCTTCTCCTAAATAAATTCCGGGTTTTATTAGCTTTTTCCGGCATATCAGGTTTGTGTTGCCTGTTGCCGGTATTTCCAGGACCATTTCGGATCTGGCTGGTATAATGATTTCTTTAGCGGGGTTACGCGGTGAGCGTCTGTGATTTTCGTTGGTGGTAACCCTTCCTTTGTAATTTTGTTTTATTATGTCCGCGGCATTTTCTTCTGGCTTCTGCGGTTTTTCCTTGTATGAACTATCGACCGAAATTTCGTTTACTTTATTACCGTATACCGTATTTCCGTGTTCGTTAAAAAAAATGGAGTTACTTGGTTGCTCCCTAATTAAATTATCTTCCACTCGGTTGGTGGGTATTTTAGTTTGTATTATATTTTTGCCTTCTCGTGGCATTTTATAAATATGCTGCTCTTCTTCTGTAATTTTTGCTTTTGTATTTTTTCTTTTTGTTTGTTCATCCCCGCAGGTTGCTTTATTCCTGGGAGGTTCTTCTTCTTCTTCTTCTTTAATTTCTTCTTGATTCTCCTTGCCATTTTCTATCATATTGAAGTCGAGGTCAATTGCTTCCCTGTTGCTAACCATTTTATCCCAATGTGGGACTGGTTCAAACAACAGGCGATCAGGGAGTGCTTTCCTAGATAGGGGAAGATCACCTGACGGCTTTGGTAGAATACCACGGTCGTAGCGTTGTGGATTCCTTTCCTCTTGTTCAATAGTTTCCTCCAACTGCTGGGGGCCGCGGTCGTAGCGTTGCGTGCACCCATTTAATGTTGGATTAATTTCATTATTACTATAGGTTAAATTGTGATCATTTCTTATGTCGTAAGTTTCGTTTTCCTTGGTGCTCCTTGCCTTTGAAGGACTTCCTACCCTCGCATTTTTGTTGTTCAGATATATCTCTAACACCTCATCCAAATAATTTATTTTGCATGTATACTTTGTCATGAAATCATGCCCAAGCAGTCCATCATACGATAATATGCGTTCATCATCAGCGGATCTCGACTTCGCTCCTGCTATTAGATAATGCCAAAGTTCCGTACAACAGGCCCTCGGATACTATGTAGTCTTTAGTGATGCCATAAATTATGCACCTCTGACCTACATCGACTAGGCTGTCGTCGGCAGTGGATTTAATCTTATGCAGGCTTATCTGAGATCCCGAATCTACCATGAAGGTGGAAGTACCGTTTTTGGACTCGGAAAAGGGTAATGTTACCAAGACATCGCGTTCGGTGATAGTGATAGGAGCTAGAACAACTTCGTTTAGGCGAGGTGGTGCACCACGGCTTGAGTTTCCTCGTAGCGGGTCGGAATGCCGGGACTTCCTTCCCGCGGCATCTCGTTTCCCGAATCTTGTTCATCCTGGGCTAGGATGCGTACTTGTCTCACATTGACATTTCTATTCTGATTTTGATTTCCCGAAGGTCCTTGTCTGTAAGACCTTTCTTGTCTTTGTTGTTGGAAGTTATTTCTTGGAACTTCCCGTTGCTGTTGGCTTGTTTGCCTATAATCATCGTTACGCGGATTCCAATTATTGGATGTTGTGGGCCGGTTTTGTTGCAGGTCCCTCTTCAACAGAATGTCAGAACGTCTAGTTCTGCATTCGCTAAGTTCATGATTTGGTCGATTACAATACGAGCAGTATAATCTCCGAACTTCTTTCTTTATTTGGGGAGACGAGAATGAAGGGATCATTTTATTTTTATAACATGTCTCCCGAGCATGTCCTCTTTTGTGGCATAATTCACACGTTAAAATTTGTCTTTGGGATCCATCGTTGAAATGGTCCCTTGAATGCTTTTCCTCGGTAAAAGAGGCGCGATCCAACACGTAATCAATTAAGGCTGTCAGGTCCGTCTCATTCCTAGCCTGTGCCAACGTTTGGAGTCGCTCGCTCTTCAATCCGGCTTCGAATACTCGGATTGCCTCCTTTTCGTTTTCTTCTACGAAAAGTCGCCTAGCCCCAGCATCTGAGACTGCTATTTGGGTGGCCTTATTTAATTCTCCTAAGGTCCTTATGATCTTTTGTGAGAATTCACTCACACTTTCTTTAGGGCCTTGCTTCAACCGCCTTAGGTCTTCACGAATAGTGGACCGAGACAGTTTATACCTCTTAAGTAAATGTTTTTTATATTCTTCCCAAGTGGTTACATTTCCATAATCGAGGATGTCATATGCAGCGCCAGAGACTTTGGTTTTTAGGATATGAAAAAATAGTGCCCTATCCCGCTCACCTTTAGTGATGCTGAACAGCTCGTCACAGCAAGATATGAAGCGGTTTAATTCATTTTTGTTACCAGAAAACTCGGGTATCATTTCTCTGGCATCGGATATAGTTATCCGTAATGATGGTGTTTCGGCGCCAAGTGAAGGTGGTTGCGAATCGCTGCCGGTAGCCATTTTCTTTGTTCTGGCTGGCTTGGGAATAGAGGGTAATAATTTTCGCAGGCTTCTGAGCTCAATCTTTGGAGCTTAGACGTTACGAGGGGTAAGAGATTTGGACCACGGGGACGGTAAGCAATAATTAAAAGGAGGGGACAATAATATGCAATAAAGTGAATACAGGATGTTCATAAATTCGACCCAAAATAACAAAGGAAAGAGAAAAAATGCCAGCCTTCCATAGGCACTTAGTTTTGTTTATCAGAAAAATTTAACTCAACCCCGAAAACTTAAACTTCTCACTTGAGGCGGAAAATATCACGAGTACCTTGTTAGAGATTACACAATTACTTTTTAAAACTTTTAGGAACTTGAATCCTTTTCATTTAAATATATTCGTATATCAAAAATATTCGGACAAAAAAAAATTTTCTTTTCCATCATTAAATGGCGCGACGTGCAAGAAATTTGATTAATATATACATATATGTATATCACCAAGATCAAAAAAAAAATTGTACTTAATTTTAACATTTGTGTGTTTGTTCATTCATTTTTTTTTTAAACAATAATAGATAGAAGAATCTAATGATCTCTTACTTGGATATTCCCTCGTTGGATTTGCTGAATTTCTTCATGTTGAACAAGTTTGTTGAGGAGGATCCCGCTTTGGTATTTATGTGTTGAAATGAAGTCCCACGTTGATTATGGATTCCCACGTTGTTTTGCTGGATGTTGAGGATCCCGCGTTGGTTTGCTGAGTATCCCTCGTTGATTTATGCTGATACTGAGGATCCCTCGTTGATTGTTTGATGAGTGGATTCCACGTTGAATTTTGTTGGTTGCTGATATTAATTACTTACGTTGGCACCACCCTAACTCCGGCTCCTGGCCTCTGGAGGGGCTAATAGTTGGATGCTTGGTGCGGTTGTAGATTTTTTAAAGTTGGAGGTGCCTATTATTTCAGGACAACCTCATTTAATTTAGTTTATCTCGGTAGCGGATACTGATTTTTTTTCGTATCCCACCGCTGCCACCAAATTTTATGTAACGATTTGAGGCTTTCTCGTTACAGGACCATGTCGTGCATTCATATTGAGATGAACATGGCCCTTTTGTCTTAATTATTTGGGATTACCTTAAAACACTCGCTATCAGTTCTGGATATTTATTAAACACTTTACTTTTATTACACTTTATTTTTATTATAATTTTTACACTTTTTAAATATATTCTTTCAACTTTTTACTTTAATAATTAATTGGCCTTTAAGCAACTTAGCTTGGCGCAGAACATTTCCACTTGTCCGTGTAGGCTGCCACGGATTTATAATAAAAGCCTGAATTCAAGTGGAAGGTCTGCCCTTGCTTTAACAATACTTGATGTTACTTGTTTCGATGGTCGAAACTGATTGATTCTTCCCTTCGAATCACTTTCGCATTACAACTTGCCTCCGATACCGTAATTATTTCCAACTCTTAAAAATTTCTTCGCGGTCCCTTATTGGTTGCCGCGGTTATTTACATCAATGCATTTAAATGCATTGGGGGGAGGGGCTAATGAATGTATTTCTCGTTCTTCTGCATGAACAAGTGCAGAGGGAAATTTCTGCACAGGTTAAACACTCTCGTCGAGGGTGATCGTACGCGATCGAAGAAATGGGTCAGGCTGTCCATATGTTCTCCACACATGTTCCCGTCGGTTAGTTACCCTGGTGGTTGCTTGTGTGGCCGGAAAGTATATTTTGAAATTGACTTGCGTTTTATGTCAAGTAAGGGAAATGTAAACAATGGCTTTGACCATTGTTTTAATTTATAGATTCTTGGGTGAAAGTGCACTTCAGGGCATTTATATGTTGTTGTATGTGTGCACTGAGAATCTTTTGTTTTTTTTTTAGGGATTTAAGATCTTTTGGAAGGTTCAGGGTTTTGAGTGTCTGGACCTTTCGCGAGATGAAATGTTGATTTATGCTTTTCAGCTGTTGGGGAAAGATGGAAATAAGTGTAAACTTATTTCGAAGCGGTGATCTAATTAGCCCTGGATAGAGTTACATATAAGTTATAGTAACTTGAGAATTTATTGGGGCTTGGCTGTGGAATTGAGACGAGACTGGGGGATGACACGAGATGTGTAATGAGGATTAAGAAATGATGTAGAGGTAATGATGGGATTCATTACAAACAGACGGAATGACAGGGGCTTCTGTTTTATTTATATAGTTAAGTAAAACACTTTTTACTTTTATTCTATTTAAAATTTTTATTTAATAATTAATTAATGTCGGCTCTTCCCGATCCGGAGTACAAGTAGGAACTGGTCTCAAAAATTATTACTGGTGTACTTGCTTACAAGTAAAGTTGCAACGAAGGCGATTCTGGGCGGGTTGATTTTCTCAGAAAGAAATCAGAAGGGAAAATTTTATGTGGACATAGTTCCTCATAATGAAACCTGAGTAATGTTATTTATTACCATCACACGTTGAAAAACGGTTTACATTTAAAATGGATTTAAATTACGTTATTGTATAGTCTAGCAAATAATTTTATATTACTCCTCCATCCCCTAGAACTTTTGCTCCTGAAAAAGGATCTGGAACAGAAGGGTTATTTTGAATATCCGCCTCGTCTTGTATTTTATCATGTAATTCAATTTTAGTTGTGTTTGCAATTTTACTTGTACGCTTACAAAAAAATTTTATTATAATTATTGCAAATACTATGATTATAATCAATGAACTTAGGCCTAGCGACGTATAGCTCATTACATTGTTCTTAAATTCTATGTATTTTATAGTTTCCCTATTTTGCATGCTTGTACTATGTAATTCTTTTATGTCTACTTTGTTGCTTAAAAATTTTGTAAAATTAATGTTGCTTATTGGGATTATACCACCATCTTTAAAGCTCTCGATCTTATTTCTGAATGTTATATTACCTATTTCCAGTTTGCAATTGCTAAACTTTATTATGTTATTATTTTTAATGGTTAACTTGTGCTGAATACAATTTTGAGTCACTTGTGTTGTTGGCAAGTTTTTTGTTACGATTAATCCGTTATCTACTTCTATAATAGACATGTTAGTGTTTATCTTCATGTGACAAGTATTACTCTTTTTAAATGCATTTTTTATGCACTCATGTTTATGCTCCTTTAAATCTCCTTTTGAGATTATACTTTTATCATACGTAAAAACATCGTTATTGTTTAAGATTACTTGTGTAATATCATAATCTAGCTCTTCGTATTGATTATTGGGGACAGGAATAATTAATGCGTTATAATAAGTTTCTTCAGTTCGCTTTGGAATACTAATTACAAATATTAGGAAGGAATTTTTGGATAAGATGCTGTTTTTAATAAGGGGCAGAATGGATGCAGATATATTATAGTTTTGAATTTCGTCGTTTGTCAGCATGTCATGAGGCAAAATTTCCAGCCTGCTCATTAAAATTGTGTCCGAAATTTTTTCGAGTTGTTTGTTCATCGCGTTAAGATCGGCATAGATTTGTAATGTAAATTTTGTTATGTCGACCGATTCCGTTAGGTGTTTTGCTTTACTCGTAATGTTATTTAGGTATTCTTGTAGTATGTATTGTTGGTCGTTTACATGTCTAATGGTTTCATTCAGATTTTTAATTAAATTGTTGTTGATCACAACTTGTTTGTTTAACTGATCGGTCATTTGCATGGTGTTTTTGTCTAAGTTATCTAAATGTTTAGAAATTTCTTCCGCGTCTTCGTCATCCATAGTGCCAAATAAAAATTTCATGCTGGACCCAATAAAATTTATCACCCCTCTTTTCTCCCGTCGTTTATTCAATATATCTGGCATAATCATTTTAAGATTATGTTTAGCCAACAAAAATTCTCTCATAAGCAATTTGTGTTCGCCAGCGTTTACTGGAAGGTTAAGGAGTTTTATGTTCTTGCCTAATATGTTTAATACATTTGTATATTGCTCTAAATCAATGATGTGTAGTATTTTCACATAGTGGTCCACAATTAATTTTTCGTCCAATCGATATAAGGCAAACCCGTTTTCAGTATTTATTGGCGTAACTTCAATTAGTTGCCCCAAAGTTAAAGGAACAAGGAAAATAATCGTGATTATACAGAGCATCTGAAAGAGAAAGAAAAGGGAAGGTTTACTCATTTTTTTCCTATAAATTGAAAACCTTATTTAGTTTTGGTATTTAAATTTTCGTTTTAATTGAGTGGTGTAATATCTTGTTTTACGTTTATTGCTAGTGTCGAATACATAGTCCCCAGATTTTTCATGTTTTGATAGTCTCTTATATTTTGGTTTATTTTTTTCTATACTTCTATTACGAATAATATTTTCATGAACAACAAATTCTTCGTCCCGATTTTCGTTAAGTTTACTTATTTTATTTACCTTATTTTCTTCAAATTTGTTTGCTAATATATCTATTTGACTCCGATCTAAGTTTTTATTAATAAAATCAATTGGTTTCAGCTTAGTCGTTGTGTGTATGCTGTTGTTGTAACAAGTTACTGCTTTAAAAATTCGTTCGCTTATTTCAGTTTTTGGTTTCTCGACAGTTATGATGCGTAAGTGCTCATTAAGCGTGCCATGAAGCCGTTCGACATCAGAATTGCCGGTTTTGTTGTAAGCAGTTGTAGTATGGAATTCAATTTGGTTTTCCTTTAAAAACAGCTCAACCGAATTATGGATAATACATCGTTCATTATCGAATACTAATTTCTTCATTTTTCCTAAATACTGAATTCTTTCTTTAAATGCTTTTAAAATCGATATCCACGTGCGGTCTTCTAATTTATGGACAGTGGCGTATTTAGAAAATTTGTCAATGGTGCTCAAATACATGATATTTCGATATGGGTACCATATGTCTACGTGCACGATTTCATTAAAACCGTGAGGAGACTCGGTTACCTTAAATGGTATTTTGCAGGGGTGTCGGTCATGTTTCGCGAGTAAACATACCTCACATTTATTTATAAATTGAGTGATTAATTTGAAAATATTTGGGTAATAGTACTTTCGTTTAATTTCATTGAAAACTTCTAGAATTCCGCGGTGGTTATTTCGAATGTGTTCTTCCTTGATTAACGACAGCATCACTTCCTCGTCTGTTATATCTGTTATTCGAATATTTGATTTCAATAGTTTTAGTTCGGTGTTATTAGAAAAAAATTTTACGTAGGCATCCTGAAATTTTATGAACAGTTCATTTTCATTGCAGTAAATGCACATTACTCCTTTATCTTTTAGGATTCTTCTCATTATTTCGACTAAGTCGCTATTTTGATCTATAACCACATGAGTTTGCACTTTACTATTTACTATTTTTAAAAAGATTTTTTTCTTTTTCTCCTGTTGAGATATATATTTGATTTTTATAGTGGTTGATTGGTTTTTCGGTTATATACAGGCAGCGTGTTTCATCCTCTTCGGTGCTGTGCACGGTAGCCTGTGTTGATCTTTGTTCTTCGCTCGGATCAGTTTGATTGTTATAGCAAATATCAGCATTTTTAATTATGGAGCTATTTTCTCTTGTAGGAGGATAGAATCTACTCAATCCATCCGCTACTACATTTTCTTTCCCTTTTAAATAACAGACATCGAAGTCATATTCATTAAGCTGAATTTTCCAGCGCTGAAGTTTCATGTTTGGTTCTTTAATGTTGTTGAGCCAAACTAATGGCTTATGGTCCGTGAAAATTTTAAAGTGCCTTCCGTAAAGGTAGATACGGAAGTATTTGATGGCCCACACGATTGCGAGTAACTCCTTCTCAATTGTTGAATATTTTGATTCGTGGTTATTTAGCGTTCTTGACGCATAGCATATAGGATGGTGATTTTGACTTAGAACTGCTCCGACGGCGTAATTCGAAGCGTCGGTTGTCAAATCAAACGATCGACTGAAATCCGGGCTTTTAAGAATTGGATCACTAACTAGAAGAATTTTTAATTTATTAAAGGCGTCGATGTATTCTTGATCTGATTCATTTATTTTAGTATTTTTCTTTAAATACTTAATTATAGGGTACGCTACTCGAGCATAATCTTTGATGAATTTCCGATAAAACCCTGTTATGCCTAAAAATGAACGAATCTCTTTGAGGGTGTGTGGTAGTTTCATTCGTTGTATTGCCTCTACTTTTTTATCGTCCGGTTTAATTCCATCCTTGGTAATTATATGTCCCAAATAACTTGTAGTCGCCTTCGCAAATGCGCATTTATCAACCTGAATTTTTAAATTTGTTTCACGAAGTCTTTGTAATATTTTCCTTAAACTGACAAGATGCTCTTCAAAGCTTGTGGAGAAAATCAAAATATCGTCGAGATAGACCACGCAGATTTTATTAATGAAATCTTTCAACACGCTATTCATTAATCTCTGAAACGTGGCGGGGGCATTTTTAAGCCCAAACGGCATTCTCAGAAATTCATAATGCCCGCTTCTTGTAGAAAAGGCTGTTTTAGGTCTATCTTTTGGCAAGACTTCGATTTGGTGAAATCCTTGGGCCAGATCTATAGTTGAAAAATAGTTACACTTTCCGAGTTTATCGAAGAGTTCTTCCATATTGGGCATGGGGAATTTATCATTGATTGTTTGTTCATTTAACCTTCTGTAGTCCACCACTATTCTCCATTTCTGTGTGCCGGAATTATCGGCCTTCTTAGGTACCACCCAGATGGGAGAATTATATGGGCTGTTACTTGGCTGAATAATTTTTTGTTGTAACATCTCTTTTATTTGCCGATCAACTTCTTGTCTATGTACCTCCGGGTATCTATACAATCTGGAGTAAATTGGGACATCATTTCGAGTTTTTATTTCATGTTTAATGTGATTGGTAAATGAAAGATTATCTCCTTCTTTAAAAAACACGTCCTTGTAAGACATTATGAGAGTTTTTATTCTGTGTAGATCGGGTTTGTTTAGATATGTTGCATAAGTTTCGTTGGGGGAAACTTTATGGTTGCATTCGTTATTGAATATATCAGTAACGCTATTTAAACGGCTTCTTGCATACATTTCTTCTTCTTTATTGAAATAAAATGGTATTGCGGCGTTTCTCGTTGTCAATAGGCGGTCTTTATAGCCGATATTCACGTCTAATTCATCAATTAAAATGTTGTTTCCTATGAGCCCGTCGAAAGATTTGTGGAAGTAATATTCAAAAAATTGTATGCAACAAGTTTTTGGCTCATTGAACTCTTTGAAGATGGGGATACTACACTTCGTATTTACTTTGACTATTCTATCTAGTACTTTGATTGAATGAGTTTGAATGGGTAATTTCCATTTAGGGTTGCAAATACCGGGGTTAATTATGCTACTTTCGGCTCCACTATCAATGATAAATCTGAGATCTCGGATTTTGGTTTTTATTATTATATAGGGAAGTCGTTTACCTGATTGAAATGAAAATTTTGGGGGCGGCCAGGATTTATGCTATTATTTTCATTAGTGGAAATATCCATAGGTTCGGGGACGCCCTGATTTTCTTGATAATTTTGTCTAAAATAGTTTGGGTTATCATTAGCTCTGCGTGTTATTCCACTAGGACCAGGATTATTCCTGAAATTATTTTGGTTTTGTCTGTAGTTGTTATAATGGTGGTTAAAATTACCATAAGAGTTGTTGTTTTTGTGGACATGGTTAAAGTTGGGATTAAAATTGCGTTGATTGTTACGGTTATAATACGTGTTGCGAAAATTGGACTTTGGGTTGTGAGAGGAATGGTAATTTTGATTCGTATTTTTAGGGTTGCTACTACTATTTCTACTGAGATTATTGTGAGTAGCTGAGAGATAACCACATCGTACTAATAAATCGAACGCACTATCTAATGTTTGCGGGTCGCGACAACTAATAAGATTTTTAGGTAATGGTGGTAATCCTTGGGTAAACAAACTTAAAGCTAGTGTTTGATTAGCAGTTATTTGGGCATTAAGATCTACTACACCGTTGAGTACATAGGCATTATTTATTCTACATAATAGTGAGGTTATTTTATTATAAAAGGATTCCACTGTAGAATCACATCGACAAAGTCTGAGTTCATTAATTAATTCTGGAATGGCTACTCTTTCCCCGTGATTTCTAGTCAAACAATTTTTTAATTCTAACCAAGTAGTTACAACGCCGGTCCTAATTAAACTTTCCTTAGCTCTCCCAACAACTTTATCTAAAATGTATCCGAGCACGATTACTTTATGAGGATTATCTAAGGTATCTATAATCGGTATAAAGGACTCAATTCTAGATAAAAACCCTGCTAAATCATATTTGTTACCATCCGACCATTCGGGATATAACTTATATTTTTTGCGAGATATTCAAGTGTACCACGATTTTCAGCATCCATTTTAAAATGATTTTAATAAAAATAGCAAACAATTCAGAAATAAGTCGACAGCCTTAATAGGTATTCAAGAAATTCTTAAGACTAATAAAAAATTTGATTGTTTTTTATTTTGAAATTAGCAAAATTAAATAGAATTAGAATAAAAACGATTCTGGAATATTTTTCCTTAAATACTTAATTTTATATTTGCTGAGATTTATGTATTTATTTTGATAATTGGTAGAAAATTTCTTTGATAATTGTTCTAATATTTGTTATTACCATGTTTAATGAAAAAAAAATTTTAGGTATATAAAAAACTAAATTATTATAAAACAAATATACGTAGTTACCTTTCTAATTTTTATTAAATAGCACTGATGATGTTTGATGATTGAATTGGTGGTGATCTGTTGATAGCGATGGTTATTGTTGAGCTGGTGACTATGAAGATTCTTCTCTTTGAATTAATTTTTTTGCTCGAACTTTCCTTATTTTCCTCGTGCTTTAGCGAGACAATTTTTCATAAAACAAATTTTTTTTTTGTTTTTGTATTAATTTTCGTTGAATTAAATTGTAAATTTTGCTTTTGGTGTTTTAAATTCTATTTGTTTTTTAAATAATTGAATTTTATTTTATAAATTAATTTTATTTTTTTGTTGGAACTCCACAAATATTCTTTTTGCAAAAACAAATTTCCTTAGCTTTTCACTTTTATTGCAAAAAAATGTTTTTAGATAAATAATATCACTTCTCTTTGAATTGATTTTTAATTTTTCGGAATTTTCACTTCTCTTTGAATTGATTTTTAATTTTTCGGAATTTTCACTTCTCTTCGAACTGATTTTTAATTTTTCGGAATTTTCACTTCTTTTCGAATTGATTTTTAATTTTTCCGAGATTAGAGAAACGGGATTCTTATTTTAATACAATTAATTCTCTTCGAATTTTATAGAAAAAAAAACTTTCCCGAAACTTCAAGCACTTTAACTCTTTTCGAATTAAATCAAAACCGACTGCGCCAGTTAAGTAAAACACTTTTTACTTTTATTCTATTTAAAATTTTTATTTAATAATTAATTAATGTCGGCTCTTCCCGATCCGGAGTACAAGTAGGAACTGGTCTCAAAAATTATTACTGGTGTACTTGCTTACAAGTAAAGTTGCAACGAAGGCGATTCTGGGCGGGTTGATTTTCTCAGAAAGAAATCAGAAGGGAAAATTTTATGTGGACATAGTTCCTCATAATGAAACCTGAGTAATGTTATTTATTACCATCACACGTTGAAAAACGGTTTACATTTAAAATGGATTTAAATTACGTTATTGTATAGTCTAGCAAATAATTTTATATTACTATATAGATTTCGCTCAAAAGCATTCTAGATTATTATTTACTGTTCTTATTTTACTGCAAAGATAAAAAAGTTATCGTATTTGTGGTTTATTGAAGGTCAAGAGTAAAATTATTTAAAAAAATGGAAAAGTGTGCAGTTTTTTATTGTCAAATTTTATTTTTTCAAGTTTGGCACTATCTGATTTCATTTCTGCCAGTGAATGCACTGAACTCTTAACACGAAATTTAACAAAACTTGAGTTCGGTGACAAAGGGGCTTATGGATGAGCGAGAGGACTATACTTTTCTATACTTTTTGGGGCCATGAGTTTATATGGGAATAATGTCTGATGAGCAGTCCATTATTATATGTCAGTGGGCGCGTTTAGGCGCGAGTTATTTTAACTCCGTTAAATTAGCGCTGTTAACTTAGCACCGTTTCTAGCATGCCATTTGACAGTTCTCATTCTACAGCTAATAACAACCAGAAATAATAACATTTCTCATTTTACAAATAATAAAAAGCTAAAAAATGAATAATAATAATAATATCTTCATGCTGTATTGAAATATTTCTAAATTATTTGCTTACAACAAAAAATTACAAGCGAACGTCAATTCATTTTGACTGTGCTATATTTTAGCTAAGCCAAAAAGCAGAAATAAGTTAGCTAACAGCGCTAAAAAAATTTCTGTTTATGCCGTTGTTAACTTGCCTTGCTCAGTTAAATTAACTTGGGCCTAAACGCGCCCAGTGAGAAGAACCGAAAACACAGATCGTATTTCAAACCACTCAAGTCGGGCTTTCGATCGCATCATGTAACCACGATAAGTGATGATCTAAAAGCATTTTTGATCAAATATGAGTCATTGATTGGTAAGATGAAAAGTTCTGGATGTGTTTTCTCAAATAATGAGGTGATTGCTAAATTATTACTTGCAATGCCCCAGGAATATTCAGGCGTAGTAACAGCAATAGAAACTCTCGCCGCAGATAAAGATGAGATTAAAGTAGAATTTGTAAAAAATAGATTGTTGGATGAAGAGTTTAAATTGAAAGGAAATAGCAGCGTACAACAAACAATTTGGTTCGCCTATTGGTCTCCATATTCACGCCCCCGGGTGTCTTTCCATGTTCAACACCCGGGACCTCATGTGAAGCATGTGCTTCGTTCACTTTAGCAGATTTTTTTTATCTATTTTAGAATTCCAAAATTTCACTAATACTGTATATTTATAATTTCACCAATACTGAGTATTTATAATACTGAATATTAATAAAACTGAATATTTAGTAATAATAAAAGATTGTTAACCACTCTTAATGGGCCAATTCACACAGTACATTATTCATGGCGCCTAAAACCGGTTTTATAGATGAGAGAGGGAAGGGATCGGAAGAACTTAACGAAACATTTTTCACGCAAAAGCAAACGCGTGTAAACTGGCACACATATAAAAAGTTACTTCTATCTCTTACATTCTTTAGCTCTGTTTTTCTCTAACAAGTAAATTTCATCTGCAATACATCCCTCTCTCATCTATAAAACCGGTTTTAGGCGCCATGAATGTGCACTGTGTGAATAGGCCCAATCGCAGTGAGGGCTCTACTCTACTTAACGAATGCGTATACCTAAAAAAAGCTTTTAATTTCGTTAAATTTCAATATTCTAACGCCTATAAATATGCCATTTTGGCTAGTTTTAGCATATTTACCTTGTTTTCGGCAGTTTGAAAAATGCGTTAATTTTTTTTAACTCCAAAATGAAGTGAGAAAATGTTTGAAACTAATAAAAATGTCTTTTTTACTACACATTCATTTAATATAACTATCTAAAAGTCTTTGCAGCTTATTAAATTGTTTCCTCTGCGACCGTGTTAAAAATTTTACGTTTGACAGTTGTAAAAAGTTTCGAGCTTTCGACGAAACTTTGCGCTTGAGTTTGATTTTGTTGTCAATCGTAAAACTAAAATCATAATAGAGCAAAGCGATATCGTAGGCGATGAAAAACAATATTTTCTGTCGAATGATTTCAAATTTAAATTGAAACTAATTTAAACTAATATGAGGAAAAAGAGAGTGCAAAACGTGCCTTTTTGAAGTGAAAACTTCTTTAGGCACGTTGGGCACTTTTTGGCCTGGGGTAAAAACTAAAAACTCCCGTCATGCTACCGTACCATCATGCTACCGTACCATTTCTGCAGTGTTTTTTTTATGGGGAAATTGGTAGAACTGTAAGCGTCAAACAAAAATTAGAAATAGGTTCTAATTTTTGTGGTCGTGGTTATCGTCGCTTCGCCGGGAGTTTTATTTTGTTCATTCCTATGTAGATACATGGTGTCTATTATTTGACAACGAAAAGCTTTTATAGCCCACGGCTTATGGCGAGCATTGTGTTCCTGCTATGACGCTTACAGTTCTACCAATTTCCCCATACAAAAAAACACCGGTGTGAACAAATAAAACTAGTGACCGACCGAAACCGGAACCGAAACTTCGGCCTCGGTCGCATTTTCGGCCGAAACCGAAACTCTTATAGACTTAATTCGTGTTAATTGAAATAAAAAACAACAACTAAAGTATGTAGGATAAAATAGTACTTTATTTGTCTAACTCTAGCAAAAAACCCGCGTGCGTTGCAACGCCTTTAATTAAAAAAAGTTTATGTGTGCACTGTCCGCAGTAGGAAAAAAGTGAAAAAGAAACAACAAATCTGGAAAATACGACTTTGGATATCTTTTATATGGTTAATTTCTATTGACAGCCTTTTTGACAGCTGTCATTAGTTAAAACCGGGTTTTGATATGATATTCGTATTCAGCGGTATCGAAAACCTAAGGATACCTAAGGAAGTTTCACCTTGAACCGATGGAAATCAAGTGCCCAACGCTTGGTTGAACCTAAAAAAATTAAAACCTATATTAATCATCATAAATAGCTCCACAGCCTGTTATTGGCCTTGGCTTCCTGCAACATCCTCCTCCAGAACTGTCTGTCCCTGGCTTGGGGTCTCCAATTTCTTATACCTAGGGTTCGTAGATCCTCCTCTACGCTATCTGTATATCTCTTTTTTGGACGTCCTGTGCCTCTGTGTCCGTCTGGTCTCTTGTTCATAATAATTTTTGTTATGCTGTCATCACTGCTACGTTCAACATGTCCTGCCCATCGAATTCTGCTAATTTTTATAGTTTTTATGATGTTCGGATCTTTATACAACTGATACAATTCGTGATTGTATCTTCTCCTCCAAACACCATTTTCGTTTACTCCTCCATATATTGTGGGCAGGATTTTTCTTTCAAAGCACCCCAGGAGGTGTTCTTCGTTACTTCTTAGTGTCCAGGTTTCGGATCCATACAGTAGTATTGGCCTTATAAGGGTTCTGTATAGTTTAACTTTAGTCCTCCTTGATATGTTCCTTGTTAAGAAGTGTTTACGTAGCCCAAAATAGCATCTATTTCCCAGCGCCAATCTCCTTACGACTTCTGCCGTCGTGTCGTTATCTTTTGAGATTAGCGTCCCTAAGTATATAAATTCTTTTACACTTTCGATGTTGTATGTATCAATGGTCATATTCTGGCGATCATTCCGTCTTTTAGAGATGCACATATATTTCGTTTTCTCTTTATTAATTGCTAGTCCGAATTTCTTTGCTGCTCTTTCTAGCAATATGAAGGCTTCTTTCATTGCTATGCTGGATCTGGCTAGTATTACGATGTCGTCAGCGTATGCCAATAGTTGTTGAAAATACTGCCCGCGGTGTTAATTCCTGCGTCTCCTATCACTTTTTCCATAGCCACGTTAAATAGTAAGCACGACAGGGTATCTTCTTGTCTTAGTCCTACTGTGGCGTTGAATGGTTCTGACAGCTCTCCTTCAATTCTTATTCTGCATATGACCTCTTTCATTGTCATTTTGGTCAAATCTACGAGGTGTTTGGGAAATCTTAAATACTCCATAGCTTTATATAATTCTTCACGTTTTATTTTATCATACGCGTTTCTGAAGTCTATGAATAGCGAATGTATGGTAATATTAAATTCATTTGCCTTTTCCAGGACCTGCCTAAGGGTGAAAATATGGTCTGTGGTGGATCTTCCGGGCGGAAACCGCTTTGATAGTTTCCCAGAGCTGCTTCTGCGTAAGGCTGCAGTTTAACGTATAAAATATTTGATAATACTTTATATGCTACGTTCAATAGCGTGATACCTCTATAATTACGGCAGTTTAGCGGATCTCATTTTTTGTGTATAGGGCACACAATGCCCTCACTCCATTCCGATGGTATTCGTTTCTGGGTCCATATTAGTGTTACGATTTCATGCAGGCTTAATATTACGTTTTCACCCCCTTGTTTCAATAGCTCTGCTACGATGTTATCTTTGCCCGGAGATTTGTTGTTTTTTAGCTTTTTCACTGCGTCTTGTACGTCTTCTAATGTAGGCAGGTCTCCCGCTAGTTCTTCTGCTAGTTCCATGTTTTCTGTGAGGGGTTGCTCCTCATCTCGAGCTAGCAGTTCTTGAAAGTGTTCACGCCATCTAATTAGAACTGATTCTTTGGTACTTAAGATCTCTCCATTCTTATTTTTGCACATGGTTATTCTGGGCTTGAAACCGACTCGTTGCTCCTTTACTTTTTTATATAGTTTCTATTTTCAACATTTCGTTTTCCCAGTACTCCTTTTTCTTCGCTTTGTGCACTCTTTTCTCCTGTCTCCTTTTTTCTTTGTATGTCTCAACTGCATTTCTCGTTCTGTGTTTCTGTATCATTACTTGATATGCTATATTCTTTTCCTGTGTTACACGGGTACACTCATTGTCGAACCATTCATTTCTGCTTTCACGGGGTTCGTATCCTAGAGTATTTGATGCTGATTCTTTGATTAGGGTCTTCAAGTTATTCCATTTAACTTCTATGTCTTCGGCGTTGTGATTATTTGCATTTATCACTCTTCTATTTATTTCTTCCACATATTCTTCTTGTTTTGCTTCTTCTTTTAATAATTTCACGTTAAATTTTCTTTCCCTGCGGTTTCTTCTTTCGTTTAGTGTCGATATTCTGCTTCGGATTCTCGTCCCACCCAATCATATAATGGTCGGAGTCGATGTTTGCACCACGATATGATCTGACATCTAGTACTTCTGAACAGTGACGCGCTTCTATAAGTATATGATCAATTGAGTTTTGCGTTCTTCCATCTGGAGATCTCCAGGTTACCTTATGTATATCTTTTCGCTGGAATCTTGTGTCTGCGATCACCATATTATTCATCATTGCAAAACTGATCAGTCTCATACCGTTTTCATTTGTTTCGTCGTGTAGACTAAATGCTCCTATTGTTGGTCGGTATGCACTTTCATGGCCAATTTTTGCATTTGCATCTCCTATGACAATCTTTACATCATGTCTAGGACAGTTTCTTAGCGTCCTATCTAAGGTTTCATAGAATGCATCTTTCGCTTCTTCTAGCGCATCTTCAATCGGGGCATGTATATTTATTATGGAGTAATTAAAGAATCTTCCTCTTATACGTATTCTACATATTCTTTCCAGTTTACTTTCCATGTTACTGAGGTACTCCTTATAGAGAGCTTCGGATAGAGCATGGAATTGGTCATAGCAATTGAGAAATGCGGAGAAACCCGCAGTACCTTTCCTCTTCAGGTAGGTTTTCCAGAGTTTATTCTTCAAGGTTTTGGTATGTCTCAACTCATTGTTGTACCAAGGTGGGGATGATCTGGATGATTTAAGAGGCTCAATAGGTATACAGGATGCGAAGGTTTCATACAAGACGGAGTAAAAACTTGATACGTCGTCATCCACCTCATTAGAGGAAAGCAAGGTATTAAAATCGATGGAAGTGAGCTTGGATGACAGTACTTCAAGGTTGTGGGGGATGCATGTGATGTGGCAGTAGGAGCTGTTTTGGAACAACTACATCAAGATGTATGGAAACCTTTAGGATTTTTCTCAAGAAAACCACCGAAATGAAATACAGCACATACGATCGTGAGTTGCTGGCAATTTACATTGCAATAAAACACTTCAAACATTTTCTGGAAGGACGAAATTTTGTCATCAAGAGAGATCATCAGCCACTAACGCACGCGTTTAAACAGAACGTAGAGCGAGCATCACCACGACAACTTCGGCATCTCGACCTTATATCGCAGTTCACCACAGAAATAGTTCATGTAGCTGGCTCGGAGAACACAGTCGTAGAAGCATCGTCACGGTTAAATGCAATCAGCACACCTTCTACATTTGACTTAAATGAGTTTGAAGAAGAGCAGAAGGCCGACGACGAACTCAAGGAATTACTAAAAGCAAATTCATCATTACAGTTACAAAAGTTGGCAATAGACCCAACCATTACCATTTACTGTGATATATCCACGGGAACAGTTCGACCATACGTTCCAAAAGCACTGAGACACCGCATTTTCGTTTTAATTCATTCTCTATCACATCCGAGTGGTAAAGCAACATACCAACAAACTAAGCAGAAGTATGTATGGCCAAATATGAACAAGGACATCGTTTCTTGGGCACGTTCTTGGATATAATGTTAGCGTGCAAAAATTCACACCACAAGAACGCCCCTGCTAAATTCGGTATACCGGATCAGCGTTTTGACCATATTCACATGGACTTGATCATCATGCCCTTGCAGGATGGTTACTGATATTGTCTAACAATTATCGATCGATTCTTACGTTGGCCAGAAGCTATTCCGTTGAAGGACATGACGGCAGACACTGTTGCTACAGCCTTTTTCACCACATGGGTATCTCGTTATGGTGCTCCAAAAACAATTACTACCGACTAAGGTAGTCAATTTGAATCTACACTTTTCAGAGCGCTGACAAACATGCTAGGCTCAAAACGCATTCGGACATCACCTTAGCACCCGGCGGCGAACGGATTGATTGAGCGTTGGTACCGTTCTCTGAAAGCCGCTTTAATGTGTCAACAAACCGCGTCTTGGACCGAGATTTTGCCTACAGTTTTACTGGGCTTAAGAACATCTTTTAAGGAAGATCTAAATACATCTGCAGCCGAATTACTCTTCGGAACATCACTAAGAATACCAGGTGAGTTTCTAACCGACATTACTAATGAGTCTCCCGTCAATCCACAGATATTCATTGAAAAATTTCGCGAGCATATTAGAGCAATTCGTCCACAACAAACGGCAATCCACTCAAAGCACAGGATATTTCGGTTAAAGGACCTCCATAAATGCCCACACGTTTTTCTAAGGAATGACACAGTTAAACGACCACTAGAACCACCTTATTCCGGTCCTCATCAAGTTATTAAGAGGCTGGATGATTACATTTTCGTCATCAAGGATGGGGAGACGGAGACAACAATCTCCACAGAGCGTTTGAAACCAGCTTACATCACAGTAGAAGATACAATAGTTCAACAAGAACAGGTACCCCAGCTCGTACAACAAGAACACTCGCTAGACCAAAACATTTCATGGTTGCAATTAAATAAACCCGTCAAGACGTTTCCAGGAAAAAAGAAAATCACTTTTGCCGACGACCTCGCTAGGAAGGGGGTAGCTGTGGTGATTAACTAAAAAAGCCCTACACAGGGCAACACCTTTTCTTATTGAGACCGCAACAAGAAACAACCTTTGAAAGTCGTCGGCTGTAAAGAAGGAAATAATCTTAACCGTTCGTTCTTCTTCTTTGTTTAACTTCAGCCGAAGCAACACGCATTTCGTAGTTATTCCGAATTATTTTGATTTATTTTGTACGCGATTCTTGTTTGATTAAAAACGGTTAATTTATGTAAAAGCTTGAATATTAAAATTAAATAGTATCAAATATAAACTCATGTCATTAAACTGAACTCTAAGGCTGGTCGTCCACTGGAAGCGTATTCGAGCGGCTACGCGCTTCGGCTACATGAGCGGCTACACGCGGCTTTGCGCGACAGATCCAACATAAAGAGTTTCATATAAGCATCCTCCACTGCAGGCGACTTTGAACAGGCGGCTATAAGCGTATTCGTGCGTGCCGCGCGAATCCAATTTGATTTGGATCGGTAGCGCGTTGCCGCGCGAATCAGAAAGGGTTTTCTCCAAAGCCTTCTATATTTACAAGCAATTTTTTTGAATATACGTATGCGGTTGTATGAAGTCCTAACGAATTTAAGTGAAATCTCATTAAAAACGAGGAAAACAAGTTTTTCGTGCCGCGGGAAGTCTTGTTTAGAGTGAGGTTTTTATTAAAAATAATAGTTATTTTATTTAGTTGATATGTTTCTTGATAGTTGATAGTTCCTAGATATCCTATTACGATACATATGTATATTCTGATATATCCATTTATTTTTGTTGTTTTGATTTGATTATTTCTACTTGAATATTTTTGTTTTTATTATAATTTTATTGAATATACTGTTGCGTTTCGACTTAACACGAAAATGTTTGTTTTAAAAAAAATTGCCTTACCGTAGAGTCACACTGAGACGTTCCGCAGGAGGAATAGTCTGCCTGAAGTTAGAATCCCTGAAGATAATTGGCGCTATGGCATCCAAAATATATTGGAATGTGTTGGGGCTCATATGATAATAATCGAAAAATTTAAGGGAATTTCACTCTAACTCGCTGTGTAGATGATGGAATTCCCCCAGACAATCCTCTTTTACAAAATAGGGTTAACCCAACACGTCTTTTTTTATTAATACTACGTCTCATCAACGTAGAATTTTCCAAAAAATACGTATCCTCTTCTTTCATCGCAATATTATTATATCAAAGTTCACTTCAAACTGAACAGCACGAAAAGCTTGCAGTTTACGATCCCTGTCGCGTGTAGCCGCGTATCTCAGAGCCGCTTGTAGCCGCCTGTAGCCGTTCATGAAGCCGAAGCGCTTAGCCGCTCGAATACGCTTCCAGTGGACGACCAGCCTAATTTGTTTTTAACTTTATCGAACACGTTTAATAAAGAACGGACCAAAAGGCCGTTTATAGTGGGCACATACCACAAAATTTTATCAAAAGCGACATCTGCGTGTCACTAAAAAACACGATATTTCTGGTGTGAATTTCTTGACTCTAGCATAACAGTTAAAGCCCGGTATGGAAGGCTCAAGAAATTTGCTCAAGAAAACTTCTGCATTTATTTCCCTAAGAAAAAATGACAGCAGTTCAGAAATTTTTACAGTTACTTATTTTCATTGCAGACATTAAATAAATTGTTTAAGATGGCTTGGAATTAATGAAATTGTTTTAATTAGTAAAGAATTTAAAAAATCTGAATAAAAAACAACAATATATAATTTTTTCCATTGCTGACAGTTACTTTCAATTTCAAAAACTACCTGAGACGTCAAGACCTCATGAACAGTTAAAATTTCTTAAGGAAATAATGAATCGACACTTATTTCTGGAGGAAAAACTAAAATTTGATCAAAAGCGACATCTGCGTGTCACTAAAACACACGATTTTTCTGGTGTGAATTTCTTGACTCTAGCATACCGGTTACATACCCCGTTTATGATTAGATTGAAAAGTTGAGTCGAGGTTGAGTTGAAATTTCGACCACCGTATATGATTCCGAGTTGAGTTCACTTTGGGTTGAAATCGGGTTAAACTGCCATCATAAGATAACCTCTTTTTGTTAATTCTCTTTCTATATTTCTGACTTCCTATACAGTTTTCCATCAAAATGGTGAAGGGAATTTTGTTCCCGCATTATTTCTAACATAGTTTTTGTTTCCTGATGCTCCCAAACATTTCTTTTAGCCATTGTCAAAATTAAATTTCCTCTGTTTTTACATATATAGTTAATATAAAATAATTAACGCGCTACAAAAACACCGAACACAAAACTAACGCCGAAGGCAGACTTCACGGATGGTAAACAAACAAAACAAATGTCACTTCAACCCAATTTCAACTCAACACCCGTTTATGAGGTGAAATATCAACTCGACCCAGGCAGGAGAGCTGAGTTGGGTTGAGTGGACCCAGTTTCAACTCGATGCCCGTTTATGACTGGGTTCATCGTGGGATGAACCTAGGTTGAACCTAGTCATAAACGGGGTAACAGAAATCGCTCCAGAACATATTTCTGAACCATTTCTTGACCATTTTTTTGCATAGTTTTTAGATAGGCAAAGCAATTTCTTGAGCCTTGCATTCCGGGCTTAAAGACCGGTATGCAAGGCTCAAGGAATTTGCTCAAGAAAATCTTTGCATTTATTTCCTTAAGAAAAATTGACAACAGTTTCGAAATTTTGACAGTTCCTTTTTTTCATTGCAAACATTACATAAATTGTTTTATGATTGTTTGGAATTAATGAAATTGTTTTAATTAATAAGGAATTAAAAAAGAATTAAAAAAATAATAATAAAAATCAATAAAATGTTATTTTTAGTATTGCGGAAAGTTCCTTTCAATTTCAAAAAACAGCTCACGGTATACTTTACGGTTTCTATATACCATGAAACAGCTAACATGTCATGTGCTCATGAACCGTTAAAATTCCTTCAAGAAATAAATGAATCGACACTTATTTCTGGAGGAAAAGCTAAAATTTTATCAAAAGCGACATCTGCGTGTCACTAAAAAACACGATATTTCTGGTGTGAATTTCTTGACTCTAGCATACCGGTTTACAGAAATCGCTCCAGAAAATATTTCTGAACCATTTCTTGACCCATGGAGAATATACAAGGAGACAAAACTCTTATGGGGAAAATGACAAGAAATGGATGGGTAGAAGAAACTAAACTTCTAGTTCATTTTTGGCCACAGATGTCACCTTTGTCCGATGTACCCCAAATGAAATTAATAAAAATTCATTGGAAACATCAAAAATTGATTAATTACGAATAATCGCATTGTTATAAATTGAATTTAGAAGCTGCTAAACAGCTGTAAGCTGGTAAACGTAAAATATATAAGTAATAAACGAACTTTGCCATGAACCGGATAAATACAATCGGTCATGTTTTTTGGGGTACATTGATGCAAGTCACACTATCCATCATTTCGTTTATTACCCCCCCAACCAAACCGATTTTTTAGGCAAGGGGCCGCAGGGAAGTATATGCCATGCGTGTAATTTGCATACTTCGCTGCGACCCCTTGCCTAAAAAGTCGGTTTGTGTATGGGGGTAATTAACGAAGTGATGGATAGTGTAACTTGCATCATTTGACTGCAGCGCCACCAATAATCAAACGAAAATTGACAACACGTAGTTTTGTCTCCTTGTATAGCCTCCATGTCATGGAGAATATACAAGGAGACAAAACTCTTATGGGGAAAATGACAGGAAATGGATGGGTAGAAGAAACTAAACTTCTAGTTCATTTTTGGCCACAGATGTCACCCTTGTCCGATGTACCCCACATGAAATTAATAAATATTCATTGGAAACATAAAAAATTGATTAATTACGAATAATCGCATTGATATAAATTGAATTTAGAAGCTGGTAAACAGCTGTAAGCTGGTAAACGTAAAATATATTAGTAATAAACAAACTTTGCCATGAACCGGATAAATACAATCGGCCATGTATTTTGGGGTACATTTGACTGCAGCACCATCAATAAGCAAACGAAAATTGGCAACACGTAGTTTTGTCTCCTTGTATAGCCTCCATGCTCCATTTCTTGACCATTTTTTTTACATAGGTTTAAGATAGGCAAAGAAATCTTTGGAGCCTTGCATACCGGGCTTAAGGGCTAACTGTGCATGCCATAAGCGCATATGCCAAGTGCATATGTCAAGTTCGGAACCAAAACTTGTTATGAAAGTGGCTACGGTTGACATAACACGGCATAAAAGCTTTCGTTAAACATAATGAATGCGACTTGGGGCGAACGTGACATGACAACATTAGGAAAAGCAAGGTTATGTTTTTTGCTGTTTATTAGAGCAAGTGATTTTTGTGCAAGTATGGAGAAATAAAAATATCTACATATATAAATCAAAATTAATTTTCACTTTCACAGCGCAGATTTTACATAAACTTTATCGCTTATGTTATGCATAGGCGGTAATATGTTTTGATTGACATAATGCTGACTTTCGATATTTTTTGACGTTTTGACATATGCGCTTATGCCATGCATAGTTGGGCCTTTAAGTCGTTTTCCATTTTTCCAAGCTTTACAAATAACAGTAGGCTGAGAGCTGTCAAATGTATACCACTAATGTAAATGTGTCAGGGGTTAGTATACTAGGTAGTATCTGGTATCGGTACCATATGTGTGTCCATAGTATTACATGACATTCCGACCAAAAATTGAACTCAACCAAGCAAAAACTTGTGAGCCCACTCAGAACACGTTTGGCACAATTTTTGCGGTCGGTTGCTAGTTACATGACTCAAACCGAACCGAAAATTGTACTCAGTTCGTGTTCGTGTTGAGTATGTCATGTAACTTCCATATCCATGCGCGTTTAGACGCGTTAAGTTAATTTAACTGAGCCAGGCAAGTTAACAACGGCATAAACAGCAATTTATTTAGCGCTGTTAGCTAACCTATTTCTGCTCTTTGGCTTAGCTAAAAGATAGCGCAGCCAAAATGATTTGACGTTTGCTTATAAATTTTTGTTGTAAGCAAATAATTTAGAAATATTTTAATACAGCATGAAGATATTCTTATTATTATTCTTTTTTTAGCTTTTTATTATTTGTAAAATGAGAAATGTTATTATTTTTGCTTGCTTGTTACGGTAGAATGAGAACTGTCAAATGGCATGCTAGAAGCGGTGCTAAGTTAATAGTGCTAATTTAACAGAGTTAAAATAACTCGGGCCTAAAAAGGCTGATTTACAATGTTGCTAGAGTGCGATGCGAGAACAAGACGAGTCTCGCCCAATACTCGGTCTCGTTTATAACTCGCGTTTCAATGTACAATAGTGCCGTTGCGAGTCATTGTATACCCGTCAAATTCAATCAAATTTTATATTTTTTTATATTTTTAAAAGTAATTTGTGCTCAGTCTATTAATTTTTTCATGTTTTCTCCACTAATTTTCTGCATGCTTTTCGTCTAAATATGAAAATAAACACATATGGTCTGTCATCGCATCTCGCTGCGTCAAAATTTCAATTTTTCGAAAATCTCTCGTCTCGCACTATCGCATCGCGTTGCATTGTACATTCATCATCAGGAGCTCCACAGCCTATTGTTGGCCTTGGCTTCCTCCAGCATTCGCCTCCATGATTCTCGATCTCTGGCTCGACTTTTCCAGTTTCTTATTCCCAACTGCCTCAAGTCTTCTTCGACGTCATCTATATATCTTTTCTTAGGCCGGCCGGGTCTGCGTTTTCCTGACGGTACTTTCCCCAGCACTATCTTTGTCGGGTTCCGTTCCGCACCTCGTTGGACGTGACCAATCCATCGCAGTCTGTTTATTTTGATCACTTTGACAATGTTTGGAATCTTGCTGATTTCATACAACTCTGAGTTGTATCTTCTTCTCCAAACGCCATCAACCTGTATTCCTTTGTAGATCGAACGAAGAATTCTCCTTTCAAATCTTCCTACCAATGCTTCGTCTGCGTTTTTCAATGTCCACAATTCCGAACCATATAGTAGGACAGGCCTTATTAGTGTCGTGTAAAGTGCCAGTTTCGTCTTCCTTGATATATTTCTAGACGTCAGGTGCCTGCGTAGACCAAAGTAGCATTTATTAGCCAGTGCTATTCGTCTTCTGATTTCGGCCGATGTATCATTACCTTTTGTTATAATCGTGCCGAGGTACACAAACTCATCTACTGCTTCTATATTGTAGATGTCTATCGTTATGTTCTGTCTGCTACTTCTGGCGTTTTTTGTGTACATATACTTTGTTTTGTGCTCGTTTATTTCCAACCCGATTTTTTTTGCGGCTTGCTCAAGTGCTACAAAGGTCTCCTTCATGCTCTCAAATGATCTTCCAAGGATAGCTATATCGTCGGCAAAGGCTAATATTTGCACTGACCTATCGAAGATGCACCCTGATGTGTTAATCGATGCATCTCTTACTGCTTTTTCTAGGGCCACGTTGAATAACAAGCAGGATAGTGCGTCGCCTTGCCTTAATCCTCTATTTGTTCTGAGGGGTGGGGATAGTTCACCATCTATTCTGACTCTACACCTTGCATCTTTCATCGAAATTTTCGTCAGTTCTACTAGGTGATTAGGTATTCCGAGCTGCTCCATAGCATCAAATAACTCATTACGGTTCACACTATCGTAAGCATATTTGTAGTCGATGAATAACATGTGGATGTTTATGTTAAATTCAACAGCTTTTTCTAGGGTTTCTCTGAGTACAAATAGCTGGTCGGTTGTGGATCTTCCAGGACGAAAACCGCATTGATACTCTCCTAATATTCTTTCCACGTATGGTCGTAGTCTAATATAGAGTACACGTGAAAATACTTTGTACGTTGTGTTCAATAGCGTTATTCCTCTATAGTTGTTGCAAGATAGAGGGTCTCCTTTTTTGTGTAAGGGACACACTATGCCCTCGTTCCACTCATCAGGCATTTCTTTCCGTCTCCAGATTTCCACTATTACTTCATGTAGTTTTTGGATAGTTTCCTCTCCGCCTTGCTTAATGAGTTCTGCAGGTATGCTGTCGGACCCTGATGCCTTATTATTTTTTAGTGCTCGCAATGCCAGGCGTACTTCCTCTATGGTGGGGGCTGCTGTGCTGTCATTCTCATCGTCCGCGTTCATGTTCTGCACATTTCGGGTACCAATGTGCTCCTGCTCTGGGTTCATTAGTAGTAGTTCCTCGAAATGCTCTGCCCATCTAGCCAATACTTCGTCCTTATTACTTAATATCTCCCCACTTTTATCCTTGCACATTGTAACTCTAGGCTTAAATTCTTTCCGTTGTTGGTTTACCTTTTTGTAGAAGTTTCTTGCATCATTTAAGCTTGCTGATTCTTCTATTTTTTTCATTTGTTCTTCCCAATACTGCCTTTTTTTCGCTTTGTGCATTCTCTTCTCAGCTCGCCTCTTTTCTTTATACTCCTCTTCAGAGTTTCTTGTTCTGTGCCTACTTAGCATGACTTGGTAAGCTCGGTTTTTCTCCATTGTCACCTGGGCGCATTCTTCGTCAAACCATTCTACTCTTCGTTCTTGTTGAACGAAACCTAGAATATCTTCTGCTGATCTTTTCACTGCTCTTTTTATGTCATTCCATTGGTCGTTCAAGTTTTCATGTGTGTTTTGACCAATTTCATTTATTCTTACGTTGAGCAGGTTCTCATAATCAGCCCTAGTTTGCTCTTCCTGCAATCCTGCCACGTTGTATTTTCTGTCTCTGTTTCCTCTTCTTGTTTTTATTGTCGATATCCTGGCCCTAATTTTCGTTCCCATTAAGAAGTGGTCAGAGTCTACATTTGCGCCGCGGTATACTCTCACATCAAGCACATTGGACTGGTGGCGCGGACATGATCGATTGCGTTGTTGGTTACTCCATCTGGCGACTTCCAGCTTGCTTTTTGAATATCCTTATGCTGGAATTTGGTGCTGGATATAACCATATTTTGCGCCATGGCGAAGTTTATAAGTCTTAATCCATTATCATTGTGGTGTTCGTGCAAACTAAACTTTCCAATTGTAGGCCGAAACGCTGCTTCCCGTCCTATTTTAGCATTGGTATCTCCAATGACTATCTTTATGTCATGACGGGGACAGTTTCTGTATACTCTCTCTAAAGAGTCGTAGAACATCTCCTTTTCTTCTTCCGAGCTCTCTTCTGTTGGAGCGTGTACACTTATGACTGAATAATTGAAGAATTTGCCCCTTAAACGAATCTTGCACATTCTTTCATTTATGGCTTCAAATCCTATGACAAGGTGCTTTATTTCCTTCCGAACAATGAATGCTGTACCTAGTATGTGGTCTCTTTCTTTGCAGCTATAAAATATGTTATGTGTTCTTTTTTCGAATATTCCCTGTCCAGTCCATCTCATCTCCTGAATGGCCGCTATGTCCACTCTGTATTTCATCAATTCGTCTAGGAGAATTTTTAACTTACCGGGTTGGTATAGTGTTCTTACATTCCATAAAAATAAGTTCAATTCGTTGGCCTTTGTACGTTTGCCGGGTCGTCTCCGTGAAATCTGTCCATTCCGAGGCTCTGCCGTAGGTTCCATAGCAAAAGGTTAATGCCAGGAAGAGTTGCTAGCCCTTCGCTGGTAGGCGAGAATATAGCGTCTCACACTCGCTACTACCGTCGTTAGTTGGTTATCCAGGGGGCACCACGTGGAGGTGACGGTTCGATTTTGCCTTATACAATACGCCATTTAAAAGCCTGCTATGGAAAATGTTTTGACAGCGCTTGCGAGACTCGTCTCGTTCTCGCATCGCACTCTCGCAACATTGTAAATGGGCCTTAACGCGCCCTATGATACGAAAAATTACGACAAACGGCACTGCCATTTTTTCGACTCGCCAACAATGATAAGGCCCTATATCTTCAAAAGTAAAGGCCGTAGCATAAAATATTTGGTAGGGTGGAAACCATCACTTTTACAATTTTAGATAGGCGGGAGTATTCTGCGTACAGCAGTGCCGTGAAAATAGTTATATGATAACAAAAATATAAGGTGGATATGTATGTAATACTACACCAAAAAAATTTGTGCAAATGATGATGCAAGTTGCGTGCGCAATTGACTTAAGGCCGTATCAGAATCTAAAAATATGCAGCGTGCAGCAGCAGCACCAGAGCAACATGCTGCAGTCGGTATCAGATACTAGTCTTTTCCGCTGTGCAGCGCACTTTTTATTTGATAGCTAAACCTCAAATTAAAAATTTAAAAATTGCACTAGTTCTACCAATTATTACTCCATGTCCTTTTAAATAATTTAAAACAAAAAATTCCAAGTCTCCTTGTTTAAAATCACTTGCCGCATTACGAAGTGTCAAAAGTGCTGCATGTATATGCAGCAAAATTAGGATTTGAGATGAAAATGCAGCACGCTAGTCTGGTGCTGCTTTGCTTGTCATTTTACCAGCCTCAGCCAATAGAAACACTTGTCGTTGCAGCGCTGCATAGGTTCTGATACGGCCTTTATTCAGCAATGGAAGTGTGTTGCTGAATAAGTCAATTGCGCACGCAACCTGCATCATTGGGCCTATTCACACAGTGCACATTAATGGCGCCTAAAACCGGTTTTATTGATGAGAGGGAAGGGAGCGGAAGAACTTAACGAAACATTTTTCACGCAAAAGCAAACGCGTGAAAACTGGCACACATATAAAAAGTTACTTCTATCTCTTGCATTCTTTAGCTCTGTTTTTCTCTCACAAGTAAATTTCATCTGCAATACATTTAAATGTTCGGGCACTTTCAGTAATGCAGGTTGCGTGCGCAATTGACTTATTCGGCAATGAAAGTGTGTTACTGAATAAGTCAATTGCGCATGCAACCTGCTTTACTGAAAAGGCCCTTCCTGTATAGCATTCAAATTTACTACACTCATTTACGCCCCGTCTGAGTTGCTAGGAGTTTAAAAAAACCGGTTTTACTCACCCCAATTATGGCAGCGTGTGAATATGCCCATTAAAAACACACCCTTTCAACAGGCCCTACGGCTCAACTTGCCATCCCCCCCGCCCGTTATGATTTTTCGTATGTCGAACCAAAACAGCCGGTCGTTTTTTAAAATTAACAAATACACACTGTATAGAAATAACAGGTAGAAAATATGAAGGATTTAGTTTTCTTTTTAAAAAAATGTTGGCGCTGTACAGCGTGTTATTGACTTATAATTTCCTAAGTATATAACTACAATTATTATTTTATACAATTATCACATTTTTTAATCTTAATAAACACGAGAACATCTTTCGGGATATAAATCTTTGCATAGAAATACAAAATTTAGGTTTTCATTTCTTTTTTCCGTGCCTCTTTCATGATAAGAACAGTTTCTTCGTGTCCCGTTTTCCAAAGTACCCTTGTAATTTTCCCCAGGGAGGCGTCGTCGCAATTTCTACTCCATTCCAAAAGTAGCTGATATATAGCCTACATAAGTACAAAAAGAATCAACTAATTTTGTAATTTCAGCAATTTCTACCTCTTTAATGCCACCATCATGATTATCTACCACCGCTTGATGAATTTGTCCGTCTGAGAACTTTAAAACACGCATTACTTTCTTCCATCCGTCGCCAAGATGCGTTGATATCGTGTTCATCATGCCGGCAGATATTTGTTCTTCCGATTTCATCATAGCTTGAATAGTTCTAGTCCTCTGCCACTCAATTTTATCTTGGCTCTCCGCCGAGTCTTTGTTACTATTAATGTTATAAACTGATCCCAAATGTAAGCCATTTATATGGGCAAATTGATACACAACTTGTCCTTGAGTGTTATTCACAGCTAGAATATTATTGTGTGAAGGCACAAGTTGATTCGTATTGTAGGTAGGTTCAGAAGATTCCAGCATATTTCGTTCGGGCAATAAAGTGCTACTAGTTAAAGGAGGGGAAGCCATGGAGCTGGAGCTTGGAACAATTCCCCGATCACCAGGAAACTCGTCGCTAACAGGTGCCGCGTCCATTTCTACGCTAGTGCGTTGCTTCAAAAACAAATTGGAAAATAAACCTGATAGCCTAGGCATTCTAAACAACAATTTACTCCAAATATTACAACGTAAACACGACCACTGCAAAATGTGAATCACTCGCTGACCTTAGAATATAAAACTACAGGAAGGGCCCTCGGAGAATTTTAGCGTAGTGAAATTCAAACTGCACACTTCATTGCTCTTTTTTTCACTGAAAATTCACTCGTAACCACTTCAATTACACTAAAAACAAATTCTTTAAACTTTCTTTCTTCTTTTTAATTAGTTTTGCAAAAAACTGTAAATAAATTTTATAGAAAAACTCGTTTTAAAGAAAGTCCCGCGGGAAAATTTGACAGTTAACTAACAAGAAATTACACCAATTTGACAGTTGACTGATGGCGATTTCCATGGAGGCTATACAAGGAGATAAAACTCCGTGTTGTCAATTTTCGTTTGATTATTGGTGGCGCTGTAGTCAAATGTACCCCGAAAAACATGGCCGATTATATTTATCCGGTTCATGGTAAAGTTCGTTTATTACTAATATATTTTACGTTTAGCAGCTTACAGCTGTTTACCAGCTTCCAAATTCGATTTTATATCAATGCGATTATTCGTAATTAATCAATTTTTGATGTTTCCAATGAATTTTTATTAAATTCATGCGGGGTACATCGGACAAAGGTGACATCTGTGGCCAAAAATGAACTTCTAGTTTAGTTTCTTCTACCCATCCATCACGGTATAGGCCTGTTTCACACGGGACGACGGCCAACCAACAGAAATCGTACGATATTCATGTTTTTAGAGAAGAGGGTGAGAGAGAAAGATGGGGAGGGACGATTTTCCCATCCAACTTTCTCACACGATTTTCGATACGACTTTTTGACAGCGGTGTGGTTGTTGTTGCTTTTGCTGGGAGAGAAAAGAAATAGAAATGACTTTTATTTCACTCGGAAAGTACGCAAAAGAGAATTGAAATAAAAGCAACAACAATAAGCTAAAGCTTTTTGACGTACAGTTGGTTGGAAAAATTGGCCTGTGTGAAAGCCCGTACGACTTTTCGTCAAATTTCAAAAGGGAATGGACGATGACAGCAGATTTTGTTGGTTGGCCGTCGTCTCGTGTGAAACAGCCCATACAGAAACAAGGTAATGTAAAAGACTGAATATCGTAGAATATCGTATTAGTGCGACGTCACTCGGCAAGTCTTCCCCATACAAAATCGAAATTGTTGTTGTTGTTTTCTGTATTAACTTGCCGGGTGACGTCGGCTTTTTCTACGATATTCGAGCTGTCAGTCTCTTTTACACTACCTTGTTTCTGTATACCGTGCCCATCCATTTCCTGTCATTTTCCCCATAAGAGTTTTGTCTCGTTGTATATTCTCCATGGCGATTTCACTACGCTCCCATACACGGATTTTATACGCGAGAGCCTTTCCTGTAGTTCTCATTGAAGTCGCTGACCACCGAAATAAGGCAGAAAGTAAAGGCCGACTCACAATTACCTAAGTTTATAAGCGGAGTTTCCCTCCGGATGGAAGTTTTGAAACGCGAAACACCGCTTATAAACGGAAAGTTGGACTTGGATTTTTGCACCCGATGATTTTAGTGGCTTTCGATTTGCTACTTTTATCTGATATGCCTCACATTTTCCTTAGTTGCACTGAAAATGGCTGTTCGATTTGGCGGTTCAGTTCCTATTTTACAACAGATGGCGACAGTTTCGAAATGAAACAAAACCAAGTGATGTGATAAAAATATTTTTTCATCACATCAGATGAGTAAGTGATTTTTAAGTTATGCACTGAAGTATTTATTGTGGTTGAATATCTTATTTTGTAATAATTTGATATTCAGCAGCGGAAGTATTATGAAGAGACAATTTCTTTGATCTCGGTGTATGGAACGTTAATTTATAAATATTTAATTTGATTTGATTTTTGCAAGTGAGGCAAAAGTAAGTACGAGATTTGACATGTGATGAATATCAGATAAATGTGGCAAATCGAAAGCAGCTTTTGTTGACAGGGACTGCGATAACAAGAGCATATTTTTTTTATTTTTTTTTTCGAAGGGAGAAGATCTAGTGAAGAACAGATTTGCTATAACAACAATTGGGGCGACAACTACGGCCGGGGGGTTATCGCGGCGGAAGTAGTCGCTTGAACATAATAAGGGCGATGTCGACAGCTCCAATCTCTAAATTTTTCCACCGTTTTTTACATTTACCGGCTAAAAGAAGCAATGACAATGATTTCATTTCAGCATATATGTACACATGCATTTATAAGCTGCTATATAAACTGCTCATAATAATGTACTATCATTCCATGTCGAAAAACAAAAATCACAAAACAACTTTTGACAGATGACGGCGACGAATTAGAAATTTAATTGTGTGGTCGCGCTCGTCGCCGTGGTACAATTGTGGGCACTTTATAAGAATCGTGTGTATTATAAATGTGTTTGACACTAGCTGCGACGGCAGTTTCGCCCCAATTGTGGTTACACCAATTGTGCGCTGAGCGTGTTATTTTGCTACTATAACTTTTTCTTTGCTTATAAATTTATTTTGAATACACGATTAACGCTGTACTATATTTTTGAAAATACCTAAAATTTCAAGTATCGATATCTCAAAAAAGAAGCGAGATATCGAAAAAAATCATTTTACATTTTCGTCTTATCTTGGGGTTTTGTATCGAAATTCATGTTTAAATATCGGCGCCACGGAAATCGTAGTATTGATATAACAAAAAACCTTGGGGAAACACCTCAAAACGTCAAACTTCAAGTGTCAATTGCTCGAAAACTAAGCGACATATTGAAAAATTCTATTTTATATTTTTTGTTTTATTTTGGGGTGCTTCATCAAAATCCTTCGTTAAACAGCGGGGCCACGGAAACCGTAGGGTTTTGCCAAATGTTGTGTCCAAATAGAATTAATTTTTTTTATCCAAAAATTTCCGGATATGTTTTTACTAATTCAATTAATTTTTCGTCTTCCATATTTATAATTTAAATTGCCGACCATGGAGACTGTACAAGGAGTTAAAACTACGTGTTGTCAATTTTCGTTTGATTAATGGTGGCGCTGCAGTCAAACGTACCCCAAAAAACATGGCCGATTGTATTTATCCAGTTCATGGCCAAGTTCGTTTATTACTAATATATTTCATGTTTACTAGCTTCTAAATTCAATTTATATCAATGCGGTTATTCGTAATTAATCAATTTTTGATGTTTTCAATGAATTTTTATTAATTTCATGTGGGGTACATCGGACAAAGGTGCCATTTGTAGCCAAAAATGAACTAGAAGTTTAGTTTCATCTACCCATCCATTTCCTGTCTTTTTCCCCATAAGAGTTTTACCTCCTTGTATATTCTCCATGTTACCGACTGTAGAGTAATGTAAATACAAACGTATAATGTCTTTTAGTACAAGAATGTAGTAGTTTAGGGCAGTACTAATTTATATTGTCATTCAAGGCCGTATCAGAACCTAAAAATATGCAGCTTGCAGCAGCAGCACCAGAGCAACATGCTGCAGTCGGTATCAGATACTAGTCTTTTCCGCTGTGCAGCGCACTTTTTATTTGATAGCTAAACCTCAAATTAAAAATTTAAAAATTGCACTAGCTCTACCAATTATTACTACATGTCCTTTTAAATAATTTAAAACTAAAAATTCCGCGTCTCCTTGTTTAAAATCACTTGCCGCATTACGAAATGTCAAAAGTGCTGCATGTATATGCAGCAAAATTAGGATTTGAGTTGAAAATGCAGCACGCTGGTCTGGTGCTGCTTTGCTTGTCATTTTACCAGCCTCAGCCAATAGAAAAGGCCGTATCAGAACCTAAAAATATGCAGCGTGCAGCAGCAGCACCAGAGCAACATGCTGCAGTCGGTATCAGATGCTAGTCTTTTCCGCTGTGCAGCGCACTTTTTATTTGATAGCTAAACCTCAAATTAAAAATTTAAAAATTGCACTAGTTCTACCAATTATTACTCCATGTCCTTTTAAATAATTTAAAACAAAAAATCCCGCGTCTCCTTGTTTAAAATCACTTGCCGCATTACGAAGTGTCAAAAGTGCTGCATATATATGCAGCAAAATTAGGGTTTGAGATGAAAATGCAGCACGTTGGTCTGGTGCTGCTTTGCTTGTCATTTTACCAGCCTCAGCCAATAGAAACACTTGTCGTTGCAGCGCTGCAGAGGTTCTGATACGGCCTAAACACTTGTCGTTGCAGCGCTGCATAGGTTTTGATACGGCCTTATGTTAGAACAGTTTCCAGTTGGTTCTTACACAGCGTCTACACTAGCCATGGCCATGGCCATTTCCATATGGCATGGACCGTGTAGACCCTGAAAGTTGGCCATATTTGATGGCAGATCTTATGGCAAACTCGATGGAAAGCCATTATGGCCGGCCATCAAATCTGCCATGAATTTGGCCATAATTTGACGTTTGTTCACACAACTATGGCGGAAAGTTTAAAATTTAGTTTGATTCGGTGTGAATACATGTACGCATATTTATAATTCTGAAAATATTTTTGTCTCGAAAACATTTGTGAAAATGTGCCATTTTTTCCATGAAAATTCATGCCATGAATTGCCCACCACCATAACATTTGACAGCTCAAGCCATAAAATATGGCAAAGTCGATGGCGAAAAATGTGGAATGTGTAGACGCAGTGTTAATGAGTGTCAGAACACACGCGCATACATTTTTGTTATATAATTCTTGAGTTCAGTGTTTAGTAATAAAAGCCTTATAAGAATCTATTGCGTATTATTCATAGTGAACCTACAAAACACAACAATTGGCGACGACGAGGGATTCGCAGCGGAAAAAGAAAATCGCACAAAATGGATGCCGACCAGTTTACACAATTTTTGCAGCAACAACAACAACTAATACAGGCACTAACGCAACAGGCGCTAGGGAACCAGAGACCAAATAACAACAGCGAGGGAGGCCAAGAACAACGCACACTGAACGAAATTATAAAAAATTTTAATTGTGAGAAATGCAATCCGGACACTAAAGCGGAAATGTTTATGGATTATTTTGAAGCACAGGCGCGAATGTGGAAATTGGACAGCGAAAACGAGTAATTTAAAAAAGCAAAAAAAGAATTGTTCTTGTCATGTCTGCGACCAGAAACGTTTCATAGGTTAAAAGTGTCTTTCACAAATGCCGAAAAGGCGTCTGAAGAACTAGAATACAACGCAATAAAAGAAAAGTTCTTAACGCTGTTTCACGTAAAGAAATCTAGGTTTCGGGCACTGGTTCAATTCTGGAATTGCACCCGGCATGCAGATCAAACATTTGGAGATTATGCAAATCGCTTAAAAGAGTTATCTGTTGATTGTGGATATACTGGTAAGTTACTAGACATTCAGCTACGCGACAGATCGCGACGGGAATTAAACACAAAAGGTTAGAGATTGAACTAAAACAACGCTGGCCTGATTTAAAACAAATAATCGACCAGCAAGAACAAGAAGTTACTTTTGGAGAAGTATTTGCGATCGCGCAAGCAGGCGAGATAGCCGAAAAAGACGAATATTATAAAAGAACTGAAAATTACAATACAGCAATAAACAAAGTGCGCAGACGAAACATTAAAAATAAAAAATACCAAGGAACAGAACAAAGGATACCACGTTTAATGAGGAGCCAACATTGCAAAAGATGCGGAAAAGACAAAAGCCACGAGAAATGCACAGCTCTTAAACATATTTGTGAAGCATGCGGCACAGCAAGCCATTTTGGCTCATGCTGTATAAAGATGGGAAAAGCAAAAGTGGAAAAAAAGAGAGAAAGTGGAAAAGAAACATAAATACAGTGGCGTACAAAAGGAAAAGTGGTAGCAACCGAAACAGTGAAGGTAGTGACAGTAGCGATGGCAACGCGGCAAACATTTACGCTATAGGCAGCTGTAAGAAGATTGATGTCAATATCAATGGTGTCAACTTAACCATGGATTGGGATCCAGGAGCAATTTTCACCGTCATAAACAAAAAGGTGTGGAAAGAAATCGGAGCACCTAAACTAACAACAGCTCCAAAACTGGAAGCATACGGTGGGTTCTCCGTACAAACAGTGGGATCAGTTCACGTTCGAGTCACAATTGATAAATGTACTAAAGTACTACCAGTTGTGGTTGTCAAAAGATCGTCACCACCGCTGTTTGGACTACCATGGTGCGAAGCATTCGGAATGAAATTTCCATCACAAGTATATACATTACAGGAACGGACACGTAAGGAACAAGATCGAAAACACAGTGGAAGTGACAGTGAGAACAACAAAAATAGTACATGTCTTACGTTACAAGAAATTTTTAATGAAAATGGAAAACTATTTCGAGATGAAATAGGAACAATTCGAGATTTTGAGGTGAATCTATACATCAAAGAGGGCACCACTCCGGTACACATTCCAGCACGACCAATCAATTTTAGCATGCAAAAGAATGTTGAAGTTGAACTAAGACGGCTCAGTGAAAAAGGTATCATCCGAAATCGAACCAAATACGGAACCAATAGAGTGGGCCACACCAACAGTCTATGTACCGAAGAAAAATGGAAGCATCAGAATTTGCGGAGATTTTAGAGTATCTATTAATACATCATTAGTTGCAGAAACGTATCCCGTTCCTTTATTCGACCACGTGAGATATCAATTAGGAATTGGAGAAAAGTATACAAAAATCGATCTTAAAGATGCATACTTGCAGTTTGCGGTAGCACCTACATCAAGAAAGTATTTAGTTACTACGACACACAAAGGCTACTTTCGCTACAATCGATTACCCTTCGGAATTTCAAACGCACCAGCTATCTGTCAAAGGTATTTAAACAAATTATTAGCTAATATTTCAGGTGCCGCCGTGTATTTTGACGATATAGCCATAACGGGCAAAGACGATCGAGAACATTTACAACGTTTACGAGAAGTTCTGAAAAGGTTAAGGAACGCAGGATTCACGGTACAACGCAACAAATGCTCATTCCTTCAAAATTCTATTGAATATCTAGGCCATGAATTTTGCAAAAGGGGAGTGAAGCCTTTATCTAGGAAAATTGATGCTATACGAAACGCAGCTACACCACACGACAAGGCAGATCTACGAGCTTTTCTGGGCCTTGTAAACTTCTATGAGAAGTTCGTTCCTAATCTTCACAACATGTGTGCAGAATTGTATAATGTAATTGGCACAAAAAGTAAATGGAAATGGACACAACGAGAAGCACATTTATTCAAAAGTGTCAAGGAAGCGCTGGTACAAACCCGTTTCTTAGTTCCATTTGATGACACAAAGGAGCTATTTCTTGCTTGTGACGCATCTGACAAAGGAGTCGGAGCTGTACTATGGCATAAAGGCGCACTAGGAGAGGAATTACCAATTGCGTTTGCGTCAAGGAAATTAAAAGATGCGGAAAAAAACTACGCGGTTATTGAAAAAGAAGCGTTAGCAATTGTATTCGCGTTCAAAAAGTTTGACCAATATTTACATGGAAAACCATTCAAACTCCTAACAGATCACAAACCTCTTCAGTATATTTTTGGCACGAAGCGCAATCTACCTAAAATAGTCAACAATCGCTTGGTACGATGGGCTTTATTTTTGGGACAGTACACAAGAGGGACTTTTATTGTGGCAAGGCCGTATCATAGTACCCTCCACATTACGCAAGGCAGTATTACGACAACTGCATTCTGGCCATCCAGGAATTGTGGCCATGAGAGCATTAGCACGTTATCATGTATGGTGGAGTAAAATGGATTCAGACATTGAACAATATTGCAAACTATGTCAAGCTTGCCAAGAACAAAGACAAAGATTACCAGAATTACCTATTTACGCATGGTCTATCCCCGAACGAAATTGGGAACGCCTACACATGGATTACGCTGGACCGTATGAAGGGAAACATTGGTTAATCATCGTTGACGCACTGTCAAAATGGATTGAAATTAAACCAGTGACCAGTCTTACAACAAAAGTTCTATGTGCAAAACTGGAAGAAATTTTTACATGTTTTGGATATCCGCGCATCATCGTTTCGGACAATGGAACACAATTCACGTCAGACGAGTTTAAACAATATTGCAGACACCACGGAGTGAAACATATTAGAACATCTCCATATCATCCACGCACAAATGGTTTAGCAGAGAGAGTCGTAAGAACTTTCAAAACCAGAATGAGGGCAACACGAAGTGAGGATACATATGATACACAGAGAAGTTTAAGAGAAGTATTATTTGCATATCGCAATACACCACAAGCCTCTATAGGCAAATCACCAGCTGAAAGCATGTTTGGACATCGTCTAGGAAGCGTTCTAGATAATATTAAACCTAATACGAGAGAACGACTACAATATCAACATCTCAAGGACGAGCTAGAGAGAGAACGTGAAGGCAGATCATTCACGACAAACCAAGCAGTATTTTGCAGAACACAATTAGAAAAAAAATGGACGCCTGCAACCGTTATAGACGGAATAGATATTCCTATCAAGTACGGACCCCTGACGGAATAGCAAGAAGACGACATGTGGATCACATTCGAGAGAGAACAGAATCTAATGAGATCGAGCTAGCAACTACACCTACGGAAGAAGTTTCAGAAGAAGTGTTAACGAAAGCGAACAAACAGCTAAATCCAGCACTTGTAGAAGAAGCAGCACCAGAACCAACAACAAGGGAGTGTATCCCAACAGTGGCAGAGCCTTCTAACATGACAACTACACACTCAGAAATGAATAAGGCCGAGAGACCGACGCGACGAAGTCAGCGAACGCACCGTCCGCCAAGAAGGTACTCACCGTAAGAGAATAAGTTTTTTTAGGTTAAGGAGGAATGTAGAGTAACGTAAATACAAACGTATAATGTCTTTTAGTACAAGAATGTGGTAGTTTAGGGCAGTACTAATTTATATTGTCATTCAGTTAGAACAGTTTTCCAGTTGGTTCTTAATGAGTGTCAGAACACACGCGCATACATTTTTGTTATATAATTCTTGAGTTCAGTGTTTAGTAATAAAAGCCTTATAAGAATCTAGTGCGTATTATTCATAGTGAACCTACAAAACACAACACCGACCATCAAATGACACCAAATGAGGTTATGCCTTCGGACCTTTTCGCAAAAAGATAGAATTTGCTCATCTTGTCCATTCCGCACCGTTCCGAATCGTCCATTGTAGTCACCCTTCCGTTTCCACGAACACTTCCAATGAAAATTCTAACAATCCGACTTTTGACATTTATACGAAACGGTAAGTAGCGGAACGTTGTACGTTGTACTCCAGCCTTAAATTAAAAATTGTCTTTATTTGTGTTCGCTGCCTTCGCTTTGAGCACAGAGCTGTCACATGGGTTACCAACTCGACGGGACGGAATTGCCGGCCTCCCCTTTGCCTCCGTGGTGTCTTTGAATGGATTTAAAGCAGTGATGGGCATTCCTATGCGAGCGGGCATTTAAAGCCATCGTATTTTACAGTAAAAAATGTACTGCACACAATACACTTGGCTTCGCTTTGGTCTCTTCCAATTAACAGCCAACTTGAAAATTTTGGATCAGTTAACCACGATTTATTGAAAACGCAGTTTCTAGATCGTGGCTTTTTCGGAGGCGGTGACTTCGTTGCCCGACATAGTTTTTGATCGCACTCTTCACGTACTACTTTCGTACACACGCAAAATCCGACAGCGTCGAATCAACTGACTGCCGTTTGCTAGTGTTGCTTATAGTTACATATCTATAGATAGTCGATCCAAAAGCTACTAGGTCCGTGCGCATGATAACGCGCTAAATTCAAATTGCGTTTGAATATAACATGTTAAAAATGTACGAATTTCTTAATAGTTGTAAAGATTTTCTAACTTTACAAATATTAACAAAATTATAACTATTAAAACATTTTTGATGGAAGAAAATGAAATTGCTGGCTTTTTTCGAATTTTTAAAATTTCTGGCCGGCCGACGGCTCGAGATTGATATTGCTGGCCGAGCCGGCTGAAAACCGGCCACTTGGCAACCCTAGCTGTCATCTCAAACTAGAAAATATTTTGGATTTTGACCCTCATTTACCACGTATACATGCTCGAATTAAACGATCCAGAGATTGAAGAATCGAGAGTTTAAATGAATTCAAATCAACAATTCGATCGAAAAGCTATTAACATAATATACAATTATATTCTTTTCATATCGTTTTACTGTTATGTTGCTTTGTCATTATGAAAATCTATGAGTAACATTTTAATTTAATTTCCTACCCACAACATGACGTAGGCACAACAATGGGGCTACATAGACTGGTCATGCTTCAACATGTAGTAAGACTGATTTTACTCCATACTCACCCCGCCCCTTCACCCCTCTCTTCATAAAAATCGGTTTTACTACATAGGCCGGGAGGACGGCCAACCAACAGAAATCGTACGATATTCATCTTTTTAGAGAAGAGGGTGAGAGAGGACAATGGGGAGGGAAGATTTTCCCATCCAAATTTCTCACACGCTTTTCGATACGACTTTTTGACAGCGGTGTGGTTGTTGTTGTTTTTTGTTCCTTTTGCTGGGAGAAAAGAAAGAGAAATGACTTTTGTTTCACTCGGAAAGTACGCAAAAGAGAATTAAAATAAAAGCAACAGCAATAAGCTAAAGCGTTTCGATGTACAGTTAGTTGGAAAAATTGGTCCGTATGAAAGCCCGTACGACTTTTCGTCAAATTTCAAAAGGGAATGGACGATGACAGCAGATTTTGTTGGTTGGCCGTCGTCTCGTGTGAAACAGCCCATAGTAATCATGACTAGTCGACGTTACCCCAATAAATGTAACAACCTAAAAAATGTAAAGCTGTCATGTCAATATCCCAATCTTTGAATTAACGTCTATACGACGAAATTTCGATTCGATCCGGGCTCAAATGTTGGATCTAATCGGTTCGATTCTATTTGAATTCGATATGAATATATTCTCAGATCCAAGCCGGCTTAAAGCCAACTTCAACTTCGCTTTTATTCATAGGGGGCTATCCATAAATTACGTCACACGAATTCCGTGATTTTTTGACCCGTCCCCCGTTCTTGTCACAGGTGGTCACATTTATGAGACTACCCCTTCCCTAGTGTCACGTCACATATTTTGCCATTTTACATATAGGCCCATTTTACACGATGAAACACGAAACAAAAAGTTTCATGCAACTTTGCTCGGTTTGAAGGAAAGAGCAGAGAGAGGGCTTCAGGGAACACGTGTTCCCTCCAGCCCTCTCTTTCCTCTCCCCATCAAACCGAGCAAAGTTGCATGAAACTTTTTGTTTCGTGTTTCATCGTGTAAAATGGGCCATAGCAATTATTAGAGCTGTTTTAGACGGTGCGCTCCAGCGCATGTGCCTCACGAACGTTTGGTGATGAAGGGATGAGTGGGGATGAAGAGAGGTACCACCCCACTTCTCCCTTTATCCACAAAGTTCGTGAGGCACATGCGCTGGAGCGCACCATCTAAACCGGCTCTTAAATTTGCAGTTTCGAAATTTTATTCCCTTTTTTTACATTTTATTTCCATTTAAAATATTCTTTAATAAAATCAACATCTAATCAAACATTTGAAAATCTTGAGTCCATGAACTTTGAACCCACTCCTTTAAATTATTTATAACTGGCATAGCAGACACTTCCGTTCTCGTTTGGGTTGTTAACATATTAGCACTGGGATTCCGTAACGATTTAGAGTTAGATTTTAGAGCCAAAATTCCAAATTTAGATCGGTTTGATATTCTGTAAGGCTAAAGATTCTAAAACTTAGAGTGCATTAAGCATTCTAAGTTGGCAAGAAGGCGAACGCAGCGTCACCTACCGCAAATTCCGGTTATTAATTTTTGTATTAGATGGCACACGCTTTTGTACAAGAGGTCTCTAAATTTAGACTAAATTTGGAATTCTGTAACACTTTTCTTGTCTAACTAGAGTGCGATATATACATATAAGATATCTTGTGAGTAAGGTTGGGAATTTGCAAAAATGTAAGTTTAAACAATTTTTAAAGTTCAAATTGTTATTGATATTATAGAAAATCACCCGGAATTAGCAAAAAATAGTTTAAATATAAGCAAAGGAAAAACACTTACCTTGTTTATGCGTAAGCCGAATTTCGACTTAAGATAGAATCCGGCTCCGTATAAACAGTCTTAAGTCGAAATTCGTCTCAAGATTAATTTTTTTAAGCTTAAGACAAATTATTGTGTGTTTGTGTAAGGAGTTTTCAAAATGGCTGATTTTGGTCTTACATTAAAAGAATAATCTCACTCTATTCCGGCTAGTTACTAAGGCTTTGTTAATGCATCATATAGAACGTAAATTTTCAATTGTTTGAGAGAGAATCCGAATCTGTTTATACACGCAATTCGTCTTAAGCCGATTTTAAGCTTAAAACCGTCTTACGCATAAACAAGGTAACTGTCGAAGGAATATTTGTCTGCAGCGAAAAGAAGCCAAGAAGAAGTATTAACAACGTTAAAAAAATTAAGTAATATATATAAGGACATCATCAGTGAATTTAATAAAAATTATAAAACCAAAACTCTACAATTATTAGAAACAAATAATAAGAATTTAGAGTTAGAAAATACATATACATAATATAAATATTAGTTAAATTCTAAAGAAAAATACCTTATTTTGGGTTAAACTTTTTAAATGTAAATAGTTTAAATTAAATTGTAGATATTTACATTTTTGATGTGAAAACGTACTATCTTTTCTAAAAATCTAGTACATCACTCTAAATAATTTACGGAATACCAACCCACTTTAGGTGAAAGCTTGTGTTTTTTAGGAGAGCTCTAAATCCTAAATTCTAAATCGTTACGGAATCCCACTGTAGATTTGGAAATGTGACGTCACGAAATTTAGAACCCCCCCCCCCATAGTCACACAATGTCACTCTTCGAAAATGATGGAGAAAAGTGAGTTCCGAATGTACTATTGAACTCATATTAAAACCGGTTTGAAATTATGGACAAGTCTGCGAAGGGCCTATGATATTTACACATTCCACATTTTTCACCATCGTCTTTGCCATATTTTATGGCTTGAACTGTCAAATGTTATGGCGGTGGGCAATTCATGGCATGAGTTTTCATTTGAAAAAATGGCACATCTTGACAAATGTTATCGAATCAAAATTATTTTCAGAATTATAAAAACACGTACATATACTTACTACTGAAAATACCGAATCAAACTAAATTTTAAACCTTCCGCCATAGTTGTTTGAACAAACGTCAAATTATTGCCTTCATGGGTAGATTTGATGGGCTGCAATACTGGCTTTCCATCGAGTTTGCCATGATCCTACTACTACTATTACTATGATTACATGCATACTTGAAGTCGGCTTCAAGTAGACTTGAAAGTCATGTAACCTCAGATCGACTTCGTCTACTTCACTCGAGTCGGTGCAAAAAATTTGTCGGGTCCACTTGAACTAGCCATATAAGCCCAGCTTCAGCGCTTGAGTTTTGAAATTAGTTCTCCGTTGATTGTGCAATTCACTTAATAAATATATTTTATTTATATAAGCTGATCATAAAATTGTTTCTTCCATCACGTATTTCGCGGCAAATTTATGCGAAGTGTCAAATATATTTCAAGCCAGCTTGAAGCCAAGCTCTCAAGTAGGTAAGCTGTCGCCGTGGATTAAACTCTCAGTTCAAGTTCAAGTCAAGTGCTCAGTCCGACATGAAACCCTAGTAACTGTCCATGTCATATGGAAATGGCCATGGCTAGTGTAGACGGGGTGTTATAAACGTATCGGCAATTTAATTTCGGATTGAAGATCCGGGAGTGAAACTCCGCTTATAAATACCCCGTTTATGACTAGGTTCAACCTAGGTTGAACCCAGGTTGAACCCAGTCATAAACGGGGATCGAGTTGAAACTGGGTCCACTCAACCCAACTCAGCTCTCCTACCTGGGTCGAGTTGATATTTCGCCTCATAAACGCGTGTTGAGTTGAAATTGGGTTGAGGTGACATTTGTTTTGTTTGTTTGCCATCCGTGAAGTCTTGCTTCGGCGTTAGTTTTGTGTTCGGTGTTTTTGTAGCGCGTTAATTATTTTATATTAACTATATATGTAAAAACAGAGGAAATTTAATTTTGACAATGGCTAAAAGAAATGTTTGGGAGCATCAGGAAACAAAAAATATGTTAGAAATAATCCGGGAACAAAATTTACTTCACCATTTTGATGGAAAACTGTATAGGAAGTCAGAAATATAGAAAAAGAATTAACAAAAAGAGGTTATGTTTTGATGGCAGTTCAACCCGATGTCAACCCAAAGTGAACTCAACTCGGAATCATATACGGTGGTCGAAATTTCAACTCAACATCGACTCAACTTTTCAACCTAATCATAAACGGAGTAAAACATGGTATTAACAATTATTGGTGTAACCACAATTGGGGCGACGGGCGAAACTACCGTAGCAGCTACTGTCAAACACATTTATAATACACACGATTCTTATAAAGTGCCCAAAATTGTACCACGGCCACGGCGACCACTCTATTAAATTTCTAATTCGTCGCCGTCATCTGTCAAAAGTTGTTTTGTGATTTTTGTTTTTCGCCATTGAACGATAGTACATTATTATGAGCAGTTTCTATAGCGGCTTATAAATGCATGTGTACATATATGCTGAAATGAAATCTATTTTATTGCTTCCTTTAGCCGAGAAATGCGAAAAACGATGGAAAAATTTAGTGATTTTAGCTAGCGACATCGCGTTAATTACGTTCACACGACTACTTTCGCAGCGATAACCCCAGAGGCCGCGGTCGTCGCCGTAGTTGTCGCCCCAATTTTGGTTATAGCATATTACGTGTACATGGTTGGACCTGATTTACACGAAACGTTTTTAGATGCACAAAGCACGACTATTGGTAGAGGAAAGATGTGGGACCGAGAGGGATTGCCATCACGAGTTCACCACTCACAGCAGACGTTTTCTTGATTTTATTTTCTCCGTTTTTTCGTAACATTTTATCATCACTGGAGCTTGGATCCATTTTTGTGGTTGTGATAAATTAAAATGGTTAAAACAATGGCTCACTTACACTTACTTAGAAAAATATTTATTTTATGTTGGATCTGTGGGATCCACAAGAAAAATATAAACAATATACTTAATTAGCCGTGTTCCTTTTCTGCTCTTTTTTACTCTTATTTACTTGGAACTACTCCTCCTCTCACAGAGAATTCATAGATTTTACTCATAACGACAAATTTTGCGTTCCTTTAATTTTTTACTCCGGAGTACTTAAAAGTAGAAAAGGAACACGGCTTTATGATTACAACTTTTATTGTAGTAAGCCTTATGTCACAAACTTAGAATATATATAAACAGACTGAGCAAAAGCACAGACTAAAGCTGAAGCTGAAGGCTTTTGTTCTTGACAACTTTTGATTATGAGTTTTAGTGTTGCCAACTGTGTATTCTTCGGTTGCCAACATCTCCCCCCTAAAAGAGCTCGTAGTCCCTCAAGTAAGCTGGTGTTTTATGCGCTCGTTTAGCTGGTCTGTAGACTGGAGTTGGCTCGGTATTTTTACTAATATCGGCGGTTGTTGATATAAGTCCAGGTTCGGATGGCGGCACTTCTCTGGTTGGTATCTGCTGTGGTTGGATCTCAAAAACGTCAATTAGTGTGTTGAAAAGTAACTGGGAATCTGCCATTGTAGGTCGCTGTGTGGCCCTGGGCAGAGTTTGGTCAATATGAGAACGGATGAGTTGCTTACTGCGTCTTTTGAGGTCCATGCGAATGTTATACATAAGATTACCTACTCGTTCGATCACGATGCCGGGAGTCCACTCAAAATGTTTACTTCCACTGTAGATTCTTGCATACACTGTATCACCGGCTCTGAATGATTTTATCTTGGCTCCGTGCTTCCGGTTGTATTGCATCTCGGAGTACTGCTCCTGATGTTCTGTACTAGGTGCAGAAATCCTTGGTGGCAGCAGGAGGTCCAGCGTTGTACGTATTCGACGTCCGATGAAAAGTTCTGATGGTGACTTCCCATCGACTGCACTGCGATTTGGTGTTGCACGGTACGTTGTCAGAAAAGAGTCGAGTTGTTTTTGAGGTGTTTCTTCCCCCTCGAGTTTTTTGAGTGCGCGCTTGAATGTGTCGACAAATCGCTCCGCTTGGCCATTCGACTGTGGGTGGTACGGTGCGCTTCGTATATGTTGAATACCGCGTTCTTTGCAGAAGTTCTGGAACTGCGCGCTTGTAAACTGTGTTCCATTATCGCTGACGATGACTTCAGGATTCCCAAATCGAGAAAACAAGCTGGATAAAAAATCGGTAGTGTATGATGTGGTGATTTCATTTGTTGCACCTATTTCTGGCCATTTGGAGTAAGCGTCCACAACAATGAAGTAAAATCTGCCTTTTACTGGGCCGGCAAAATCGATGTGTATACGTGTCCATGGTCCTGCTGGTTGGTGCCATGGGTGAAGCGGTACACGGGTTGGTAATTTGCTGGTTTCCATACATTTGTAGCAATGACGTACATATTCCTCGATTTGTTTGTCTATATTAGGCCAGTAGACGAAACTTCGAGCTAGACTCTTCATTCGAAACTGTCCAGGGTGATCCTGGTGAAGTCGTTGGAGTATTTGTTGTTGGAAATATTGTGGAACAACTACTCGATCGCCAAACATGACACATTGGTTGGAAACTGAGAGTGATAATTGGCGGGCGTGATATGGTTTAATGTCACTAGTAATCTCAGCTTTGTTTGGCCAACCATTTTGCAAATATTTAATAACTCGTTGCAGTGTTGTTGACTTTTCTGTTTCCCGAATAATATCAGCGTGCGTCAAAGGTAATGTAGCTATCGCTGTGAATAATGTTGATTGAATATCATCTTCAAGTATGATGGACGCGACGATGATGTCCTCTTCACTTGAGTGGTGCTTGTCGATTAGCCTTGATAAAATATCTGGATGTCCAAAGTTATTGGTTTGAACATATTCAATGGTGAAATCATAGGCTTTAAGTGTTAACGCCCGTCGCTGGAGGCGGTTTGCTGTGTAGACTGGAATTCCCTTTTTTGAACCGAAAATCGCCAAAAGTGGTTTATGGTCCGTCTGAAGTATGAACCGTCGACCGTACACCATTCGGTGAAATTTTGTAACTGCAAAAATAAGGGCAAGCCCCCCTTTTCAATTTGGCTGTAGTTTCTTTCGGCGCTGGTGAGTGTTCTTGATGCATGGTATATTGCTTTGATTGATCCATCCTTGAATCGATGTAATATACATGCACCTATGCCACTGTTGGATGCGTCACCCGCTACTATTAGTTCATGAGCTGGGTTATAGTGCGTGAGAAGCAAATCCGACTGGAAAATCTGTTTAAATGTTTCAAAGGATTGCTGGCACTCTGGGGTCCAGGACCACTCCATGTCTTTTTTCAGCAACTCGTTGAGAGGGTGGCGTAACTCATGCATCTTCTTCACATATTTGCTGTAAAAATTTATGGCGCCTAGGTATGCGCGAAGTGTGGCCAAATCAGTCGGTGCTGGCATTTTTGCAACAGCCAATGTCTTTGCTGGATTTGGGCGGATGCCGTTTCGGTTAATAATATGGCCTAAATATTCAAGCTCATTCATTGCAATGGTGCATTTTTCGGCCTTTATTGTGAATCCAAACCGCTTGATGCGCTCGAAAAGCCGTGACAAATTCATGTTATGGTCTTCGATGGTCGAATTCATGTTATGGTCTTCCAGTTACTAGGATATCGTCCAGGTACGCTGATGTTCCCGTAAGTCCTGATATCATCATGTCGATGACTTGCTGGAATGCGCCTGGTGCAACTTTAACACCAAATGGAAGTCGACTATACCGGAACAGTCCTCGGTGTGTGTTGATTGTCAGAAGCTCACGGGAGTTTTCGTGTACCTGGATCTGAAAGAAAGCATCTGATAAATCAATGAGGCTAAATACCTGACAGTCGGATAATTTGGAGAAAATTTCCTCTGGGGTTGGTAGCGGATACGGATATGGTTCCAAAGCATTGTTGAGTCCAGTTGAGAAGTCGGCGCATATGCGTGTTGAACCATTTGTTTGCGTACTGCAACGATGGGTGCAGCCCACTTTGAATACTCGACTGGGTAAATGATGCCTAGTTCTTGGAGTCGGCTGAGCTCCTTGTCTATTTCAGCGACTATTGTAAATGCCACTGGTCGTTTGGGCCGGAACACTGGTTGAGATCCGGGCTTTACTCGGAGTTCGACTTTGAATTTTGTGCAGATGCCTGGAGTGTCACGAAAGACATCTGGGAATCGTGATATGATGCTGTCGGCGATTCGTTGACTCGCGGCTGGAGCCACTGCTGTTGTTACTGCTTTGCAGATCGAGCTGATGGGTGTCTCCCATAGATCAAGTTTATCTATCCAATCGATACCAAGGAGGTTCAGATCCTTAAATGGTGTCAGATAGCAGGTGCTCCTGAATGATTTCTGGTCGAACTTGACGGCACACTGAAATTCCGAAATGATTTCAAGAGGGTCGCCTGATTCGTTTTGGACTGACTGGGTGCTTGGCTGACATTTTGGTTTGCCAATCTTTCTCCAGGTCTCTTCACTGATTAATGTGATGTCCGATCCGGTGTCAATTTGTAGTTCACACTCGATGTTGTTGATGTGTAACTTGATATACTTCCGCCTGTCCTTCGCATGTAACTGGTTTACGCGCGTGATGACGTTCGCATACGTGGGCGATGATTTCTTATTCTTTGATTTATAGCAATACCCATCTTTGTGGCCCTTTTGGTTGCAATTGTGGCATACGTGACCTTTGTATGTGCAGTCTCGAGAGTAATGCATCTCCCCACAAAACCAACAAGGGATTTTAGACGTTACTTTTTTATTAACGCTCTTCTGTTGCGCTTGGTATTGCTGCTGCTTGTGATGCCGTTGTTTATGATGCTGTTGTTTAGTATTACTTCTCAATGCCGGACGATAATTGTGTTGGACTGCGTTGACATTATTTGTTTCTATGAGGGCGGTATCACTCTTTAGTCTGGAAATACGATGACATTCAGTAACTAGACTCTGGAGAGTGATGCTGGATGCATTTGGTCCATCTATGGTGGAAAGCAGTTTTGTTCGGATGCCAGCGTAATGGTCGACTGTAATCCACATATAAACATAAGGCACTTAAACTGGTCTGGTGTCAGCTCTGCCAACTTAAATTCTTCACAGGATTTGTTTACGTTCCCGGCATACTCATTGAAATCTTGTAGATCTGTTTTAACCAATTGTAAACATCTGTATCGCAAACTAAACAAAGATTCCTGTCGCCCAAAATTATTTTTCAATCGCCCCACTGTGTCGTTGAACGATATGTCTCGGGGGTTTTGTGGCAGGATTGCGTTAATATAGAGTTGGTGACATCGTGTGCTTGGCTTTTTGAGTAGTAATCGAGTTTTTGCTTCATCGGAGAGATTGACTGCATCTAACGCTTTCATAGCGTTAATACCACGCCTCAAATGTGATATTATTTTCAGGCGCGAAATCGAACTCTGAAATACTTTGGCCTAAACTCTCCATGCGGAATTCCATATCTGTGGATGCAACCGATGGGATGTTAGGATTGGAGACTCTATTACTACCACTCAACGTTGCTGCTAACTGTTTCAGGAATTCTTGCTGTGACTCCTGTTGGCTTTTTATAAACTGAAAAAGGCTTGTGTTTAATTCCTCCATTTTTTTTTCACACGCACTTGCTTTTTTTTTATAGGGTTAGTCAAATACGTATTAAAATTTCGTTGAGTTTACGCACACATCCATGGCATTACTACTACTAAATAGTTCTCCTTTTGTTTAACGCCCTTGCACCAAAAATACACGGCATATATTACTTAATTTAGCCGGCCTGATGAATTCTTTTATTATGCCCACTGGTCTCAATTTTATTCCAATTGTTTTTTTCTTTTTTTTTTTGAGAAATTTTCGGCTGCGTCTAGTGGAGACGAATTTCATCAGAAAATGGCGGCACGCACTAAAAGAAACCAAAAAAAAAATGTTTTTTCGCAATTTGATTAATATTTGTTAATATTTTTTTAATTTATTGGGTACTGTGTATCCCATCCTCGTCGCCACTGTTGGATCTGTGGGATCCACAAGAAAAATATAAACAACATACTTAATTCTGATTACAACTTTTATTGTAGTAAGCCTTATGTCACAAACTTAAGCTGGAAACAGATTGAACGTTCATAAGCGCTCATCGGCGCTGTGAAATGTCAAAAGACGTTCATAACGTCGGGTGTGAACACTTTGAACGGTCATCAGAGTTCGCACCAGCTGACTGGAAATACTACTTGATTTGTTTTTTAGGGTCAAAAATTAAAAGATAAAAAGGAGAAATTTCAAGAAAAACATAACAGTTTCTTATTTCAAAATTAATAACTTTATTCACTATTATAACATACAACATGGTGTTTTTATAACTCCCACTTCTTTTATCATAAATAGCTTTATTTTTTTTAAAATTGTTCTTCAAAATTAATCACATATGGAGGCCACTCTCACTGAATTATTAGTTAATTGTTTATCCACACAAATCCATCTGAAAAACTCACAATCTAAAAAAACTCCAATCAAAACAACGACTCACAACGTTCATCAGAATAGAAATAGAGCCTATTCCAACGCTGATGAACGCTGATAACCGTGCATTCTGTTCACTACAATCAGGTTGTGTGTATTCATTTTCATTTTGACTTTTCTCAGCGATGATGAACGCTTATGAACGTTCTATCTGTTTCCAGCTTTAGAATATATACAAACAGACTGAGCAAAAGCACAGAAGCTGAAGCTGAAGGCTTCTTGTTCTTGACAACTTTTGATTATGAGTTTTAGTGTTGCCAACTGTGTATTCTTCGGTTGCCAACATTTTATTAATTAGTTTATTTGAAAATATCTTGTTTTTAATAATAATACACCATAAAAATTCTGACACAAACATCACGCTGTTAAAAAATGTGGTAACAATGTGTCAGTTTTGACGTACTTTAAAAACTTCATCGTATAATCCTACAGCGGCGGGCACGCACGTAACACAAAATATAATTCTTGACAAGGCAGAGTAAAAGACGTGTCATGTAAATCATATCTTACTTGAAGTATACAGAAGTATGGTTTAACACTTTTCCTCTTAACAAACCGGTTTGTGTATGTTATAAGAACTACACGATAAACTGACTGTTCTGCACTTTTTTCATGTAACGATTCTATTGTCTCTGTAGCTGTGTACAAAACAATTATGTACGCGCATTAGAAGTTATATTTTTTTGTCGTGATTAAGACTAATTTTTAATTTGCATGCAAATAATTTATTGGATTTTTTATTATTTGCGTGCGTTGGCAGGTGGAAGCATCATGATGCCGACACGCTCCAGCCTGTCGGTTATACAAGATTCTAATCCTAACTAAAATCACCTACTAGTCAACCCATTCTCCGGCAGAGAGGCGTTTTCAGCAATGCTTCGCCAGCTGGATCAGCTTTTATCTACCTGCTAATACTACCGATATTTCTAAGCCTTACTCTCTTCCTTTTGGTTTCTTTGCGCCTTACCTTCTGATGGAGCATATTTAGCGTCTCCTCCACTTTGTAAGGGGGACCAGGTCAAAAACCAAAGACATTCTTCTGGCGTCGATGGTTAGTGGTTTCGATGTCATAGCGTTTACTGAAACCTGGCTCCATGAGGGCATTCTTAATGCAGAACTCTTTGACTCCTCCTACCAAGTCTTTCGGAGGGACCGTCACACTGACTCGGAAACTCGTGGGGGTGGCGTACTTCTTGCTTGTAGAAGCCACCTTAATTGTAACCCAATTTCGTTTCCTAGCTTCTCTAACCACCTTGACGTCGAGCTTGTTGCTCTCAAAATTTCTCTTTATATAACTAATCTCTTCCTGCTGTGCTGTTATATCCCTCCAGATATGTTAAGCACACTTGACGATGGGGGTAATAACCTCTATGATATTCTTATCTCTTGTGTTGATCATATCCACTGTATGATGAACACCGGCGATGAGCTACTGCTTTTAGGCGATTTCAATTTACCCAATATTCAGTGGGTATATATGTCGAAGATGACGATAACTACCTCCCTGAAGGGAACCTTAATCTAAAAGAATCTGTTTTCTCAATTCCTTATTCTCACTCGCCTTGAGTCAAATCAGCGGTATGACTAATGTATTGGGGAGGCAGTTGGATCTTATATTTTTTACGGACTCAGTCAACATGACTGTTGAACCCAGTCAAATAGTCATGTCGTCTGTTGACAATTACCATCCTCCTCTGTTGCTCAATTATTGCTTCAATTCTGAGAATAATCCTAGTCCGGAGGTTGTATTTTTTTTATGTGGAAAACTAGAGCTCAGGGCAAGCCCTTTGTACTGTAGACAATCTATTTTCTTCGTATAGACTGCAATGTCAAACAGCAAGCTCTAGTCGATAGATAGTGAAGGGGAAGAGAGAAGTAGGAAGGAACTGCCACAACCACCTAACGCCAACCATTTCTACCGCGACTCTGGCATCGGGGCAATGAGAAACAACTCGCTGGAGTGTTATGCCTCCTGAAACGAGTTGAATCCCATCAACCAACCGATGACATGCGCTTGGTAGAGCGGGGCAGTGCTAGCGGATGGCTATGAGAGGGGGAATGAGGAATGTAAAGAGGGAAGAAGAAAGAAGGTGGGAAAGGCGAAGGACCGTGGGGCTCTGCCGGGATTCGAACCCGGGATCTCTGGGATAGTAGCCAGGCGCCTTACTCCCTAGACTACCGAGACCCCCCAGGTAGCCGATGCCTTTAACTTGGAAAAGGCTAATTTTAGTGAGCTGTCATCTAAGCTTGCCGCGATTAATTTTAACAACTTACTTTCTGCTAATGAGTTGGATGACGACGTGGCACGATTTTATGGCGTACTATACGAAGCCCTGGTTTCTTGTGTACCTTATGAGCCCCAAAAATTACCCAGTTCATCTCCACCTTGGTTCAATAATGAGCTCAAGCATTTGAAAAATCAGAAGAATAGAATATGGAAAACCTATTTAAAGAGAAGGGACAGTCTCAATTTATTTATAAATTGCTATAACCGATTTCGTTCACTCTCTTCTGCTCTGTATCGAGAATATCTTAGCTGTATGAGCGATAAAGTGTTTACTGATCCTAGAAATTTCTTTAAGTTCGTCAACTCTAAGAAAAAAGTTGATAACTACGCTAATGCCATGCAGCACACGATCTTGTCTAGTAGTGAATCGCCTGCGATTTGTAACATGTTTGCCTCATTCTTTCGCAAATCTTTTTCACCTTCTGACTTTCAGCCTATTGACAATAATTTTCGCCACATATTTACTAACCGTGAGGCTAATATTTCTCTCAATTACCAGTGCTGATATCGTCAAACATATAAACGAACTCCCGTTTGACTTCACCTCTGGCCCCGATGGTATTCCTCCTGCTGTCCTTAAGTCTTGTGCAGAGGTTCTCCAGTCTCCTCTGAAAATCCTTGACAAGGGTACTTCTCTACTGTTTGAAAGAATTCGTTCATAATCCCTATTCACAAGAGTGGTAGCAAGAACGAAATATCGAATTATAGACCAGTTGCAAAGTTGTCTGTCATTCCGAAACTCTTTGAATCAATTATCTATTCTGCAATCGCGCCCATCTGCAAGAGGTTGGTATCAACAAACCAACATGGCTTTCTTGCAGCTCGTTCCACTACCACCAATCTTCTTGAGTTCACTTCTCATGCTGTCGAGGGCTCCGTTTCCGGTTGCCAGACTGATTGCGTTTACACTGATTTTAGTAAGGCATTTGACTAGCTCTCCCACTCCATTACACTTCTTAAATTAACGATGTTAGGCTTTCCACGAGCTCTTCTGGCATGGTTCCAATCTTATTTAGCTGACAGGACCTACCAAGTTCTTTTTCGTGGATCACAATCGGTAACCATTGAAGCGTCATCCGGTGTCTCTCAAGGAAGTCATCTTGGTCCCCTGCTCTTTGTTCTATCAATTGATGACATTGTTCCCTTGCTAAGACACTGTAGAATCTTGATTTACGCTGATGGCATCAAATTGTATCGCGTAGCGTGAAACCATGACTTTTGGGAGAGGTCGTAGTCCTATAATTTTTAACTACACCTTTTCTAACGAGAGTGTCCGTCGTGTTAATTTTGTAAAAGATCTCGGGATTAGATTTGATAGTAAACTCGATTTTTCTGCTCACATTAACTATATTGCTTCCAAAGGTAGTTTAGTCTGGGTTTTATAAAAGGTGGTGTAAAGAATTCAATAACCCTTTGATTACTAAACACCTTTATATCTCTTTTGTCAGACCATTACTTGAGTATGGGTCCCAGGTTTGGTCTCCTTACTACTCTTCGCACGTTGGAAGAATTGAGTCAGTTCAAAGGAGGTTCGTTCGATTCGCACTGAATCCTCTTCCTTGGGATAACCCATTAGTTCCTCCACCATATGAATCCCGGCTTAAGTTACTCAACTTAAGCTCTCTTTGCAGGCGTCGTGAGGTGACCGATGTTGTATTTGTTCATCAGCTCCTTAATGGAAAGGTTGACTCAGGTTTTCTGAGTCGCCGTGCGTCGTTTAGAGAGAGGGATACAATTTGAGGGGGCCACCTCTCTTACACTCCTCTAACACGAATTACGGCAGATTCGAGCCTGTTAATCGCATGTTCATTAATGTGAATAGAAATATTGATGTTTTTATCGTGAGCATTAGTAAAGACGTCCTTAAAAGGAGTCTTTTCAATCTAACCTGACTGACTTTTCTTGCACCCTTCTTTGTGTATTGTATTTCTTTCTGTTTTAATTCAATGTGCAATCTCTGGGGGGTCACATCTCGCATATAAAAATGTGCGAGGTATGACCTTTTCGGGATTGCATATTCAATTTATATGTTGCATGCTTTAGTTGAGCCTATCTCAGTGCTACTTGTGCTGAGCTGGTAAATTTTTCTTGGCCCAGCTAAGAAGTGTACCTTCTGAACTGGATGATTGAATTGCATGATATAAAAATTTCTTACAACACCCGATGTCACTATCTAGTCTATGATGTTCTCTACTCTTAGTCGTGCCTGGGCAGTCGTTTGCAGCGCAGCAGTTTGCTCGGCTAATATCGGGCATTCTAATAGGACATGCTCTGCGTCTTCTATCACATTTAGGAATGCCGGGGACAGCGAAGACATCTTGTCCGAACCGATGGAGGTATGCTCTGGAACACACAAGAACTTTGCGAGGTCGTAACTTATCTCTCCATGCTCTTCCGTGACCCATCCCCCCACATTTGTTATGAGCCTGTGGGTCCATCGACCTTGAATAGATTTATTCCACCTCCTTTCCACTACTGAAATAAACGTCACTTCTAAATCATGTTCACTTCCCTAGCTTCTTCTTCTAATAGTTACTCAATTGAATTGAGCGCCTTTTGGTAACTGAAATATGATACGAAGAGCATTTGAACTATTTTTTTTGTGGACTTGGAAACACATTTTTCTAGACAAGTTGTTTTTATTTATACAGGCTATACAGGTTTTTATGCGCCCCATGTTTTTATTTTAGTCTGTTAAAATAGGCTAGTGCCGATAGTTTTTTGGAAAAAAAAATTAATAGCAGGGAGGGACCAGCAATGAAATGTCGTTAAGGTCATAACTAAACGAAAAAACAATTTTTAAACTCGAAAAAAGGGGAAATGGTAAAATCGGGATGTTATTTAGGGGTTAGAAGCGATTTTTTGCGATTTGCGGTGAAACATGACCTCCTAGTGAAAAATGTTTAATACAAAAGTTGTAGATAATAAAAAGATCTAAAACTTTTGTATTTAACATATTTTGATATAACCTCAAATTTTCGAAGAAAATGGCGGAAAATCGATTTTTCAGTTTTTAATTTTTTTTCTCCCGTAAAAATAATTCAGTTTACATGAAAATTTTTATGAGTATACCTTGTGTTGCGTTAAATAAGCATGATTTTTTTTTTGTTTGGAAAACGGATAGTTTCCCAGAAATTAACATTTTTTGAAAAAAATACCCTTATCTTGCACGGACAACTGATGTTTTTTTCGAATTTTGATATTCAATAAATGCTCATTTAACCATGGAAACGTCTAGTTTGAAATGGTCTATACATTTTGAAACTTTATTTTCATTAAACCGCTTAAAATTAAGAAAAACCGAACACCTGATTTTTCGAATCACGTATACATATTTATCGATTTTTTCAATTTTTTTCAAATTTTTTAATTTTTTCTGTTAATGAGGGATTAAATTTTAATGACAGAACTTAGTGTCATATAATATTACTTACATTAAATAAACTTAATTACAGAAAGTGTGGCAAAACCATCCTGAAAATTTTAAATAAATAAGAAATAAGAAATAGTCTATTATAACTAGCTTGAGATTTGCGATGAATGTGAGCGGCTGTTAATTTTTCCATTATTTTGTGTTTGTGGTCAAATCTTTGTTTGCTCGACCGAACCAAACTGCTTTGATTTCATACAAATCATTTGGATCATCTTTTTTGGAAATAATACGGTCATATTGTCAATCTATAATTTTTAAATTAATAAAAATAAATAATGTATAAAAAATCTCCCAAAACCATATTGAGTATGAGCTGTAAAAATTTTATTACGAAATTGGAAACATTTACCTAGTCACGGCGTAATTCAATTCAAACGAATTTGTTATTTTATTTCTTATTTATTTAAAATTTTCAGGATGGTTTTGCCACTCCTTTATGTAATTAAATTTATTTAAGTTCTGTCATTAAAATTTAATCCCTCATTAACAGAAAAAATTAAAAAATTTGAAAAAAATTGAAAAAATCGAGAAATATGTACGTGATTCGAAAAATCAGGTGTTCGGTTTTTCTTAATTTTAAGCGGTTTAATGAAAATAAAGTTTCAAAATGTATAGATAAAGGAATTGTGTGAACCTTCGTGCTGTAAGGACGTGTCTTGAGCGTGCTCGTGCAATTAGCTAATGGCGTCCGCGCAAGGAAACTAAATTACCGAAGTTATAATTTATAAAATCGATAATAGTAGTATAATATAAAAACTACTGTGCTGTGCCGCCTTCTGCTTGAAATGTAGTTTTTTATTACGGAAATATCGTAATTGTTAAGGGAATTTCGAAAATAATATTAATTTAAACAACAAACGTAATCACTTTCGCGTGTCGCAGTTAAAATTCTCTAACCTCAAGTGTAATTTTTGTGTGGTTTCTTGTACTTTTATTCAAAACAAAAAATAAACCCCAAATACGACCTTACAACAAAAAATAGAAATCTACGTGAATCACAGTCTTGTTTGTTCAGAATCATCTTTTAGTGCAAATCTCTGTGCCCGTTATCATCTTTGGACAAATTCAAAGGAATTATTTACAATTGTCTTTTTCAAACAAACAAAATTGTGTTGTTGTTGTTATAAAATTGAATGTGTTTAACAAAATCCGTTAAATAATCAATAAAGTAAGTTTTTTTCGACTGTCCACATCTAATCATCGTTATGCTTGGAAATTGTCCCGTCTGTCACGAGGCTTGCAGCCGCCGCACGAAGAACTTCGACTGTGACAGTTGCCAGCGTTCGCTTCATGCCGAATGCAGCAACTTGAGCAATGATGAGATGAGATGCATGGAGTCAAAAAAGAGGACCCTCAAGTTCTTGTGCAATGAGTGTTCTCTCGGCCTCAGCATCCTGCCAAAGCTGCTGACTCGAGTGGACAACATTGAGGCACAACTTTCTGTGCTCACCCAAGCCAGTCAACAACATGGTTTCGCATCCTCGTCTGATAGTGTACAGATAATTCAGGAGATTAATGATAGAAACTCGCGCAAAAAGAATGTTATGATTTATAATGTCGTCGAATCTAACTCTGCTTCCGTTTCCGAACAAAACAAACACGATGAGTTTGAATTTTCTAAGATTATGTCAGAAGTTGGTGTAACCGATGAGAAAAAGATTGTTCGTCATTTTCGTGTTGGTAAAAAAATTGAGGGCAAAAACAGGCCGATCAAAGTTATCACGGATGATCAAAACACCGCTGTTTCTATTCTTAAAAACAAATCAAACTGCAGTGCTCCTTACAAATTAAACTCTGATCTAACTTTTGTGCAAAGAAAACAACTTCAGGAATTACGTAATGAACTCGAAACCTTAAACAAAGACTCTGTTGTTAAAACAATCAAGTATATTCGCGGTGAACCACGTATTGTTGATATCAAATCTTTCTCTCGTCCAAATCCAAAAAAGTAAGCAAGAAACTCAGGTGCTATTACCAAAATGTTCGGGGTTTAAAAACAAAACTGAAAAATTAGAAAAGTACAATTACATTTTGAAAGACTATGATATTGTTGTTTTTACAGAAACCTGGTTGAAACCCGAGATTTTAAACTCAGAATTATTACTTGGTAATTTTAATATCTATCGTAAAGACCGTAGTCCATGGACAAGTAACCTTACCGAAGGAGGAGGGGTTTTAATCGCAGTTAATAATAAATTACGCACTTTACAACTAGATGTATCAACAGATGTTGAGCATGTTTTTGTTCTTATTCAACTTGGTAAAATTAACGTGATAGTTAGTTCTCTATATTTTTCTTCGACAAACTCGACTGACATAATGAATTCCTATTGTTCCAGTCTGGAAGAACTTAACTTGTTATACCCAAACGTAAACTGGCTGTTATTAGGGGATTATAATTTACCAAAAGTGGAGTGGTTAAACGGAACTTGGGCTAGTTATCCTGTGGATACAGGGTTGACCAACCTTAATCTAAAGAAGTCGTTAAATATACTTGCTGAGTCTATTAGTCTATTAAATTTATATCAAAAGAACTCAGTTATAAACCAAAATAATGTTATACTTGATTTGGTTTTTTCGGATATATCAAACATTATGATAAAAGAAAATGAAGACTCGATTTTGCCTATTGACACTCACCATCCACCGCTATTTATTGAGAGCGAATTTTTTGTCGAATCACTAGAGCTAGATTACAATGATTTGAAGTATGATTTTGAGAAATTGAATTATCATGATTTCACTGTGATGTTAAGTGATAGGCTATTCGGAATTGATTTTGCAACTCTCTCTCTAGAAGATAGTGTTTTTTGTTTTTATTCTCATCTTTATTTTTGTATCGAATCATTAGTACCAAAGAAGAGATGTTATACGTTATACGAGACAACATTGCAAAAACTTAGCAAAAAGAGATTACAGCATTTACTTAGAGAGATCTGAAGCAGCAGTTAATGATACTCCTAACTATTTTTGGAATTATGTAAACATGAGAAAATCGAACAAGGGATTACCAAATGTTATGCAATTTAACGATCGAGTCTGTGAGAATGGTGATGATATTGTAAATGCGTTTGCCGATTATTTTGAGACTTTTTATAAACCTGCGAATATTGTAAATGTTGATATTCATGATCAAACTCCTCGCAAAATTAGTGAAATTGATATCTCCTTATTAGACATTAGTAACGAACTAGGAGGCCTTGATAGCCGTGGTGGCGCGGGTCCAGATGCGATTCCACCACTTTTGTTGAAAAATTGTAGATTCATGTTTGCCCATTATTTAAAAATTCTCTTCGACAAATCATTAGTAGAAAGCACGTTGCCATCAATATGGAAAACAGCATTTATAACACCCATTCACAAGTCCGACACTAAAAACGATATAACACACTATAGGCCGATTTCAATCATGAATTGTATTCCTAAAGCATTTGAATCAATAATCACGCGTAAACTTAATATTTTAGCTCAACCGTTTTTGACCGACAAACAGTTTGGTTTTTGTAAAGGCCGGAATATTGAATCAAATTTAGCTTGTTACTCGCGAAAAATACTGTTATCTATGGAAAACAATGTACAGGTAGATAGTATTTATACGGATTTCAGTAAAGCCTTCGACTCTGTTAACCATACTGCACTGTTAATTAAATTAAAATCGTTTGGTTTTAATGGATCAATCTTTAAATGGCTTGAAAACTATTTGACTGATAGAGTGCAATATGTTAGATATAAGAACTATGTATCAAGAGAAATTAATGTACTATCAGGAGTTCCGCAAGGCTCACACCTAGGCCCCCTTTTGTTCAATATTTTCATTAATGATCTTTCCTATGTCATTGATGAGGCCGAGTGTTTGTTGTTTGCGGATGACTTGAAAATTTTTAGACCTGTAAGTTGCGATCAAGATGCCGAAAAATTGCAATCATGCTTAGATAAGCTATTTGATTGGTGCACAAGAAATGATATTTCTCTCAATATCAATAAATGTAAAGCCATAACTTTTCTAGAAGTAGAAATCAGTTAAATTATAATTATAAACTAAATGATGTGATATTAGATAAAGTAAGCGAAATGAGAGACCTTGGAGTGATCTTTGATAGCAAAATGAATTTCGATGCGCACAGAAACTATGTTGTAAACAAAGCCTCACAAATGTTAGGTTTTTTGAAAAGATCATCAGCAGAATTTAAGTCTCCAACTACTCTGAGAACATTGTATTTATTATTAGTTAGACCTAAACTGATGTACGCGTCACCGATATGGTACCCAACAGCTCAAATTCATATTAAGCAAATCGAAACAGTTCAGCACAAATTTTTCAGAATATTAGCGCCACGAGCAGGTTTACCTGACCCTTATATTGATCACACTTACACAAATTTATCAATATGTTCTCATATTCCTTCTCTTGCTGCTCTTAGAGTCTCATGTGATTTGAAATTTTTATACAAAGTAGTAAACGGTATCACTGATTGTGTGATGCTTCGAAATGAATTATGTTATATGGTACCACGAAGAAATATGAGATCAAATCAAATTTTTTATTTAGAGTTTTTCAAATCAGATTATACCAAAAATAATGTCTTGACTAGAGTATGCGCATTTGTCAATGAAACGAATTTAGATTTGAGATTTGTAAATTGGCGGGAAGTATATCACGTCATTGATAATTTGATATTGAAATATGAATAATTGTGAGCTATTTTCTTGATGTGATTCGAATTTAAGTTACCTTTGTAATTAAAATGTGGACGTAAGTCCGTTATGTTTCTAAAATAAAAATAAATAAAATAAAATAGACCATTTAAAACTAGACGATTCCATGGTTAAATGAGCACTTATTGAATATCAAAATTCGAAAAAAACATCAATAAAGTTGTCCGTACAAGATAAGGGTATTTTTTTCGAAAAATGTTAATTTCTGGGAAACTATCCGTTTTCCAAACAAAAAAAAAATCATGCTTATTTAACGCAACACAAGGTATACTCATACAAATTTTCATGTAAATTGAATTATTTTTACGGGAGAAAAAAATTAAAAACTGAAAAATCGATTTTCCGCCATTTTCTTCGAAAATTTGAGGTTATATCAAAATATGTTAAATACAAAAGTTTTAGATCTTTTTACTATATACAACTTTTGTATTAAACATTTTCCACTAGGAGGTCATGTTTCAACGCAAATCGCAAAAAATCGTTTTCAACCCCTAAATAGCATCCCCATTTTACCATTTCCCCTTTTTTCGAGTTTAAAAATTGTTTTTTCGTTTAGTTATGACCTTAACGACATTTCATTGCTGGTCCCTCCCTGCTATTAATTTATTTTTTTCCTCATTTAAATCCGCTTTTGCACTAGCCTAAAAGTCCCAGAATGTTACTTAATTCGCTGACGCAGCGACAAAAAGTGCCCCTTGGCAAACGACATGAGAAGACAGCACTGTATTCCAGAAGGTCCATGTTTGTGTTTTAATTATTTTCTAGTTTTTGGTACAGCAGATTTAAAATAAAACCATTTAACTTAAACGTTTTTTTACCTATTTTTATTATATTCTTTTTAGTCTTGTTAAAATATACGCTGATAATGGAGCTACATACTGAACGAGCCCTTAACAGCATGGGAAACTGTAGCTAACTTCAAACTGACTTTCGCTATTTCATCACTCTCTGCAAAACGTTTATAATCTTGAGTCGAATGTTTTAATAAGCTAACGCTTTATATTTCTTTATATTACTTTGTTAAAAATATATACTAATAAAAGACTCTGTTTTTATCAGGTTATGGGCCCAGTTGGTCGCTAAACGAAAAATATAACAAAGTAAGAAAGACATCCTGTAGATGTCTGATTCGGACGTAAAAATAAAAACAGAAGAGGTTAAAACTGAAGGCGAAGAAAGCATAAACATGCAGCCAGCTAGCACAGCAGTCTCACCATCTTTTGAAAAACTGGACGGCAGCTCAAACTACATGGATTGGAAATACAGTATGGAGATACATCTAATAAATTGTGATTTATGGGAATACGTGACTGGCACTAGGAAAAGTGAGAAACTAGAGTCTCGGGCACTTGCCGCCATTGTCTCTGGAGTGAAAACACACATTTTTACTGAAATTCGTGAAATGAAAACCGGAAAACAAGTTTGGATAGGCTCAAAAAGGTGTATGAATCAGTAGGTTTCTCAAGGGTAGCTTCGCTCATTGAACAGCTAGTGGGAATTCGATACAACGAAAGCAAGGATATGATGGATTATTTAAACAAGTTAAACTTTCACAACAGCTCAAAGCAATTGATAATGAGATAAAGGATGGTGTACTTGCTGCTTTAATTTTTGTTAGCCTTCCAGATTGCTATAAACCATTAATCATGGCCCTTGAAAATTGTGCAGCCGACTTGACAACAGATCTAGTGAAGGAACGTTTATTAGCAGAGTCCTCAAGATTCAGTAACGGTAGCAACGAATCGGCATTGTCCACAAATAGTAAACCCCAACATCGAAAGAAGGTGTCAGCGAATACGTTTCGCGGGAAATGTTTTAATTGTGACAAAATTGGTCATCGAGCCAAAGATTGCCGTAATACAAGGAAGTATGTGAAAAATACGGAAAAAGGACTTATCTTGAAATTAGATCAACGTACGGCTCTTGGAGTTGGAAAGTTCAACATCAACAATTGGTACATAGATTCAGGTGCATCAGTACATCTCACAGGACGGAAAGATTGGTTGACAAACGTTAAACAACTAAATAATGGCGAAAAAGTAATCATTGTATCCGGGGAGCAATTTCAGATATCTGCCATAGGAGATACAAGTGTACTGCTTGATGTGAATGGACAAATTATTGAAACACCCATACGAAATGTCAGATATGCTGCTGGTCTAAAATTTAATCTTATATCGTGTAAACAGTTAGGCAAAAAGGGTATTATGACCATAATTATAGATGATGCAAAATGTGAGATGAGAGATCGTCATACTGGAGAAATTATTGCAGAGGCTTGTTCGATTGAAAAGGATTTATATAAGCTCAAGCGTGCTTGTAAATTGTTAGAGTCAACATGTTATGCAACATCAACAAGCAACAATTATGATTTATGGCATCGTCGACTTGAGCATTTAAGCATAGGTGGCATGAAAAGACTTCGAGATGGTATGGCAAAAGGCATCGTTTTTAATAATCACCTGAATAGCAATGTTTGTGATGGATGCACAAAAGGAAAACAACATCGAGATCCATTTCCAAAAGGAAGAGCTCAACGGGCTAAAAGTAAGTTAGAATTAGTCCATACTGATTTAGCCGGACCCATGGAAGAATATTCGATAAGTGGAAAAAGATATATATTAACTTTAACTGACGATTTCACACGAAAAACTTTTGTATATTTTTTAGCTAACAAGGATGAAGTACTGTGCAGATTTGAGGAATTCAAGAAACGTGTTGAAAATGAGAGTACGTGCAAAATACGTGCACTTCGCAGCGTAACGGCAAGGAGTATATCAATAAGCAGTTTGAAGATTTCTTAAGAATGCATGGGATACAACATCAAACGACAGTACAGTATACACCAGAACAAAACGGTGTTGCCGAACGCATAAATCGAACCCTAGTAGAAAAGGCAAGATCAATGTTATGCGATGCAAATTTGCCGAAGATATATTGGGCAGAAGCTGTAAATACGGCATGCTATTTGAAGAATATCAGCCCAACTGTTGCGGTATATAACAAGACACCAGAAGAAGCATGGACCGGTATAAAACCAGATTTAAGCCATCTGAAAGTATTCGGTTGTATAGCTCATGCACACATTCCGAAGGAAAAACGCAAAAAGTGGGACGCCAATTCAGAAGAATATCTATTTGTAGGTTATTGTGCAGATTCCAAAGGTTACCGACTTATCAATATGAAGACTAATGAGGTAAAGAAATCTCGAGATGTAATCTTTGATGAAGATAAGAGAATGGCTAATTTCGAAAATAACCGACAAAGGTCTAAATTTCCTTATGAAGAATATATAGTTGATAAAATAAGTAGATATACAAGGCCGGTTCTATGACCCCCCCTCATAGTTGCCTTCCCCACTTCCCCTCACCCTCACTTTGAGCTTTCTATGTATGTGTGCACAACACACCCACACACCCATACCCACACACACACCCATACCCACACACACACCCATACTCACACATACACCCATGCCCACACGCACACCCATACCCACACGCACACCCTCACACACAACCTGGGGGAGGAGTCACACACACGCCTTCTATGGAAAACACCGCCTCATATTTACCTCCCCGCCCGACCTATGTATAACATACCCCTTCATATTTACCTCGCCGCCGGACCTATGCATAACACATACACGCCACCTTGTATGGCATACCCCTTCATATTTACCTTCCCCCAGGCATTCCCCTTTTCTGGTTTGTTTATATGGCTGTGGCGCCACACACACCATCACACACACACATGGCATCGCTGTTGTGCGCAAAGCTTCCCGCCCAACAGGCACACCCATCACATTTGCCTTCACCGATCTCCACATATACCAGCAGTATATTTCGCAACATACCCCACATACCATCACACACATGGCATCGCTGTTGTGCGCAAAGCTTCCCGCCCAACAGGCACACCCTTCACATTTGCCTTCACCGATCTCCACATATACCAGCAGTATATTTCGCAACATACCCCACATACCATCACACACATGGCATCGCTGTTGTGCGCAAAGCTTCCCGCCCAACAGGCACACCCTTCACATTTGCCTTCACCGATCTCCACATATACCAGTAGTGTATTTCGCAACATACCCCAATCGTGTATCTTTTCTTCTCAACTTCTCATCGCTGTTGTGCGCAAAGCTTCCCGCCCAACAGGCACACCCTTCACATTTGCCTTCACCGATCTCCACATATACCAGTAGTGTATTTCGCAACATACCCCAATCGTGTATCTTTTCTTCTCAACTTCTCATCGCTGTTGTGCGCAAAGCTTCCCGCCCAACAGGCACACCCTTCACATTTCCCTTCACCGATCCCCACATATACCAGCAGTATATTTCGCAACAGCAGCTTTTACACAAGGTTATCGTGTATCTCTTCTTCTCAACTTCTCGTTGATCATGTGTGTATTTACTCTATGCTGTAGAAAATTTGGCTCTCAAAATATAAAATCGAAATTGTTGTTGTTGTTGTTTTTCTACATTAGGCCACTGGGTGAAGTCACATTTTCTACGATATTCGAGATACCAACAATATATTTCGCAAAATCAGCTTTTATCGAGGCTTTCTGGATTTGTTTATACAAGCGCTGAACATGCGATCGAAGAATAGAATTTTTATCTTTCTTTCTTTCGGCCAATATGAGGGTGTGTATGTGTGAATGGAATAAGCAGAGAAGCAGATATCGACTTCTCGTAGATGAATACGATTGATATGACTTTATATGTATGGTGAATGGTTGATATGAATTATTCGTGTTCTTACTTTCAACCTATCAACAACGGATTTTTCATTTAATTAAAAGTAATGTCTGACATCGGGAAAAAAATTGTGTCGCTAATAAACCAGGCTTTACCTCTAATAAAGGAAAGCAAAAATGAAGTGGAAATTACAAAGTGGATAAAGTATTGTAACTATAACATCCGAATGATAAATAAATATCAAAGAAATAGTGATACAATTGGTGAAAAACGAGGATTTGAAGCAAACATTGCGATGCTAAATTATTATCGTGAAGTGTTAAAAACCTTCCTGCATACTGGTTCGGGTATTAAAAATCGTGAGAAATTATTAGTGTGGAAAGATATACAATCCGCCTTTAGTTCTCGAATTAGGTCATCGGTTATTCAAAATCTAGGATATAAAGATCCAAAAATATTTTTAAACAATGCCGGTAAAACATTAATAATAAGAATTAAAAATATTTTAAAACAATTTTCAATGATAAAAATCAATACAACATTGTGTGGTGAATTTAAGAAAATTATGACAAATGGTGATATGTGTACAGATTTAAAATATATACAAACTGCTAATATAAATATTGACTTCGGAACTGATTTAAAGGAAATAGTGAATGATATTAAGGAGAAACTTTTAAGTGAGTTGGAAGAATTTCAGGAACGGGATAGTGGATGGGCATTAGTGAAAATAATAAATTTAGGTGTTAACATAAACAGAAATTCGGTGTTTAAAGGATCCTCATATATAGTATTACCCACTGAGATAAAAAATAAAAAAGCATGTGTAAATGTAATAAACTTTGATAATGCATGTTTCGCATGGAGTGTAGTAAGTGCATTACACCCACTATCAAATACATCACAATCAAATCCTACACGTACAAGCTCCTATCCTCATTATGCGAGTGGATTAAATTTAAATAACATTGAATTTCCTATGAAAATAAAAGATATACCAAAATTTGAAAAAAATAATAATCTAAGAATAAATGTGTATACATTAATAAAAGAAAATAAAAAAATATTAACAGTACCAATATATATCAGTAAGAATGAATATGCTAAATGCATACACTTACTGATATTTACTGATGATGACGATGCTGAGAATGAAATGAATGTGGATGAAAATTGTGGCAATTACCACTACTGCTGGATAAAGGATCTCTCAAGGTTAGTTGGTGCTCAAATTTCAAAAAAGGCGCATAAAACATGGATTTGTGATCGATGCTTAAACCATTTCATCAGTGAGTACAATTTAAACAAACATATAGAAGAATGTAAACAAATAAATACCTGCAGAGTCGTATTACCTACAGAAAAATGGGTAAATTTTAATAACTATAAGTATAAAGAAAAGTGCCCTTTCATTATTTATGCTGATATTGAGTGCATATTAAAATCATTAAACGATGATACACAAAGCAATACAACACCCTATCAAAAGCATGAAGCTCATAGTATAGGATACTTCTTCCAGTGTTCCTACGATGAGAAATTGAGTTATTATCGCTCTTATAGAGGAGAAAAATGTTTGGAATGGTTCGCTCAAGAATTGGAGCTGATTAGCAAAGATGTATCGGAAATTTTTAAAAAGATAATTGCACTGGATATGAATACAAAGGACCGAGAGATGAGGCATAAAGCAGCCAAATGTTGTCATATTTGTCAGAAAACCTTTATAATATCTGATATTAGAGTTTGTGACCATGATCATCTTACTGGAAAATTTCGAGGAGTTGCTCATCAAACCTGTAATTTACTTTATCAGGATAGCCATGTTATTCCAGTAGTTTTCCATAGCCTTTCTGGATATGATAGCCACTTCATAATAAAAGATATAGCACTTAATATTAATGGAAGGATTGATTTATTACCGCTAACAAAAGAGAAGTATATCTCATTCACCAAACATGTAGAAGAGACCTCTATCAATCTACGCTTTATTGATTCAATTCGCTTTCTTCCATCATCATTGGATGCGTTAGCAAAGAATTGCACATCATTTCCGTTATTGGAAAAACAGTTTTCAAATAACCACTATAATCTTCTTCATAGGAAAGGTGTATTCCCATATGATTATGTTGATTCATGGGAGAAATTGGACGAACCAACCTTACCATCTAAGGATTCCTTTCATAGTCAACTAACTGATAGCGATATAAGCGAAGAAGATTATCAGCATGCATTAATTGTATGGTCTAGTTTTCATATTACTACTTTAGGGGAGTATTCGGATTTATATCTCAAAACAGATGTAATGCTCTTAGCAGATATTTTTGAAAACTTTAGAAACACATGTTTAAAAAGTCATAAACTGGATCCAGCGCACTATTTCACTACACCCGGTCTAACTTGGGATGCGATGTTGCTATATACAGGTGTTACATTGGAATTAATAACAGATATTGACATGTTATTATTTGTTGAACGTGGCATCAGAGGTGGAGTAGCACAATGTAGCGGAAGACGAGGTAAAGCCAATAATAAATATATGAAGAAATATAACCCCAATGAAGAGGACAAGTACTTAATGTACTTAGATGCCAATAATTTATATGGATGGGCTATGTCTCAATATCTACCAACTGGGGGTTTTAAATGGATTGAATCCATTGATGTTAATAGTATTCCTGATGATTCACCAGTTGGGTATCTACTTGAAGTAGATCTGGAATATCCAGAATCAATACATGATATTCACAAAGATCTACCATTAGCGCCAACTTGCATGAATCCACCTAATTCTAAAAATCCTAAGCTATTACTTACATTATTTAATAAAGAAAAATATATAATACATTATCGCAATTTGAAACAATATTTAAAAAATGGTATGATTTTAAAGAAAACTCATCGCGTACTTCAATTTAATCAATCACCGTGGTTAAAACACTACATTGACTTAAATACACATTTTAGAGCCAGAGCAACAAACAATTTTGAAAAGGATTTCTTCAAGTTACTGATCAATGCAATATTTGGTAAAACCATGGAAAATGTTCGGAAGAGGGTGATTGTAAAACTCCTTACAAAATGGGATGGGCGGTATGGCGCACAAGCTATGATATCAAAACCTAACTTTCATAGCGCATCAATTTTCGACGAAAATCTAGTGGCCGTGGAGTTAAACAAGATGGCAGCTAAAATGAATAAACCTATTTATGTTGGCCAAGCGATACTTGATATCTCGAAAACCTGTATATACGACTTCCACTATGAATTCATAACAAAGGAATTCGGTGATAAAGCAAGATGCTTGTATACCGATACAGACTCATTAATATATGAGTTTACTGATATGGATCCATATGAACAGATGATTAAAAATAATGTTAATAAATTCGATACGAGCGACTATGAGAACAATAATATTTTCAACATCCCGCTTTGTAATAAAAAAGTTCCTGGATTAATGAAAGATGAGCTGCATGGAAATATTATTACCGATTTTGTTGGACTGAGAGCGAAAATGTACTGTTTTAGGACCGATAATGATGCCGATGATGAAAGTCATAAAAAAGCTAAAGGAGTGAAGAACTATGTAGTCAAAAATAATATTAGCTTTGATGACTATGTTAAATGTCTGGATGGCATGATTAGCATATCCAGAGATCAGAACTTAATAAGATCTAAAAAACATCAAGTATTCACGATCCGTCAACGTAAAGTAGCTTTGGATCCCCATGACGATAAAAGATATTTATTTGAGGATAGTACTGAAACACTTCCATGGGGACATTACAACTTACCATCAACACTATAAATGTATGTACATATATATAAATAAGATTTAATTATTTATTTAATCATTTTTCTTTTTTTTGTAGATATGACAACTAAAGATATTTAGTATTACGGATAGCGCGCCTTCATCTTAAGATAAATACAATTTTGAAACGTAAGCTATTCTTATCTTAATGAGAACTGCTGCCGAAGAAATCTGATACATCGTTTCCGGCGCTGTGTTGAAGGCCTTTTGTTATGATTCAAAGAAATATGCTGAGTATGAAATTGGATCCATAATCACCTACGGCTTCCGTTTTAGATAATTAAGTTTTATACTTATAATGTATACATAGAGAAAAAAATGAATTTTCTTATCTCTTAACCTAACATAAGGCCTTGTATGCTTGGATTTACTTCGAAGTTGTCAGTCTTGTTTTAGCAGCTGAAGAAATAAGTAGCTTCTTTTAGCATACAGTTCAAGTTAATTTTCATACAACAAAAGCAATGGATTATTCATCATCAGCAAACGAGTTGAATATTGAGGTTGAGATATTGGCCGATTTAAATTCTCACACCTATAAACCAACACTACCCCTGAAGGAAATGGAGATAAATCATCTATATAAAATCTTAGGATGTAGGAGACTTACAACGAAGTTTGGTCCAAAGATTGTGCTCGATTTGGAGGATAACCAGCTTTTTTTGCCGAATCGCTTCAACAATATGTCAGAGAGGGGATTCGACGCCATCAATGAAGGAGGCTACATAATAATAAATAGAGGACCAATTGCTAAAACCTTCGATTTAGTTTTTACTAAAAGCATAAACACAAACTTTTATATGAGTAATTAAATAAAAGGATTTTTACCTAATTAAATATTTTTCTTTTTTAAAAAAACCCTAATTAATTTCCCCATCCCCGACCAATTTCAGCAAATTTATGTTTCAGGTTTCTGATATCCAGCTAAAGTTCTTGAGGCACATCTTTTTTATGGTTTTCTTGTTTGGTTTTCTATTGCGATTGAATTTATAGTGATTACAGATATGTAGTTGTGTAATAATACTCAGTTCTAATTCAACCAGAAGTACACATCATGCATGTATGGGATTTTGTTTATAGAGCCAGCTGCAAGGGTCTGTGCCATATATGTATGTGTTATAGATAGATGTAGATTTAGGCAGAGAATCATCAATATAAGTAAAATCCTGGAGCCCATATTGAAACAACATCATAGCGAGATAATATGCAAAACTAGATTTGAAAATAAAACCCAAGTTTTAAAATGTTATAAAAATGTCATTTATTTATTTATTTATTTATTTATATATATATTTCTTTAGCTTATAATACATCTTTAGCATTTATCCAAGTATTATGTTCTGATGAAAAACCGAGCCATTTAACATAAACTTTATCTCCACTCTTTTTTAATATTTTTTCAACAAGATAGAGATCAGGATGTTTAACTTTCAGCAATTCCTTTTCATAAAATCCTCCTTGTATTAGGTTACCTTGGTAGTCCTCAAGTTGATATGTTGCAGGATTAGTTAGTTGAATCTTGGAAATTTTGAAAATTTCAGCTGTCCAGTTTGGTGTGTAGCCTTTTTCAAATACATGTTTATATTTGCTTATACGGACGTGATCTCCTATTTTATATGATGTTGAAGCAGCAATTTTGATACGATTATAGGCTGTAGCAAGAAGGTGCTTTTCATTTGCTTTATTGACATCACAAGGGCGCATTTTGATTGTTCGATGTTTTTTCGTATTGTATTGTGAAAGCAGTTTTTTTATCATATGAAACCATTTGTAGGAGCCATTCATGCTAAATTCCTTCCACATCATGCTCTTTAAAGTTCGATTGAATCTTTCCACTATGGATGCTTTAAGCGATGTATATGTTGAGTAGTGATTAATTTCATATTTGTTCATTAGCTTTTGAAAGTGAGAGTTGTAGAATTCCTTGCCATCATCCGTTTGTAAATTTTTAGGTGTACGTCCATCTTTGAATATTGAGTGCAGTGCTTCTGTAACTTCTAATCCGGTTTTTCTTTTAATTGGTATAGCCCAAGCATATTTAGAAAATGTATCAATTACAGTCAGCAAATAGCGTAATCCTTTGTTTACGTGTTTATAAGCATCCATTTCAACCAAGTCAGCTTGCCACAAATCATCCAGGCCTTTAATGATAACTCTCCGTCTAGTAAAATTTCGACGAGCAGGTTTGTGGAGCTCATTCACTATTTGTCTCTTACTCATAGACGCCATCTTGAGGCTTTTTAATTATGCTAGCGAATATAAATTTTTCGATTTTCTCAATTTCACCATTAATATACAGCGTTAGATTCTGTACTGCTTTGTTCACACTTTTTTGTATTTCATCATCAACATAGTTTTTAGTTGCAGCGTCAACGTTTTCTTTTGGATCACCGAGGTTTTTTATTCTTTTCAATGAAAGATCATAGTCACCATCTGATGTTAAATTAAAACCGTCTCCTTTTGGCCCCCGGTCACCTTTAGAACCAGTAGCACCGTCTTTTCCAGGAATTCCAGGTGGTCCGCGATCACCCACTGCTCCAAATTTTTGTCGTTTAGAAGATCGGCCAAACTTGTCAACGCTCATTTCAGAAATGTAACTATTTTTTATGTATGCTAATATTTATACTATAATGTCAGCTTCACGTAACTCCTCAATGATTGATACTATCTCATTAGTATGATTATTATTTCCAGCTTGCTGCGATGCTACCAATATGCGGAGCCGATCAACTAGCTCATTAGGGTCATCCCAATATATGTAGTCAATATTTTTCTTAGGAATTTGCATTATTCCCTTTCCAGTATGAGGAGTGCGAATCAACTTTTTTATAATTTTTCTATATTTAAAGGTATTTGTTCCTTTTATTTGATGGTTTTCCTTAAAATCGCGTCTGTAGGCGGATGTGTCATTTACAATTGCTTGATAATTGGTCATATCGTCTATTGAGTAACCTTGAGGCTTTTTCATAAAAAGTAGTTCAGCTAAACCTTCAGTTATCTTATACTGCTTCTCACCAATAAGAAAGTTTTCTTTATCAACTTTAATGCTGGAATTACCAATATTTAACATATCGTTATGATAGTACACCCCATAAATTTTGTCAATTTTATTGCTATCATTTTCAAGTAGTTGGTTGTATTTGTTTAGTATCTTGCCTGGTGACTCTAATATTTGTTCTTTTATAGGTGTAGAAAACTCTTCATCATCATCATCATCGGAAACACCCCTAAGAGGGGTACTAGTTGGCTCCATCTTTAAATATTTACGTGGTGGTGTGTATGTTTCTTCATTGTTCTCTTTTTTAATTTCTTCTTCTGGCTCAAGCTTCACTGATGTTGTGAGCTTTTCCAGCTTGCGGGTTATTGGTTTAAAGGTTTCCTCCAACTGAGCCTCCGATTCAATTTTACCGGTCTTGAGAGCTTTATACTTCCTTCGTATAGCATCACGTGTTTTTATAATATCCTTCAATAGTTTTTCATTCATGTTACTACGCTGATAGTTACAGTTACACTGATATATTGACATACTGATAGTCACTTATATAGTCCAGGTAGACCAGATAGATCAGGTAGACCAGGTAGACCAGGTAGACCAGATAGACCAGGTAGACGAGGTAGACCAGATAGACCAGGTAGACCAGGTAGACCAGGTAGACCAGATAGACCAGATAGACCAGGTAGACCAGGTAGACCAGGTAGACCAGATAGACCAGGTAGACCAGGTAGACCAGGTAGACCAGATAGATCAAGTAGACCAGGTAGACCAGGTAGACCAGATAGACCAGGTAGACCAGGTAGACCAGGTAGACCAGATAGATCAAGTAGACCAGGTAGACCAGATAGACCAGGTAGACCAGGTAGACCAGGTAGACCAGATAGACCAGGTAGACCAGGTAGACCAGATAGACCAGGTAGACCAGGTCTGTTGGGTATCTGTGATCTTAACAATAAGCTCCTTTTATAAGCTCATGAAAGCATCAAAGCCTTTTCGATATCGGCCTTTGTCTATAGGGCTGTCCTTATCAATTACTAAGAATCCATATTTGTCTTTCCAACAGTTTGCACACGCTTTTCTGAACTTTACAAATCCCATATCGCTATTTACATGATCATTGTATATATGCTTAAGATTCAAATCATCTTGTTTAAATATGATTAGAAAGTTGGCATTATCGCGAATTAGATGCTTTGGTATATGAGTATATGTCTGGCAGAGGTAAAAGCTATCAATACCTTTATGTCGCCCCATACAAAAGTATGCTCTAATATTATTTTGTTTATCGCAGGCCACATCATCAAAGATGAAAATTGAGTTTGACTTTGCTTCTTCTGGCGGTATAACGTCGCAGTTGTTAGAAAACGTGTAATAACCCAAGCCTGATATGTGAGTTACAACTTTTCTCAAATACTCATATTTCGGTTGACTTAGCGACTTTGAGTAAATGTAGATATTCTCGAATCGTAGGCCATTAGGGTGCTCCAGTAAACTTAGCATAACATTTGTCTTGCCACAATTCGATGGTCCAACAATAATTCCTCGCATACTGTTTGGAAGCAGCACTCCATGTTTCTTCTTCAATGTACTTGTAATTCCAGTATCAGAATTTCTAACAGGTAGAGACGCTCGTTGCTTGATAAACTTCATGTTGCCTACTAACACGTTCCCTATAAATACCGGTGCTTTTATAGATTTTTATCAGTCTTGCAGTAAACCCATAAAATGAGTAACCATAGTAAGAACCACCTTATTCGACGAAAAGCCATCAAAGGGAAAGGACTATTAAACTCTATTATAAATAAGTTACCAATTGAGCTTCATCTACCAGGATATCAGTACTGCGGTCCAGGAACAAAGTTAGCTAAAAGACTAGCCCGCGGAGACCCCGGGATTAACCCACTTGACGCTGCTTGCAAACAACATGATATTGCATATCGTGATCATAAGGACTTAAGTGACCGACATATAGCTGATCGTATTTTAGAAGAGAAAGCTTGGCAGCGAGTAAAATCTAGAGACGCTAGCTTTGCAGAACGAGCCAACGCGCTATTAATAACAAACGCCATGAAAGCTAAAATCAAAGTTGGAATGGGTATAAAAGCAAAAATCAGCTGCTCGAAGAAGAAGAAGAAGAATACGTCACGACCATCATTTCGTGTAGCTGTACGTAATGCTCGAAAAATTTTAAAACTGAAAAAGCCAAAAGACCTGTTGGAAGCTACTAAAATTGCTCTAAGTGCAGCAAATGATGTTATCAAGGGAAAGAAAAAAGCATTCACTACACCTAGAGTGATACCAGTGCCTAAAGTAGGAGGCGTTTTACCATTCCTCATTCCACTATTTGCTGGTCTTTCAGCCGTTGGAGCGCTATCGGGGGGTGCTGCAGGCATAGCTAAAGCTGTAAACGCTGCAAGCAGCGCACGGCAAGAACTGCAAGAAGCGAAACGCCATAATGAGTCAATGGAAGCTATAGCACTAGGAAAACGTGGACAAGGATTATTTCTAAAGCCTTATAGGAAAGGATTGGGACTATTCCTCAACCCTCAGCCAAAAAACTACTAAAGTCGCTACCCAAAAGAGCTCTCAATGAAAATGATCTACGTAAATATTCACAACACATAGCCCACTTTCGAGGAGTATTTATGCGCGATCAATTACCTAGAAAAGCATGGAAAAATGAGAGTGGCATTATAAATCTAGATGTGTCATCTGGACCTGGAACGCATTGGGTAGCGTACAAGAAGAATGGAAATATCATAAATTACTTTGATAGTTTTGGAAACTTGCAGCCGCCGCGAGAAGTTACAAATTATTTGGGTGATGCAGTTACATACAACTATACACCTCATCAAAATTTCAATTCAGTAATTTGCGGCCACTTATGTTTAAAATTCTTACATAATGTTATTTAACATATATAAATAAAGACTTTCGCAAATAACCATAGTCATTTCATTTCAAGTAGCCATGTCGATAACACTCTCTCTTACAGGCAATACATCGGTTCTCACCGCCGAATACTTTCCACCATTGGAATTAGTTGGAGATTACGTTTGCGGATTGATCGATTTTCAAACGTACAATTCTATACCTAATATTGATGAGAGCAACAATTTAATGCATGTGGGGGATACGTTTATCGAAATACCTGTGGGATCATATGAGATTGATGATATAGCAACATTGGTGCAGCAAAGTTTAAATAAAAGCAACAGCAAGGCATCAGTCTTATTAAGAGCAAACAATAATACCTTGAAGAGTGAAATAAAGACCTCCGAAGCTTTACATTTTGAAAAAGAGCGATCTATCGCTCCACTGTTGGGATTTGGGAGACGTGTATTGGGTGCAAATATGCTTCATACATCAGATTTACCTGTCAATATAATTAAAGTTAATACTATTCGGGTAGAATGTAACATCATATCAGGCTCATACATTAACAATAAACATGTGCATATGCTCCATGAATTTGCTCCAATCGTGGGGCCTGGTTATAAAATAGTAGAGGTTCCCTGGAATGTGATCTATTTACCTGTGAACGTCAAACGGGTAAGTTCTCTCACACTGAAGATCGTTGATCAGGACGGAGATCTAATAAATTTTCGAGGTGAAACGATAACTATCAGATTGCACTTGAAGCCGCAGAATGCTAATTTACACCAATAAGGATATATATAGAACGAACTTCACTGAAAACATTAGTCAACCAGTGACCTTGAAGCGTGCAAGACGTCAGCTGACAGCCGATAATATAAAATTTCTAAAATCATTAGAACTAAACTTGAAGCAATGAGCAACATCTTGAGTATTACTGGGGATGTAAATTATGATAATAGCATATCAAAAATTGACTACCACATCTATTCACCATTCCTAACATCATTCAAAAACAGTGATGAAATCCGTATTTCTGTGCAACACCAAGACCTATATGTCTTACCAGCCGAAAGTTTTATATACATAGAAGGAAAACTAATTAAATCAGATGAATCAATATCAGCCACTGCAGAGCTGGTGAATAATGCTATACCATTCCTCTTTGAGGAAATTCGATATGAGCTCAATGGTGTAGAAATTGATAGAACTCGAAATCTTGGAATTGCTACAACACTAAAAAATTATATATCATTGAGCGAAAATGAGAGTAAAATGTTACTCAACGCCAGCTGGTCACCTGATAAGTCGATTACACCAACCGAAGGATTTTTCAATTTCTGTGTACCACTGAAATCATTGTTGGGGTTTGCTGAAGACTATAAGAAAATTATTGCGAATGCTAAGCATGAACTCGTATTAATACGAAGCAGGGCAGATGAAGATGCAATCGTATCACCAACAGATGATGTAAAAATTGAGATATTTAAACTTCAATGGCACGTTCCACATGTTAATGTTGCCGATCATGAGAAATTGGTTATATTTAAAATCATTGAGAGTGGGCGTGAAATACGAATGCCATTCAGAAGTTGGGATTTATATGAGTATCCGGCGTTACCAGCAACAACTCATCACACATGGTCTGTTAAAACGTCATCCCAGATGGAAAAACCTCGCTATATTATCTTTGCTCTACAAACAAATCGCAAAAATGATAGAACAAAAAATGCTAGCAAATTTGATCATTGCATGCTGACAGATGTTAAAGTACACCTGAATTCTGAATCATACCCATATAGCGATTTGAATCTGAAGTTTGATATAGATAAATATGCACGTCTATATGATATGTATATAAAATTTCAACCTTCGTACTATCAACGCCAATTCCAGCCGCTCCTCTCATGGGATGAGTTTAAGAGCAATGCACCAATCTCAGTAATTGATTGTTCACGACAAAACGAGGCTATTAAAACCGGTCCTGTGGATATAAGGGTGGAGTTCAAGACATCTGCGAACGTTCCAGCCAACACTACAGCCTACTGTTTATTGCTACATGATAGAATAGTGGAATACATACCACTTACCAGCGAAGTTAGGAAAATTGCATAGTATATCTCCTATTGTTATAATCAATGACGTCTAAGGAGTCAAACTGTAAAATAATGAATAAATTCCCGGACTAAATATGAAGCTTCACTTCCTATGGGGAAAAAATTTAAAATCTCAACGAGCTGGTGAGAACCAACTCATTAACATGAAAATAAAATTTTAGAATCTAAGAAAAATAAATATCATGTCAGTCTTAAGATCATTATCATGAGAGAAATCATTCTAAAAAGCTGTTTTGTAATTACTGTTAATAATTTTTAAAATAAAGATTTTCCATAAACACAATATTTCGGTGTTTTTATTTTATAAAAAAGTTATCCTGAACAGGTGGATGAAAAAACATCAACATTAAACCAACACACACACATATCAGCAACCAGATAAAATTTTCATGTACCCATCATGTAAGAATATAGCAAAGAGTTCTTATCAATCAATAATATCTGCACTCAACGAGAAGTCGATATCTGCTTCTCTGCTTATTCCATTCACACATACACACCCTCATATTGGCCGAAAGAAAGAAAGATAAAAATTCTATTCTTCGATCGCATGTTCAGCGCTTGTATAAACAAATCCAGAAAGCCTCGATAAAAGCTGATTTTGCGAAATATATTGTTGGTATCTCGAATATCGTAGAAAATGTGACTTCACCCAGTGGCCTAATGTAGAAAAACAACAACAACAACAATTTCGATTTTATATTTTGAGAGCCAAATTTTCTACAGCATAGAGTAAATACACACATGATCAACGAGAAGTTGAGAAGAAGAGATACACGATAACCTTGTGTAAAAGCTGCTGTTGCGAAATATACTGCTGGTATATGTGGGGATCGGTGAAGGGAAATGTGAAGGGTGTGCCTGTTGGGCGGGAAGCTTTGCGCACAACAGCGATGAGAAGTTGAGAAGAAAAGATACACGATTGGGGTATGTTGCGAAATACACTACTGGTATATGTGGAGATCGGTGAAGGCAAATGTGAAGGGTGTGCCTGTTGGGCGGGAAGCTTTGCGCACAACAGCGATGAGAAGTTGAGAAGAAAAGATACACGATTGGGGTATGTTGCGAAATACACTACTGGTATATGTGGAGATCGGTGAAGGCAAATGTGAAGGGTGTGCCTGTTGGGCGGGAAGCTTTGCGCACAACAGCGATGCCATGTGTGTGATGGTATGTGGGGTATGTTGCGAAATATACTGCTGGTATATGTGGAGATCGGTGAAGGCAAATGTGAAGGGTGTGCCTGTTGGGCGGGAAGCTTTGCGCACAACAGCGATGCCATGTGTGTGATGGTATGTGGGGTATGTTGCGAAATATACTGCTGGTATATGTGGAGATCGGTGAAGGCAAATGTGATGGGTGTGCCTGTTGGGCGGGAAGCTTTGCGCACAACAGCGATGCCATGTGTGTGTGTGATGGTGTGTGTGGCGCCACAGCCATATAAACAAACCAGAAAAGGGGAATGCCTGGGGGAAGGTAAATATGAAGGGGTATGCCATACAAGGTGGCGTGTATGTGTTATGCATAGGTCCGGCGGCGAGGTAAATATGAAGGGGTATGTTATACATAGGTCGGGCGGGGAGGTAAATATGAGGCGGTGTTTTCCATAGAAGGCGTGTGTGTGACTCCTCCCCCAGGTTGTGTGTGAGGGTGTGCGTGTGGGTATGGGTGTGCGTGTGGGCATGGGTGTATGTGTGAGTATGGGTGTGTGTGTGGGTATGGGTGTGTGTGTGGGTATGGGTGTGTGGGTGTGTTGTGCACACATACATAGAAAGCTCAAAGTGAGGGTGAGGGGAAGTGGGGAAGGCAACTATGAGGGGGGGTCATAGAACCGGCCTTGTATATCTACTAAAATACATAACGCTGGAGTTGAAGATATACACACGGCAGATGACCTTAATCAAGAAATGACGCAAGAAATCGTTGAGCATCCTGTTGATGAAACTACCACAACTTCTGACAAACATCAAGAAGATCCACAAGAAAAGGAGAATAGCATCCAGGAAGAGGAAGAACATAATGGCAGGGAGCATCTGCAACGGACTCATGAACTGCCAAAGCGATTCGATGACTTCGTTATGTCTGCTGCCATCGAAATAGAAGCAGATGGAGATCCGAAAAGTGTAGAAGAAGCCCTTTCTCGCAGTGACGCTGATATGTGGGGACAAGCTATGAGCAAGGAATACGATTCACTTATCCAGAAAGAGACCTGGGAGTTAGTTGATTTACCAGAGGACAGAAAGGCGATTTCGTGCAAGTGGGTACTACGAAAGAAGAAGAACGGAGCTGGAGAAACATCTCGTTACAAAGCTCGTTTAGTTGTTCGGGGATGTATGCAGGTTAATGGAGTGGATTTTCAGGAAACCTTCGCGCCGGTTCTGCGAGGAACAACACTTCGTTTTTTGATTGTATGGGCTGTCCTCAAAGATTGGAACATTGACCAGATGGATGCAGTAGCAGCATTTTTGCAACCCGAATTAAAGGAGGACATCTATATAATCCAACCAAAGCTCTTCGAAAATTATAAAGACGTCAAGAATTCGAAGAAGGTGTGCAAACTTAAAAAGGCAATCTATGGACTTAAACAGTCAGGTCATCTGTTGAATGAAAAATTAGACAAGGAACTACGCAATCTTGGTTTAACTCAAGCGAAATTTGATGTAGGTGTATATACCATTTTAGAAAAATGAAGATAATTATCATCGCCGTATATGTGCACGACCTACTTATATTTACCAACAATGAAGAATCAAAGGTCTGGATAAAAGATGAATTAACAAAACTGTTTGACATGAAGGATCTTGGTGAAGTTCAACATTGTTTAGGAATTCGCGTGACCAGAGATATAATTCAAGGTACGATTGCATTGGATCAAACAGCTTACATTCAAGCAATCTTGAGACGTTTTAACATGAGTGATGCAAAGCCAGTATCTACGCCAATTGAATGTGGGAAGAAGCTTAGTCAACACCTCGCACCCATAAATGATGAAGAAAAAGAGGCCATGCGACACATACCGTATAAAATGGCTATAGGCATCCTATTGTATGCAGCACAAACAACACGACCAGATATATCGTTTGCAGTGGGAGCTTTAAGTAAATTCAACAACAATCCCGGAAAGGACCACTGGACCGCTGTGAAACGTGTTATGCGGTACCTCAACGGAACCATGAGTGCAAGAATAATATTTGATCGAAAGGGAAACACGAATATTGTTGGCTATGCTGATGCAGATTACGCAGACGATCCGGATGATAGAGTGCCGGTCAGTGGTTACATATTCAAACTAGCAAATGGCATTATATGCTGGTCAAGCAAGAAGCAACAGACAGTAGCACGTTCGACAACTGAAGCAGAATATATGGCGCTCGCTCATGCTACTCAAGAGGGTTTGTGGTTATGATATGTGCTGAGTTGCAGTTAGGAAACGCTGAAAACATCATAAGGATCGGAAGTGACAGCCAAAGTGCTTTGGCTCTTTCAAAGAACTCTTTGCATCATGCACGAACAAAACACATCTAATCTAATCTAATTGCTCCTTTAATCCCTCATGGGACATAGGGCGGAAACAGTTGCCCTCCAGCGGACTCTGTTTTGCGCGACAGCTCTCAGCTCTGACCAGGATCTCCCGGTTGTTGCGGCCTCTGCTAATAGGGTTCTCCTCCACGTTGTTCTAGGTCTTCCGACTCGACGGGTTCCTTGCGGATTCCAGTCGAGGGCCTGTTTGGCTAGATTCTCGTTTTCGCGTCGCAAGGTGTGGCCAATCCAATTCCATTTCCTTTGCCTGATTTGGTCGTCTATCCTTTCTTGGCCGGCACGGCGCCATAGTTCTTCATTTGAAATTCTATCTTGCCAGCGGATTTTTAGGATACGACGTAGGCATCTGTTGATGAAAACTTGTAGGCGCCCTGTGATGAATTGGGTGACTTTCCATGTTTCGCAACCGTACAAAAGAACTGCCTTAACGTTGGAGTTGAACAGCCGCAATTTGGTGTTAATTGAGATATCCGTCGATCTCCATATGTGAAACAGGCATGCATATGCGCTTCTTGCTTTATTTATTCTGGAACTGACGTCTTCTTCTGTACCGCCGTTTTCGGTAATAATACTACCGAGGTAACAGAATTTATCTACCAGTTCCACGTCACGGTTATTTAGCGCTGTTGGTTCAAGGGTGTTTGCATTTATCCGCATTTCTTTGGTTTTAGTCGGATTTAACCTTAAGCCTGCTGAACTACTTTCTGTTGCCAAATTGTTTAACATGTTTCTGAGGTCCTGGTGTCTGTGGGCCAGCAAACAGATATCATCCGCGTAGTCGAGGTCCTTAAGGCGGTCTAACAATCCCCATTGTATGCCACCTGTTCTAGTATCTAGAGCGCTGACAAGGATGTCGTTTATTACTATAAGAAATAGTAATGGCGAAAGTAGGCATCCTTGCCGTACTCCTGAGCTCACTTCAAAGCTGTCGGAGAGTTTTCCATTGTGAAGAACTCTGCATTTGGAATTGTTGTATAGAGCTTTTATCAATTCTATTATTTTATCCGGCAGTCCACGTTGCCGAAGAGCTCGCCATATAAAGCTCCTATTAACCGAGTCGAACGCTTTCTCATAGTCTACGAAAGCAAGGTAAAGGGGGGATCGGAATTCAGTAGACTGCTCCACTATGATTCTCAAGGTGTTAATGTGGTCTATGCAGGAGCGGCCTTTTCTGAATCCAGCCTGCTGTCTTCTAAGCGTTCCATCTACTGCCTCTCTTATCCTTGATAGTAATATGTGGGACAAGATTTTGCCCACAGTAGATAATAGACAGATGCCTCTCCAGTTGTCACATATTGTTAGGTCCCCCTTTTTTGGTATTTTGACTATGATACCTTCCGTCCAATCCTCCGGAAAGGTACAGGTGTTCCATGCTATTTCCAGGATTGGCTGTAGCGCATCTGCTATGAGGCTTGAGTCGGCTTTCAACAATTCTGGCGGGATGCCATCTTTTCCAGCTGCTTTACCATTGGCCATTGCATGAATTGCGGTTACTATTTCAGTCTTGGATGGGGCACGAGTGGTGATTCTTATTGGCTGTGCATTGTTGCTGTTGTTTTCCTGAGGTTCCTGTGTAAATGAACCATTCAGGGCGGCGAAGAAGTAATCTCTCCATCTTTGGAGTTGCTCCTCGTCGCTGCACAGCAGCCTTCCATCCGCACTCTTTACGGCATGCTTTTTAGTAGAGTGCTTTCCCGATAGCTGTTTAGTGATTTGGTACAGCACCTTACTGTTGCCTGTGTTTGCCGCGTTTTCCGCTTTCTCTGCGAGCTCATTTATCTGCCGCCTTTTATCACGCCGGACACTTCTCTTTACCTCCCGGTGCAATTGGGAGTATTCCCGTTCAAGTTGTTGTCGTTTTTCCGGGTCGCTTGTAGAGTTCACGTTATTTTTGAGGGCCCTTCTGCGTTCAATTTTTTGCCAGGTTGTGTCCGAGATCCAGTGTTGCTGGTTTCTTTGGACATAACCTATGCTTGTTTCCGCTGCTGTTATTATAGCGCCCTTTGTTGTGCTCCACAGCTCTTCAATATTTGTGTCGTCAGAAACGGTTTGCTGGTTTAAGATTTCTTGCAGTTTGCCAGCAAATTCTCGCTTTTTGGTGCTCTCACGCAGAAGGTCTACGTTAAACCGTCGACGGTTTATGGCATCGCGTTGGACGTTTCTGATTGCAGCGATTTTTAGGCGGATAGTTGCTACTACCAAATGGTGGTCACTTCCAGTGTCTGCTCCCCTAAAGCTCCTGACATCCTCCAGAATAGTTCGCCATCTGCGACTGACGGCCACGTGATCTATCTGGTTTCTCGTTCTACCATCGGGCGATACCCAGGTCTCCTTGTTTATCTTCTTGTGACAAAAGTAAGTTCCACCTACCATGAGTTGATGGGAACTACAAAAGTCAACGAAAAGTTCACCATTGTGATTGGTATCTTGGCTTAGGCCTTGATTTCCAATTGTGTTTTCAAGGCCGGTGTTGTTTGTAACTGTCGGGGTAGGGTGTGCCGGGGCACGAAGAAGGGAAATTGCCATAAAGGCCAAAGACTACCATTACAAAAAAAAACTTGGGGAAGGGGACTCAAAAAGAAGGGTGGCTCGGACGGTTCGACCGTCGGGGGGAAGTGTCGCGAATTTACGCATCCAATGCACCGGTTGTAGACACGACTAGCGGTGCGCTAGCTAGCTCGCCAGATGGGGTGGGGTTCGCGGTGCTTGGATGCCGGAGGGGGTGACAGTTATACTGTTAAATCGTTCGTGCCTATACAACAACTAAATTAAATACGGGCGACAAGGGGGTGGAACACGTCTAGGGCCAACGAGAGGGGCTAATAAGGGGGAAGAAGAGAGAAAGGGTGGTCACTCGTCACCTGTCATGGTCCGGGCTACCCGATGTCAGACAATATGGTAATATTAAGGTAGTGGAGCGGCACTTACCTTGTGGGGGTAATCCTATAATCCGGGGCCACACCTACAGGGAGCGTTTTAAGCGTTCATCGCCATTGAAAACATATGTAATCCATTATTCTTCGCGAAAACAATTCCAAGAAGATTGCCTCTATTCCCCCCTAAAGAAAACACGCCTATTTTCTTCTCCCTTATTATGTTTTATCTTCTTTAATGGTAATTCTTATTGTCTTTTAGTTAGTTTGTTATATTTAATTTATTCATACATATATGATGATTAGCTTTAATTCATTCGTCTAATTACTATGGTATATTTCATTTATTCAGGTATATATACTCCTATGCTTCTTGCACTACTACTTAGTCGCTTATAGGAGAAAGTAAATTTTTCCTTCTTTTTTTTTTTTTTTTTTTTTTCTTCAGCCTACCGAAGAGCAACGGAAAATTTTAAATTCAAAGAGAACACTCGGACCTTAATTGCTAATAAGGTGACATCAGCAAACATTTCCAAGAAAACTAAGTCAACCTTCCCTCAGCCAAAGTTCCTTCTTTTATATTGATAAGGAGAGACAAAAAAAAAACTAAGAAGTCATCCGGTGTCCACTTTTTACAACCGCACTATCCTGCCAAAACTACTGTGCAGCACCGGGGCAAAGATACGGAGCTGTCAAAACTGTCAACTTAATAGAACCACGTTCTTATCCAACAAAAATTCAAAACAGTAAACCCCTCTTTCAGGCACCTATATTCATTTCATAAATATATATATGCCGAAAACAAAAAGGGAAGTCTAGGAATTCGTCGATCATTCCCTCAATTATAACCCATAAAGACCGACAAAAGTTGCTGCGCAGCAGTGCGAGAGTTACCTGTCTAAAACCGTCAAAATTTTTAAGTTATGTTTATTTATTATGCTTCCCCAATATAATACTTCCCAAATCCAGCCCGTTATGCAGGCGCGTACATTCAAATTATGCTTTGTAAATCGAAAGAGGTTCTAAGTAATATAATCATTCAGGATGGGTCGCGCTGTACTTAGGCGCGTCTATTCCATTTATGTATACATATATATAGTAAACCAGCAAACTTTTATATGGGTTCTTCGACTTTTCCTTCACTTAAGCTTCAATAAACTTCAAATCTGCCCTATTCCATCTACTATTCTTCACTTCTCAACAATCAGGAGCGCGAAACCCATGACTTATAGGAATTCTTCGGTTTTCCGTTAATTGTAACCTGCCTTTCAATAACCGATAGACGTTAACTAAATTTCATAAACAAAACTCAAAAACTCTTTTTGTCATTGTTCGATTATAACCTCACTTCCAATGAGCAATAATCTTTATCCAAAAATACAACAAAAAAAACTCAGTGTTCACAGAAATTCTTAGGTTTATCTTTACTAAACTTAAACTATAACTTTTTAACTAAATTAATCGCAGAAAAAAATTCATATCCTCTTGATATTCTTAGGGTTTTCCATTAATCATAATTTTACTTCCAATGACCAATAATCTATATCCAAATTACATCAAAAAAAAAGCTCAGTGTTCATAGAAATTCTTATGTTTATCTTTACTAAACTTAAACTATAACTTTTTAGCTAAATCAATCGCAGAAAAAAATTCATATCCTCTTGATATTCTTAGGGTTTTCCATTAATCGTAATTTTACTTCCAATGACCAATAACCTATATCCAAATTATTTCAAAAAAAAAGCTCAGTGTTCATAGAAATTCTCATGTTTATCTTTACTAAACTTAACCCATAACTTTTTAGCTAAATCAATCGCAGAAAAAAAAATTCATATCCTCTTGATATTCTTAGGGTTTTCCATTAATCATAATTTTACTTCCAATGACCAATAATCTATATCCAAATTATTTCAAAAAAAAAGCTCAGTGTTCATAGAAATTCTCATGTTTATCTTTACTAAACTTAACCTACAACTTTTTAGCTAAATCAATCGCAGAAAAAAAAATTTCATATCCTCTTGATATTCTTAGGGTTTTCCATTAATCATAATTTTACTTCCAATGACCAATAACCTATATCCAAATTGCTTCAAAAAAAAAGCTCAGTGTTCATAGGAATTCTTATGTTTATCTTTACTAAACTTAAACTATAACTTTTTAGCTAAATCAATCGCAGAAAAAAATTCATATCCTCTTGATATTCTTAGGGTTTTCCATTAATCATAATTTTACTTCCAATGACCAATAATCTATATCCAAATTACATCAAAAAAAGCTCAGTGTTCATAGAAATTCTTATGTTTATCTTTACTAAACTTAAACTATAACTTTTTAGCTAAATCAATCGCAGAAAAAAATTCATATCCTCTTGATATTCTTAGGGTTTTCCATTAATCATAATTTTACTTCCAATGACCAATAATCTATATCCAAATTACATCAAAAAAAGCTCAGTGTTCATAGAAATTCTTATGTTTATCTTTACTAAACTTAAACTATAACTTTTTAGCTAAATCAATCGCAGAAAAAATTTCATATCCTCTTGATATTCTTAGGGTTTTCCATTAATCATAATTTTACTTCCAATGACCAATAACCTATATCCAAATTACTTCAAAAAAAGCTCAGTGTTCATAGGAATTCTTATGTTTATCTTTACTAAACTTAAACTATAACCTTTTAGCTAAATCAATCGCAGAAGAAAATTCATATCCTCTTGATATTCTTAGGGTTTTCCATTAATCATAATTTTACTTCCAATGACCAATAATCTATATCCAAGTAAACACAAAAAAAACGCATGACTTCTAGGAAATCTTCAGTTTCCCGTTAATCATTACCTCACTTTCAGTAATCCTTAGATTGTACAGAATAATTACATGCAAAAATTTAAATACGACTTCTCTTTTTTTTTTTTTTATCTCCTGAAAACCTCTCCGTCTCATCCTTTGATATCTTGAATCCTGGAGCTCAATCCTTTCCTGGGCCAATCCACAGGTACATTCTATTTCCCTGTCTTTTTTTTTTCGTTTTCAATTTCCTCTTCCTAAAAATGATTCCCAAAAAAAAACTCACTACTCGTACACTACTTTTCTCCTTTAGCTCAAGATCCCGACTGACTTAGAATCACCCTTTTTTTCCCAACAAAACTCGATCACGCCACTAGGGCAAATTTTTGATCTCCGGCGCGATGAGCGGTAAATTTTTCCTATCTCTCACTGCGGCTACTTGCGCCGGGGCCGTGACGAAAAATTCGAATTGCTTGTATATACTCCTAGGTTGTATTATTTTTTTTTTCTTCTTTATTTTTCTTATATACCACAAAAAAAAATCAGGGACATTTTTATTCTCTTTTGTTTATGGGGGTTTATTTTGTTTAAAAGGAGGGAAATTATGACTTTCATATTGAAAAAAATAATAATTAAATTGTTAATTTCTGGAAATTCTCAACAAGGGTATCTCATGCATTAAAGATAGGGTTATTAAGAAAAAACCGCAAAGGGCTATGTTTTGCCGTATAAACAAATATGTTGCGACATTACACGAATGTTACGACAACGCTGCCTACCTTGATGATAAAATGAATACTACACCTTTTCGTTTTGACTTTTGAACACCTGACAAGTTTTTATGTTGCAATGTTACTGCAATGTTGACTTTTCTGAATTGACCCTATAGGAATTAAATGTAATGGCGGTCCTGAGATGTTCCTTTTATTTTGTGCACTAACATTGATTTCCATTTTTAAGCCTGCGTTATGTGCCCAATTTAAGCTGCTTCAGGGAACAATATGTTAAGGAAGCTGATGGTCCTACATCTGGAACTTTGATTTCTTGATCACTTCCTGCTAGGCCACCACAAAACATTGCATAAAAAAAATGAGCCTCCGGTAGCAAGAATGTATTTATGTGCTGGAATTGTTTGAATATTATCGTCGGATCCGACAGTAATTACACATTTCATTGTTGTACATAGCAGCATTACGTTCCAGAACTGTGGCCTTGGTTGTTTGAGAATGGGGGTCTACGGTATCTGCAGTAGTGGACGAAATGGAATTTGATGCGTCAGAGTCCTATGTACTCTAGGGCGACCGTTACAACACGCGCCACCTAGATGTCGCCAGAGGAGAGGGGGTGCGAAAAAAAACAAACGGAGGCCTTGTTGGATCGCTAGCCCAACGTGTGGCTCAACCACGCCCTGACATTAAGAGTCTCATGTTCTACCGACGGAGCTAGCCGGGCTGTACGAAGGTAATGGAAAAGGCCGCTCGCGCGCGCAAACCTTGATACTTCGGGTTTTGACATACCTGAAATTACTGGGTTATTGGCGCTATTTAGCATTGATTTCCAATGACCGCCATCGTGTACTCTTTGGTGTTATATGTTCTAAGACAATCTCTGCTTTCCCTTGTGTTTTTACTGGCATATCTCAACTTTAAAGTCAATCGTCTCGTCCTCAGCCATTTTTAGATAAAAAGTGGGTTACACCATGCGTCCCCTGCTGCTTCCTTTCCCTGCGGATCCTGGTCCAGCTGGGAATAAGCTAGGTTCTCGTATCCATTTCCAAAAATCTTAGGCGGACGTCTTATAGGGTCGTCAGGGCCTGATGAGATCCTATTGCCTAGATGTTGCCGAACATGAGCAGGAAGCAGAGGTTGTCTTCACGAATTTTGTTAAGTTTAGCCTGTATTACATCTGCGCACGGGAGCGGTCTCCTCCTTACCGGCAACCTAGGCGTCTCGGTAGTGTCTTTATATAAACGTGAGTCCCCTCTATGTGTATGGGGGTTGGCCTGGCAACCCCTGAAGTTACTAACATGAAAGCTTGGCTCCAGACAGCCAAGTATAACAAGCAGGTGTACCATCCGCTGGGGAAGCTACCCAAGCGGACCTCGATGGGTACCCTATTGATAACCGGTTAGGCCGGCGAGATGCCTTATTAGGGCTACTCGGAGTTGACCTGCTTCCAGAAATGGTATTAGGGCGCGTCCTAGGACTGATCGCGCTGTGGAGGGACTTCGCGCTTCCAGGGGAAAGTCGAGGCAATTCCACATTGTCCCGGCGAGTCCCAAGGAGCGTGAAGTATCTCTTCCGGAAGGTGTCTCCTGCCCCAAGGACCCGATCCGCTGGCTATACCACATAGTCGTCGTCTCGAACCCCTGGTCCACGAGGTCACTTTCCGCTACTCAGGCTGTCAGGCCTTGACGTCCTTGGCGTGAAAGGTTCCGATTAGTTTGCCTTTTAAATCTTCTAACTCATATCTCCCACTCCCAAGCTTTCGCTTCACGCGAGCCTTCGTGAATTTATTTGCCAGTTTAGCGTTAAACCGGTCGACCTTGCTGCTTACGGGGAAGGTTCGTCGATAGACTACCTGGCCGGGCGAGAACTCTACTGCTCTGCAGCGCAGATTATAGTGTTTCTCGTGTCTAGTGTGAGCCACGGCCAGGTGGTGCTCTATTTTGTCACGCCGGGCCTGCCATCGATCTACGGCCGGCAACACAGTTATATCTCCCTCTTGCAGGGCACCTAAGGCCTTCAGTACGGGGTAAGCGGATCCATGCTGGATCATTGGACACCCGAATAGGGCCTGGTAAGGGGAGGTATCGATGGAGGAGTGATGGGCGCTCCGTAGGGCACATTCAATTGCAGACAGATGTAGGTCCCAATCCCGGTGGTCTTCCTTCAGATACGCTCGGATAGCAGCTAAGACGGAGCGGTTCACCCGCTCGGAAGCGTTGGCTTGTGGGGAATAGACGGCGGTGAGTTGGTGTTTGACGCCGTAGTCGGACAACAGTTTCGCGAATTCTTTAGACGTAAAATGGCTTCCATTATCAGAGAATATCGCTTCGGGGACTCCGAAAGCGTGGAAAATTTGGTGCTCGAGAAAATTCACAGCGGCTTTAGATGTTTCGCCAGCTACTGGGTGGAGAAAGCAGAATTTAGAAAACGCGTCTAGGACTACCAATACAGCCGTATGGCCTTTCTTCGTCCTAGGATATGGGCCCATATAATCGATGTACAAGAGTTGAAAAGGTCGGCACACATCCATGGCTTCGCCCATAGGGGGCCGAAGGGGTGTGTTTGGAGCTTTTGTTTCCTTACATACTTCACAGCTCGCTATATATTTTCTGACTTGGCCAGCCATACCGGGCCAATAATATTTTTCCCGAAGGCGTGCAAGGGTTTTGTGAATACCGCCATGGGAAGCTTGAGGGGGCTCATGAGCGGACTCGATCAAGGGTGCGGTCAACTCTGCAGGGATCCACAATTTCCAAATCAGATCGTCCGTCTCGGGGTCGCCAGTTCGTGGGGCCGAACGGTGGAACACATAACCATCCGAAACCTGAAGGTCAGGTAACTGCCCGGCATCTTTGCTGACTTTGTCAACAAGATGCTGGTAGTCCGCTGACCTGAAGGCTGGAGACGTTAGGTCCACGTCACGACAGAAGGACACTTCATCGACACAGTCGACTCGTGACAGTGCGTCCGGAACCACATTCTGACTACCCTTGCGGTGCTCGATAGAAAATTGGAAGCCCTGCAGCTTTAGGCTCCACCGCGCTAGCCGGCCGTTTAAGTCGGTCTGGCTCATGAGCCACTTCAAGCTTGCGTGGTCAGTAATTATTGTAAAAGGCTGTCCTTCCACATACGCCCGGAACTTTTTAACGCTCAGCACCGCTGCGTAACACTCTAGTTCTGTGATGGAATAATTACGCTGGGCGCTGTTCAGCTTCTTAGAGAAAAATGCGATGGGATGTTCTTCATCGCCCTGTCTTTGGAAGAGGACGCTTCCTACCCCCGTTTTGCTGGCGTCACATTGGATGTAGAAGGGGCGGGTGAAGTCTGGAGTGACCAGTAAAGGAGCAGACATCATTGACTTCTTAAGTTCCATGAAGGCTTGGTGGGCCTCGTCGGACCAAACAAATTTGCCGCCTTTTAGGCAGTCCGTGATGGGAGAGGCGATACTTGCATAGTTACCTATGAAGCGCCTATACCACCCCGTCATACCTAAGAAGCGTCGCACCTGTTTGGTCGACTTGGGAACTGGGAAGTCCCTAATGGCTGCCACCTTGTCGGGATCAGTTTTCAGGGACCCATCGCCAATGATGAACCCCAGATACTTCACCTCCCGGACGCAAAATCGGCTCTTTGACAGGTTTACTGTCAGCCCGGAGCGACGAAGGCAGTCGGCAACCTTTTCCAGCAGTTGAAGGTGGGTCTCAAAGTCCGGTGACACCACCAATAAATCGTCCAGATAGACGAACACATTTTCTCTAAGTGAGCCCGGTATCGCCTTGTCCATCAAGCGACACATGCGTTGCGGAGCGTTACAAAGCCCGAACGGCATCACTGTAAATTGATACAGCGGTCTTCCTGGGACGGTGAAGGCAGTTTTTTCCCTGGATTTTTCCTCCAATGGGATTTGCCAAAAGGCATCTTTCAAGTCGATTGCGGAAATGAACTTAGTGTCCTGCAATCGCCCCAGGAGACCGTCTATATGAGGCAGTGGGTAGGCATCCTTTATGGTTACGGTATTTACCTTGCGGGAGTCCAAGCAGAGGCGGACCTTTCCAGGCTTACGCACCAGGACCACGGGTGAGTTCCATGGACTGTTGGACTCTTCGATCACACCTAAACTCAACATGCGATCGATTTCCTCATACATGAGGGCCTGAATGGCGGGAGAAACAGGATAGTGCCTCTGCTTGATGGGCACCGCCTCGCCAGTGTCGATCACGTGTTGTTCCAGGTGTGTTCGACCAAGTCCACAGGTGTCGAACGACGGGAATCGCGCGCGGACCTGGTTAAGTCGCTCCCGTTGGGACTCCTCAAGGATATGGCAGTCGGGATCAGGTTGTGGGGTATGATGGAGTTCCCCAATTATGTGTGGGGCCAATTTAAAGGCCCTCCAAAAATCGACGCCGAGATAAAGATTCTGAGACAAGTCCGGTACTACATATAGTGTCATGGTCATAGTTTTCGATCCATAAGTTACTGGGACGGTGATGAAACCACTAACATTCTTAGACGTACCGTCAGCTACTTGGACATCGGCGCGCAGGCGATGTAGCTTAATGGCCGGGTTGTCCTGGAGGAACGACTCTGCCCCTCTACCCAGGCAGCTAATGCTGGCGCCGGTGTCCAACAGGCCTGTTAGTTTGGTACCTTGGATCCGCACGTTGACGAAAGGTCGATCATCTCCGTTCTCATGTAACATGGCGGCGACAATCTTCTGTGTATGTGCCCTCTTCTCTAGGGCCCATGACCGTATGCGCGGGGCTTTGCGAGTTGGTGGCAGTTCGGCAGAATCATTAAAGATTCGCTTACGAACTCGATGATAGTTGGCCCATCGCTGCATAAAAGAGGCTCTGGCCTGTGGAGAAGGGAAGTCTGGCAGAGATTCCATTATCGACAGGTCAGAGACGTCGGACATGCTTGTTGACAAATCAAGTGTAAAAGGGGGACTTTCAGATACTAGGTCGGGCGCGGACCTCCCCGGGGCCTCGCACCCTGGTTCCGGTTTCCCGAACAGATTGGGCAAGAAGTGGTGTAGACTTCGGGGCGCCCACATCTGTAGCAAAAGATTTTCCGATGTGGGGAAGGGCAATCAGAGAACGAATGTCCTTCTTGCTGGCAGTTCCAGCAAGTGACTGGGCGGCGCGGAGTTGCGTCGGCCCTCATCTCTTCTACAGCAGGTGGTGGTGTGCCACTAGCGTAATTCATATAAGGCCAGGCCGGTTGTTGTGGGGGCACGTCAGTCAGCTCATGCACTCGGTGCGAGTGGCGGCTCTCCTCCCTCTTGGCTTTTTGCCATCGCTCTACTCGGATGCACGCTTCGCGAAGTTGGCGCATATTGTCATAGGTGGATCCTATAATGGCCGATCCCAGTGTGGTGTTCAGATTTTCCATGACAAGGTGTACCAACTCCGCGGAGGACATCGGGCGCGAGAGGCGGTTTGCCAAGGCCAAGATTTTTGCGGCGTAATCGTCGAACGATTGATTGAGTTGTTTCGTCTCCATCATTTCTTTGATGAGTTGATGGTCGGTCTGCCTTCCACCGAACTGATCGACCAGTCCCCTTTTGAAATCTGTCCATATGGGGCTGGGTTGCTGCCGGCAAAACTGTGCCCAGTACCACTCTTCCGCGGGTCCCGTCAGCAGTGCCACCACATTCCTTACCAGCTCTAAGCTTGAGACGTCGTCGTTCCTCGCTCGGAATTCCATCCGATAGAGGAATTCCTCGGCCGGGATGTCTCCCGGTCGGCCTGAAAATTTCAAGTTCCAGTGTAGCACTGGGGACTTCCGACGGTTGACGGGTCCAGCGACATCTTGGTATTGACTGGGGCGGCCGCTGATACTAGGGGCCCGCGACAGAGTGTCAGTGGGCTCAGTTCCACCCGGCAACGAGGTACCGGCCTGGGCGGTATTACTCGCGGAGAGGTGGAGTCGCTCCCTCATTCGGCCTACCTCCTGATTCAAGGCTGCGACCTGCTCGATCAGCGCGGCCAACTTTGGGTCTTGTTCATCCTCGCCATCCTCAGATGGGGGATTATCATTGTCTTCAGCCCCTTCGTCGTTTGCATTGTTGGCTACGAATTGCCCCTTTTCATTTCTGTTTTGCGGCATAGCGTGAGTCGGAGTACAATAACTTGAATATAGGGGCTATGGTGGGCTGTTTCACAATTCGTTACTGTCGACTTCTGATTTAATTTGTTTGGCTTTAGTTACTTGCAAAGATATATATATTAAGGAAGGTGAGATCTATAAGTCCGATTCTGTTAAATATTTAAATTGCCTTCAAATAGAACTACAATGCTGAGTGGTTTCAAGATGACTGCTATATTACTGCAGCTTTCAAAAGGACTATCAAACGTCAGGAATATATCTGCGCAATTGGGGATTTCGTCGAATTTTTGCGAGAACTGCGATAAGTTTCACAACCTTGCCCAAAAATTTGAAACGCACTTTTAAGTTCAGTCCTTAAACGTGCACGTTTTCACCAACGCTTTTTTTTTTTTCGAGTGTGGCCCCAGGGAGAGGATGTCCTCCCCAAGGCTGTGGTGGCTGATGGCGCCGATGACAGTCAGCCCGCACTCAGGACTGAGTGTCATCCGCGTCATCAGAAGCACCAAGTGCCTCCACTTGCGGGATCGATGATGAGGGTGGTGCCAGGCTTATGTCTAGCACCATCTTCATCAAAGGATCCCTATTGACTGACATCCGGCAACCCCAAAGCGATGACCGGATCCCAGTGACCAACAAAAGAAGAAAGGGTGAAAGAAGGGATAGAAGCCTCCGTTGAGTACTAAAAGAGACCGCTCTGACATCCAGCCACAACTGGTCAGCAACTCTGCTGAGACACAGGAAGGTGAAATGTCAGAACGGTCAAACAGCCGGGGGCGGGTGCATATCAGGACGTCGAGCCTGTCGCAGCGCCAGGCGATAGAACGCCTGTTAGCCTTGACGGGACAGGTCCGACGTTCAGGCATACATCCGCCCATACTACAAAAGGTAAAGGAAGAAAACTGAGGAGTGATGGTCACTGTCAGGGAGGATCGCACAGAGTCAGGCGTTATGACGCCTGTTAACCAGATTCAGCGCCTCGCTGACAGGAACCGTAAATAAAATAGGGAGGCTACCGCAGAAGAAATCGATAGATGAAGTGGTTGAAGAGAGAAGAAAGATAGGAAAGTGGAAGGAGACAGAGGTGATAAGGGCTAGAGTACCGCGGTAAGTACTTTCGCCCAGTAACCAGAAGCCAGAGGGACTTGGACGGAGAACGGAGAACTGCTAAGCGAAAGAAGTCCACTCCTGGCTCCTCTCGTTGGCCTGAGCCACAAAATTTAAAGGATAAACTACAATTTAAATAAAAAAATCTAATATGAAACATAGCTCGGCAGTGGAAAAGTGACTAATAAAAAAAACAGACTTTCCGAGCTATGGTACCGAGACCAGAGAATCAAACAAGTTATCATCCACTAGCCTGCGTTGGGCGCCACTTGTAACTGTCGGGGTAGGGTGTGCCGGGGCACGAAGAAGGGAAATTGCCATAAAGGCCAAAGACTACCATTACAAAAAAAAACTTGGGGAAGGGGACTCAAAAAGAAGGGTGGCTCGGACGGTTCGACCGTCGGGGGGAAGTGTCGCGAATTTACGCATCCAATGCACCGGTTGTAGACACGACTAGCGGTGCGCTAGCTAGCTCGCCAGATGGGGTGGGGTTCGCGGTGCTTGGATGCCGGAGGGGGTGACAGTTATACTGTTAAATCGTTCGTGCCTATACAACAACTAAATTAAATACGGGCGACAAGGGGGTGGAACACGTCTAGGGCCAACGAGAGGGGCTAATAAGGGGGAAGAAGAGAGAAAGGGTGGTCACTCGTCACCTGTCATGGTCCGGGCTACCCGATGTCAGACAATATGGTAATATTAAGGTAGTGGAGCGGCACTTACCTTGTGGGGGTAATCCTATAATCCGGGGCCACACCTACAGGGAGCGTTTTAAGCGTTCATCGCCATTGAAAACATATGTAATCCATTATTCTTCGCGAAAACAATTCCAAGAAGATTGCCTCTATTCCCCCCTAAAGAAAACACGCCTATTTTCTTCTCCCTTATTATGTTTTATCTTCTTTAATGGTAATTCTTATTGTCTTTTAGTTAGTTTGTTATATTTAATTTATTCATACATATATGATGATTAGCTTTAATTCATTCGTCTAATTACTATGGTATATTTTATTTATTCAGGTATATATACTCCTATGCTTCTTGCACTACTACTTAGTCGCTTATAGGAGAAAGTAAATTTTTCCTTCTTTTTTTTTTTTTTTTTTTTTTTCTTCAGCCTACCGAAGAGCAACGGAAAATTTTAAATTCAAAGAGAACACTCGGACCTTAATTGCTAATAAGGTGACATCAGCAAACATTTCCAAGAAAACTAAGTCAACCTTCCCTCAGCCAAAGTTCCTTCTTTTATATTGATAAGGAGAGACAAAAAAAAAACTAAGAAGTCATCCGGTGTCCACTTTTTACAACCGCACTATCCTGCCAAAACTACTGTGCAGCACCGGGGCAAAGATACGGAGCTGTCAAAACTGTCAACTTAATAGAACCACGTTCTTATCCAACAAAAATTCAAAACAGTAAACCCCTCTTTCAGGCACCTATATTCATTTCATAAATATATATATGCCGAAAACAAAAAGGGAAGTCTAGGAATTCGTCGATCATTCCCTCAATTATAACCCATAAAGACCGACAAAAGTTGCTGCGCAGCAGTGCGAGAGTTACCTGTCTAAAACCGTCAAAATTTTTAAGTTATGTTTATTTATTATGCTTCCCCAATATAATACTTCCCAAATCCAGCCCGTTATGCAGGCGCGTACATTCAAATTATGCTTTGTAAATCGAAAGAGGTTCTAAGTAATATAATCATTCAGGATGGGTCGCGCTGTACTTAGGCGCGTCTATTCCATTTATGTATACATATATATAGTAAACCAGCAAACTTTTATATGGGTTCTTCGACTTTTCCTTCACTTAAGCTTCAATAAACTTCAAATCTGCCCTATTCCATCTACTATTCTTCACTTCTCAACAATCAGGAGCGCGAAACCCATGACTTATAGGAATTCTTCGGTTTTCCGTTAATTGTAACCTGCCTTTCAATAACCGGTAGACGTTAACTAAATTTCATAAACAAAACTCAAAAACTCTTTTTGTCATTGTTCGATTATAACCTCACTTCCAATGAGCAATAATCTTTATCCAAAAATACAACAAAAAAAACTCAGTGTTCACAGAAATTCTTAGGTTTATCTTTACTAAACTTAAACTATAACTTTTTAACTAAATTAATCGCAGAAAAAAATTCATATCCTCTTGATATTCTTAGGGTTTTCCATTAATCATAATTTTACTTCCAATGACCAATAATCTATATCCAAATTACATCAAAAAAAAAGCTCAGTGTTCATAGAAATTCTTATGTTTATCTTTACTAAACTTAAACTATAACTTTTTAGCTAAATCAATCGCAGAAAAAAATTCATATCCTCTTGATATTCTTAGGGTTTTCCATTAATCGTAATTTTACTTCCAATGACCAATAACCTATATCCAAATTATTTCAAAAAAAAAGCTCAGTGTTCATAGAAATTCTCATGTTTATCTTTACTAAACTTAACCCATAACTTTTTAGCTAAATCAATCGCAGAAAAAAAAATTCATATCCTCTTGATATTCTTAGGGTTTTCCATTAATCATAATTTTACTTCCAATGACCAATAATCTATATCCAAATTATTTCAAAAAAAAAGCTCAGTGTTCATAGAAATTCTCATGTTTATCTTTACTAAACTTAACCTACAACTTTTTAGCTAAATCAATCGCAGAAAAAAAAATTTCATATCCTCTTGATATTCTTAGGGTTTTCCATTAATCATAATTTTACTTCCAATGACCAATAACCTATATCCAAATTACTTCAAAAAAAAAGCTCATCTTTACTAAACTTAAACTATAACTTTTTAGCTAAATCAATCGCAGAAAAAAATTCATATCCTCTTGATATTCTTAGGGTTTTCCATTAATCATAATTTTACTTCCAATGACCAATAATCTATATCCAAATTACATCAAAAAAAGCTCAGTGTTCATAGAAATTCTTATGTTTATCTTTACTAAACTTAAACTATAACTTTTTAGCTAAATCAATCGCAGAAAAAAATTCATATCCTCTTGATATTCTTAGGGTTTTCCATTAATCATAATTTTACTTCCAATGACCAATAATCTATATCCAAATTACATCAAAAAAAGCTCAGTGTTCATAGAAATTCTTATGTTTATCTTTACTAAACTTAAACTATAACTTTTTAGCTAAATCAATCGCAGAAAAAATTTCATATCCTCTTGATATTCTTAGGGTTTTCCATTAATCATAATTTTACTTCCAATGACCAATAACCTATATCCAAATTACTTCAAAAAAAGCTCAGTGTTCATAGGAATTCTTATGTTTATCTTTACTAAACTTAAACTATAACCTTTTAGCTAAATCAATCGCAGAAGAAAATTCATATCCTCTTGATATTCTTAGGGTTTTCCATTAATCATAATTTTACTTCCAATGACCAATAATCTATATCCAAGTAAACACAAAAAAAACGCATGACTTCTAGGAAATCTTCAGTTTCCCGTTAATCATTACCTCACTTTCAGTAATCCTTAGATTGTACAGAATAATTACATGCAAAAATTTAAATACGACTTATCTCTTTTTTTTTTTTTTTTATCTCCTGAAAACCTCTCCGTCTCATCCTTTGATATCTTGAATCCTGGAGCTCAATCCTTTCCTGGGCCAATCCACAGGTACATTCTATTTCCCTGTCTTTTTTTTTTCGTTTTCAATTTCCTCTTCCTAAAAATGATTCCCAAAAAAAAACTCACTACTCGTACACTACTTTTCTCCTTTAGCTCAAGATCCCGACTGACTTAGAATCACCCTTTTTTTCCCAACAAAACTCGATCACGCCACTAGGGCAAATTTTTGATCTCCGGCGCGATGAGCGGTAAATTTTTCCTATCTCTCACTGCGGCTACTTGCGCCGGGGCCGTGACGAAAAATTCGAATTGCTTGTATATACTCCTAGGTTGTATTATTTTTTTTTTCTTCTTTATTTTTCTTATATACCACAAAAAAAAATCAGGGACATTTTTATTCTCTTTTGTTTATGGGGGTTTATTTTGTTTAAAAGGAGGGAAATTATGACTTTCATATTGAAAAAAATAATAATTAAATTGTTAATTTCTGGAAATTCTCAACAAGGGTATCTCATGCATTAAAGATAGGGTTATTAAGAAAAAACCGCAAAGGGCTATGTTTTGCCGTATAAACAAATATGTTGCGACATTACACGAATGTTACGACAACGCTGCCTACCTTGATGATAAAATGAATACTACACCTTTTCGTTTTGACTTTTGAACACCTGACAAGTTTTTATGTTGCAATGTTACTGCAATGTTGACTTTTCTGAATTGACCCTATAGGAATTAAATGTAATGGCGGTCCTGAGATGTTCCTTTTATTTTGTGCACTAACATTGATTTCCATTTTTAAGCCTGCGTTATGTGCCCAATTTAAGCTGCTTCAGGGAACAATATGTTAAGGAAGCTGATGGTCCTACATCTGGAACTTTGATTTCTTGATCACTTCCTGCTAGGCCACCACAAAACATTGCATAAAAAAAATGAGCCTCCGGTAGCAAGAATGTATTTATGTGCTGGAATTGTTTGAATATTATCGTCGGATCCGACAGTAATTACACATTTCATTGTTGTACATAGCAGCATTACGTTCCAGAACTGTGGCCTTGGTTGTTTGAGAATGGGGGTCTACGGTATCTGCAGTAGTGGACGAAATGGAATTTGATGCGTCAGAGTCCTATGTACTCTAGGGCGACCGTTACATGTTGGGGCCGATCTGTGCATTTAAGTCACCCATCAAAACAATGATGTCTCCCCTTGGAATAGAGCGAAAAACCTCATTCAGTCGCATATAGAACTCGTCTTTGATGTCATCGTCTGCGTCTTCAGTTGGAGCGTAGCATTGGACTATCGTAGTACTTCTTAGTCTGGTACGTAGGCGCACGGTAATAATCCTCTCAGAAACTGGTGACCAGCTAATGAGGCTGGACCTGGCTTCCTTGGTGAGTATTACGCCAACGCCATTCCTACGATTTTCAGTTTCGTTTCTCCCAGAATATAAGAAGGACTCACCGTTTGGGCAGATATGTTCCCCCGCATCGGGCCATCTGGTCTCGCTGAGTCCCATGACCTTGATTTTATAGCGGTTCATCTCGTTGAGCACTTCATCCAGCCGTCCATCAGCAAGCAGAGTTCTCACATTCCATGATCCGATTCGTGTCCTGTTTCGAAAAGCAAAGGTCGTCGTCGTGTTGTCCGTCCGGTTCCGAGGCAATGTTTGCCGATTCGTAGCAATTGTGTGTTTTATGGGAGCGGGTTGCTAACCCTCAGCCCAACCGACTTAAAACTCTGTTTTGTGGCGCAGAGAACTCGCCATTCGACCGTCTCCCGTTAGCTCCTTCCGAAGAAGTACCCCAGGGGGCACCGCGGGGAGGTGGGATTAGGACTTGCTAACAGAGCTGCTAGGTGTTCGTCTGCAGTGACTCTTCTCGGGTTTTGGCAGAAGTGACAAATCGGGTGCCACCACCTTCCGAGGTCTTTGTTAGCCATTCGCCCCCCAAACACATAGATGTGCAATATCATTTTCTTCGAGATGCGGCAAAGAAAAGAAAGGTGGAATTTTTCAAAGTTACAACGGAAGAAATGGTCGCCGATTCATTGACAATGGCAATAAATCGTCAAAAGCATGAGTGGTGTCGATCACCAATGGGCATCATAGTTAATTAGAGACTATAGTAGCACCATATCAAGTAGGAGTGTTAAAATATACGCTGATAATGGAGCTACATACTGAACGAGCCCTTAACAGCATGGGCAACTGTAGCTAACTTCAAACTGACTCGCTATTTCATCACTCTCTGCAAAACGTTTATAATCTTGAGTCCAATGTTTTAATAAGCTAACGCTTTATATTTCTTTATATTACTTTGTTAATAAATATATACTAATAAAAGACTCTGTTTTTATCAAGTCTTAATTCAGTCATTTTTGGATTTTACTTTTTACAAAATTCTGGTGAAGTGATTTGTTATGCATACCATATTTCCAGCGCCATTTTGAATTTTCTAATTTTGACAACAAATTTATTATTTCCGACCTTAAACACCCCCAAATAGCTATTTTCAGTGAAATCGAATCGTAATTGCCAAAATCATACCGCCACCATTTTGATTTTTTTAAAATTTGTGACCTTAAATACTCCCCTCAACCGATTTTCAACGGATTCCCGAACACATTTGCAAAATTCACCCGCCATTTTGAATTTTCAAGTTTTGACTACAGAATCGTCATCTGTGGTCCTAAAAACCTCCCGATACCGATTTTCAATGGATTCAGAACACATTTGCAAAATTCATCCGCCATTTTGAATTTTCAAATTTTGACCACAGAATTGTCATTTGTGGCCCTAAAAACCTCCCGATACCGATTTTCAATAGATTCAGAAAACATTTCCAAAATTCATCCGCCATTTTGAATTTTCAAATTTTGACCAAAGAATCGTCATTTGTGGCCCTAAAAACCCCCCGATTTCGATTTTTAATGGATTCAGAACACATTTCCAAAATTCATGGACCGTGTAGACCCTGAAAGTTGGCCATATTTGATGGCAGATCTTATGGCAAACTCGATGGAAAGCCATTATGGCCGGCCATCAAATCTGCCATGAATTTGGCCATAATTTGACGTTTGTACACACAACTATGGCGGAAAGTTTAAAATTTAGTTTGATTCATAACCTTCTATATTACAAGCCATGAACAAGGAAAATATTGAGAGCGAATTTCCGCTCAATCGGACTACAAGTCAGTGAATTCACGTTATGTTGTTAGTGTAATTTGGAGAATTTGGTAGTCCGATTCTTTCAATTGAGATTCTTGTTCATGGCTTGTAAATATAGAAAGCTATGGTTTGATTCGGTGTGAATACATGTACGCATGTTTATAATTCTGAAAATATTTTTGTCTCGATAACATTTGTGAAAATGTGCCATTTTTTCCATGAAATATCATGCCATGAATTGCCCACCACCATAACATTTGACAGCTCAAGCCATAAAATATGGCAAAGTCGATGGCGAATAATATGGAATGTGTAGACGCAGTGTAAGGTCTAAATGGAAGGCACCCATTGTACAGTTGCCATATAGCTTTATTATTATCTTGGCCAGTTTCACACGGGCCGACAAACAACCAAGAAAAATCTTCTGAAAAAGTCGGCTGGTGTAAAACTGGCCCTTAGAAACTCGCGCTTAGGCGATGAATAGAACACGGATCGGACAGAACCCTTCACCAGCAACACCGTGCACAGTTACGAATCTTCCTATGCCTACCACTGATATATAAACTTTGTTTCTTAACTAAATCCCGGGTTCCCTGGGATTCCAATTCGTGTTTCTTAACTTTCTCGGGATCATTTTCCCTCCATCCCAAAGAGCCAGAGGTCTGGACATGGAGGCTATACAAGGAGATAAAACTCCGTGTTGTCAATTTTCGTTTGATTATTGGTGGCGCTGTAGTCAAATGTACCCCGAAAAACATGGCCGATTATACTTATCCGGTTCATGGTAAAGTTCGTTTATTACTAATATATTTTACGTTTAGCAGCTTACAGCTGTTTACCAGCTTCTAAATTCGATTTTATATCAATGCGATTATTCGTAATTAATCAATTTTTGATGTTTCCAAAGAATTTTAACAAATTCATGCGGGGTACATCGGACAAAGGTGACATCTGTGGCCAAAAATGAACTAGAAGTTTAGTTTCTTCTACCCATCCATTTCCTGTCATTTTCCCCATAAGAGTTTTGTCTCCTTGTATATTCTCCATGGGTCTGGACTTCTGGCGGCGTGGATTAAAAGAGAAATGTCAAAAGGTGACAGTTCTCAGCTAAGGTGACAGTTCTTAATTTTCAACATCAACTGATTTAATAAAAGATATTCGTGTTATCGAGGCAATAGTGCAAATAATAAATAAATTGAAGTGTTGTGTTATCGAAACAACATTGAAAATAATAATTAAATTGAAGTTTTTTGTTATCGAGACTATTAGTACAAATAAATAAATAGTTCTTCTTGGATTTCTCAATCATCCCAGAAAGCATTTCTTTACTTTGACAGTTGTATCCCCACCCTTTAACAAAAACTCGGGCTCCCAGGGATCCCGGGATTTAGTTAAGAAACACACTTATAGATATGGACTGCTAATTGACAACTTTCAATGGCACCATTTTTCTCCAGAAGGACCTTTTCTATGTAAACAACAATTTTTTTTTCGAATTTAGAGGAAAATAAGTAATAAGATGTATGTTATAATAAATAGAAATAATTTTCCATCATTATTTTTTATTTAGTAGCAGTTTTTTCGTTAAATAAATGTTTTTTTTTAAATATGTGAGGGTTCTTTCCATGGAGAATATACAAGGAGACAAAACTCTTATGGGGAAAATGACAGGAAATGGATGGGTAGAAGAAACTGAACTTCTAGTTCATTTTTGGCCACAGATGTCACCTTTGTCCGATGTACCCCACATGAATTTAATAAAAATTCATTGGAAACATCAAAAATTGATTAATTACGAATAATCGCATTGATATAAAATTGAATTTAGAAGCTGGTAAACAGCTGTAAGCTGCTAAACGTAAAATATATTAGTAATAAACGAACTTTACCATGAACCGGATAAATACAATCGGCCATGTTTTTTGGGGTACATTTGACTACAGCGCCACCAATAATCAAACGAAAATTGACAACACGGAGTTTTATCTCCTTGTATAGGGTGCCTTCCATTTAGACACAGAAAGACAATTGTGTCCGACACAGCGTGTCGCTCTGTGTCGTTCTGTGTAAGCCCAAATGGAACACATAAGTTCATGAAAAATCCGCCACGGCGCACTTTCCTCGTTTTTATTTTTGTTTGGCAAGTAAATCGTAAATTTTATGTTGATAATTTCTTTAAATTAATTACCCGACATCTTATAAATGCTGGGAATCATAAAAATGAAACAATATTGTTGTAATTATAAATTAACGATCACATTTCAATTGGCGAGGGTTGGTAGCATTGTCTTAGTTGTGCCCGGCTGTGTCTAGCTGTGTCGTTGATGGAACACTTCTGTGTCGGACACAGTGTAACACTGTGTTTCTCTGTGTCTAAATAGAAGGCACCCTAATGCCTTCCATTTAGACACAGAAAGACAATTGTGTCCGACACAGCGTGTCGCTCTGTGTCGTTCTGTGTAAGCCCAAATGGAACACATAAGTTCATGAAAAATCCGCCACGGCGCACTTTCCTCGTTTTTATTTTTGTTTGGCAAGTAAATCGTAAATTTTATGTTGATAATTTCTTTAAATTAATTACCCGACATCTTATAAATGCTGGGAATCATAAAAATGAAACAATATTGTTGTAATTATAAATTAACGATCACATTTCAATTGGCGAGGGTTGGTAGCATTGTCTTAGTTGTGCCCGGCTGTGTCTAGCTGTGTCGTTGATGGAACACTTCTGTGTCGGACACAGTGTAACACTGTGTTTCTCTGTGTCTAAATGGAAGGCACCCATAGCCTCCAAGGTTCTTTCCCTCTGTTTAAGGAACCTTTAAAAATAACGAAAGTAGAGAAAGAAGAAAAAACTCTATAGCTGTCTAGTTTATTCTAATTATGTTTATATCGCTGACATGCACTAAACTGGTTTTTATTTTAAAACCGATTAAAGTTCATAGGATTTTAACGGAGGAACGAGAGAACGATAGTTCTTGGTGCCACTTTTTTGTATGGGATTTTGCTTATTTAGCAGTCCATATGTATATGTCAGTTACCAAGTTTATAGCAGCAAAATTAAATCGATTTAACTTAAAGTTACGCCAAACTTTCGAATTAACGTATAAACGGGTATTTAATACGCAATCGATTTCAACTTACATTCTTATAACTTTGGCTTAAGCCGAAAAATTTCGGTTTAAGCCATAATTCGTATTATCCCGTTTATACAATAAAAAATTTTGGATGATCCATAATTCGAATTATTTTTGGAGGAGCTATAAACTAGGTAAGTGATGCCTACAAAAAACCCTTAGAATACAAAACTACAGGAAGGGCCCTTGGAGAATTTTAGCGTAGTAAATTTCAAACTGCACACTTCATTGCTCTTTTTTTCACGGAAATTTCACTCGTAACAACTTCTAATTGACAAAAAAAAATTCTTTAAACTTTCTTTCTTCTTTTTAATTAGTTTTGCGAAAAACTGTAAATAAATTTTATAGAAAAACTCGTTTTAAAGAAAGTGCCGCGGGAAAATTTGACAGTTAACTAACAAGAAATTGTACCAATTTGACAGTTGTCTGATAGCGATTTCACTACGCTCCCATACACGGATTTTATACCCGAGGGCCTTTCCTGTAGCTCTTTATCTAAGAAAAAACCCAAACCTTCGTTTAGGCACATGATACATGAGTCAATTACCTAGTTTATAGCTACTCCAAAAAAAATGCGAATTATGGATCATCCAAAATTTTTTGTCATATAAACGGGATAATTCGAATTATGGCTTAAACCGAAATTTTTCGGCTTAAGCCAAAGTTATAAGAATCTAAGTTGATCCGTTTATACGTTAATTCGAGATTTTGGCGTAACTTTAAGATAAATCGATTTAATTTTGCTGCTATAAACTTGGTAATTGAACCAATTAATTCGAACTGTCAACTTGCAGTTAGTTGTCGTGGGAGGGATCGGGGTGAAGTTTGCGCGGTTGAGCGAAAATGGCATGGTGAATAAAAAACTCTTATGGGGATAATGACAGGAAATGGATGGGTAGAAGAAACTAAACTTCTAGTTCATTTTTGGCCACAGATGTCACCTTTGTCCGATGTACCCCACATGAATTTAATAAAAATTCATTGGAAACATCAAAAATTGATTAATTACGAATAATGTCATTGATATAAAATTGAATTTAGAAGCTGGTAAACAGCTGTAAGCTGCTAAACGTAAAATATATTAGTAATGAACGAACTTTACCATGAACCGGATAAATACAATCGGCCATGTTTTTTGGGGTACCTTTGACTACAGCGCCACCAATAATCAAACGAAAATTGACAACACGGAGTTTTATCTCCTTGTATAGCCTCCATGGAAAATGGAATCGGTTTCCATTTTTCTGCAAATTGCATGGAAAATGTTTATGTGTGGGACTGTATCAAGCACATTTTGAAACGTCAACGAAAAAAAAAATAAATTTCATCAGTTGGCGCTATTCAAGTAACTTTTTTGAGGTATTTAAATAAAAATTGAGAGAAATCACAATACATTATTGGCGCGTTTCATTTTCATTGGAGTACGTACGCCAGCTGAATGTGCGCTGAAATACTCCGGAGTACGTACTCCAATGAAAATGAAACGCGCCTTATATCGTATCGTATCGTTGATAAATAAAACATGAATGTCTACTTTTGACTTATTACCTACCCATATAAAACTGTGTTGTTACACAAAAAATTGCGTGAAACGAATTGCAACGTGTTTCACTTATGCTCAATAAACTGGCGGTTTTAACGTGAGGATTGAGTGAATGAATTGACTCGCGTACGATCAGGCTTAGCTAATGAATCGTACATGAAACTTATTTCCTTCCATAGCTCAGGATAAAAACCCCCTCACCCTTCGACAGTCATCGGCTACGAATTTTCATATACCATAATAATCCCAATCTAATAATTAGTGATGTGCCGATTCGTTTATTATACTTATCGATTAAACGATTATGGCGATAATCGTAATCGATCAATAATCGATTATTAATCCAATATGGTCTTTTTTTACTTATTTTATCCAGAAAGTTCATTTATGGTTTAAGGCCCTTCGCAGACTAGTCCATAATTTAAAACCGGTTTTAATATGAGTTCAATAATACACTCGGAAGTCACTTTTCTCCATCATTTTCGTGTAACGATTGTAATGCCTATGTAGTAGTGTGGGGTGCAAGCACAGTGAAGCAGCTTTACTGAGAACGAAAATATGCTTGTGTTAGTGTAATGGACGGTGCAACCAGAAAATGTTTGGGTGAACAAATGATGAAAAATTATGGAAGAAAAGTTGTCTTCCCTGCGACCCCTTGCCTATAAAACCGGTTTTTGTTTTGATGTTATGGACAAGTGTGCGGAAGGCCTAAGATTGATTCTGCAATATAATAAAAGGTACCTAAGTAGATATGAGAAACCAATAATAATTAGAAAGTATGTATTTTAATAAAACAATTGAAAAGAAAATAAGACTCAAATCAACAAAAAGATACAAAAAGATCGAGAATCTATATTTATTCTTTTGCAAGCAGTTTCCAATTAGCATTCAAAAATATTATACAGTCAAGGGCTGTGTTCCGTAATATACTGGGAGCACTGCGCTAGTACTACCAGTGGTAGTTTTGTCGTTCCGTTTTCATCTCACAGTGCCCTGTCGCAGTGCTCTAGGAACATTCGTGATGTCATAAACCGACGTCATTTTGCTATTGTTATTACTGCTCTGAAAGAGGTAATGTGCTCACAGTAGTTTGAACAAGTGACAGATGTTTAATTTTTGAAAATCTGTAGACGTTTGACGCTGTACAAATAATGGCAAATAATAATGCAAAAATTCAATTAGCTTTAATTGACAGTGACTCTCTGTTATTATAAGAAATTAAATGCACAAGAAAAGTCAAAAAACTACAACAAACTTCTACTTTCCAAATGTAAACAATAATGGCGGAGCCAGTATACTGTGCGCTCGTACCGATATACAAAAATGTACTGCTTAGTCCAGTATAATTTTTTTAAATGGAACATGTTTCCCAGTGCACTGGCATGACGTCAAAAACCACCGTGGGCCAGTATATTACGGAACACACCCAAGATGTTTTGGGAGAAGCCGGTTCCTTCTCAAATTAGTCATCATTCCAGTTTTCGAAAAAATTCTCTCGGAGGGAACCGAAGTGGCTGGTACACATGAGTATTTCAAGTGTAGTTGATATAATTCAGGGTTATTCGTTTTCATACTCTTCCACTATACGAAAGGATTGCTCTTTCTGTCAAGCAGCGGCAATTCTAAAAATTGTCTCAAAGTTATTATATTCTCCGTTGTACTTGTAGATGTAGCAAGATAATTGGCCTCTTTTTGCTCAAAATGGTCCCATATTGTTGTTGGTTTTGCTGCGTCTTGATCAGGTGCCGGTGTCAGTTCTTGTTCACTCGTCGTCGGGTTGTTCTGTCTAATCAACGATAGTTCTTCTAAGCAATGCTGTTGAGGGTTTGTAGCATGGAATTGTAATCCAAATCCTAGCTTTTTAAACCGTGGGTCTAGCAGACATGCTATAGCTACATGTTTGTTGCTTTCCAAGGAACCAAGACGACGTTGCAGAACTTCTATCAAACTTTCTTTTACTTGAGCTTGAGGGTTTCTGTAATGGTCGTATTCAAATTGTATTGAAGTCCTCGTATTAACGGGATCACCTCAATAAACTTCAAAAGCGTCACACAGTCCAGTAATATTTTTCATTCGGTATTTTCAAGCACTGCCGGAGCATTATCAATTTCAGTTAATGCTACTGTAGGGGCGCTTTGACTTCACATAGCCTAGCGAACATTATATTCACGCTGTTACACCTCGTCTCTATATCTTGTTTCAATTTCAAAACTGGCATATTCATTTGTTTTTGTTTTTCTAACAGAATTTCTGAACTTTTGGCACTATGGCGGAAGTGACCAACAATCTTCCTGCATTTTTGAACATTAATTTGAAGGTCTTGGTTTCCATTAATTGTGTGTTTGACACTTAAGTTGAGGGTATGTGCAATGCAGGGATGATAATTTCTTTGCAATTGCTGGTTAATCGCATTCTTCATATTCTGTCTGAGACTATTGTTACTATCTGTCTGAGACTATTGTTACTATTTTCTGCACGATGTTAAATTCTTCAAAAATATGTTGCAATGTTTCCGCTATATGTTCACCAGTATGCGGGCTTGGGAGCTCTCTAGTCGCAAGAACGAAAGACTGTAATTCGTCATTATACACGTAGTGGCATGTGACCGTGATGTATGATTTATTAGAATCAGATGTTCATATATCTGTTGTAGCAGCGGAATAAATGACATCATTTAAAATCTCTTGTAGACGCGCAGCGGCTTGTTCGTAGTGATTAACTAATATAGTTTGAGTAAGCAGTTTTCTGCTTGGTGGTACATAAACTGTATCACTACCACAGATCTCTTTTTGTAAGATTTTAATAAAGTTTAGGAATCCACTATTTTCAACTACTTGCAACGGTTGGTAATCTACGCAAATCATTTGTAAAAGTGCAGTGTCAATATTTTTTCTTTGTGCTGGTTCAGTAATTTTGTCATTAGGGTGGAAGACAAAGCTATTTGCTTAAGTCTTTTTTCAGCTGGCCCGCTTACCGTTGAAGAACCTGCCTCCACCGTGGTTGACCTTTGGTTCTGCTTCTGTTCTATGATGCAATGAATTCTTCTCAGGTGTTCGCGTAGATTTGTTGTACTCCCACAAAGTTTAATTTTCTTAGGACACAGCTTACACAATGCATCTTGGTCCGTTTTATCAAAATGCGTCCATACATAACGTTCTCTACGCTTCATTTTAATTAAACCAAAGAATTTTACGTAAAAAAACAATCCCGCTAAGTCACTACCGTCTTGTACTGTGAATTTGTAATCGTTAAATGAAAAATTTCCCTTGAAGAGCCTAGATTCCACTCGCTCATTCTTTCGTTGGGAGTTCCCCTACTATGTCAGGGGAATACTCTTTTTGAATTATAGGGTTGCCATAATAAACTATAGAAAATTCACAGTGTCGTGGGAAATAATCGAAAATTTTCGATTATAAAATCATAATCGATAACACCCGATTATTTGAAAAATTGATTAATCGATTATTGATAATCGATTCCCACATCATTAATAATAATAAGAGTGATGAGCTAGAACAAATTTTTAAAAATGTTTCAATGCCCTTGAGATCAGCTGTTAAAAATTTCAATGGGAGTGAAAAGGTCGAAATATCAAAGAAGTAATATCTACGATAAAAGAAGGCAGAATTAAACTTTCAAACTACACGCAAGGTGTGTGAAAGAGAGATAAAAAAACGTTTTAAAAATGAAGGGGAAGGGACTGGAAATATTCTGACAGTTCTCAATTTAATGGCAACAAATTCGGGTTTTTATTCCGGAACGCGATTGTTTAAATTTTTACGTGTTTGTTAATTAATTGATGTTAATTAATTTTTAGTTTATAAAAAGAGTTTTGGCTTTAGGAGCCGACAGAGTGTAACGTGCATGTGTGTAATTTCGTGATTGGGATGCAAGCCAAAAATAGTAAATGGTCCACAAATTTTGGAAAAATATCGTCGCTTCGCAAGAATAGTAGCACAACTCAAAAATTTCCAATTTTTGGTTTATTTTTAAAATGTATAACTAAATCCGCATATTTTTATGTGGTAAAACAGCATATTATTACTTCCAAAAATGAAGGGTTTGTATGCAACTAGAAACTTTTAGCCATTTAAAAGAAACTAGAAACTTAAGCCATTGTAAATTCATTTGTTTTTGAGATGTGCCACTATTCTTGCGAAGCGACGATATGTTGGCGATTCAAAAGCAAATGTTTGCCGTCTATTTGCTGATGCCGAAGAGGAAGAATAAAAGGTAACCGAAATAATTCTTTTTAACCAAAATTAATTATTTAAAATTTATAATTCCAAGAGCTGTGCCAACAGTGGATTACATTATCATAATTTTAGATGAAATCGAAAAAATTGCAAAATTCCCGTCTTTTTTAACGGACAATACAAGTGGAAATCCATTCCTAATATTGTGTACCAACACGAAATTTTTCGCATAGGGTGGTTCTACACGAGCGTACAATGAACACATTTTTGTGTTTTCGAAACGTGGGTTTATGGGGAAGAGGGTGAGAGAGGAGGTGGAATTTCATCATCCCCTCTCACCCTCTTTTCCTCAAACGACGTTTCAAAAACACAAAAATGTGTTCGTTGTACGCTCGTGTAGAACCACACATACATACAATCCGTGCAAAGCCACTTTACACGTGTTCTGTTCCAGTGTTTCTTCCATTTGAATGTAAACATTCCAATAGGGAACATCTTCTGTTTCTTTCATATTCTTGTGTTTTTTGCATAAAATGTATGTATATCCATCGCGCGTTTGTTAATATTTTTTTGGACTTTTTGTTTAATGCTATTGCTAATCTCTTCTGTCATATCTTTAATTCTTTTACTTATCCTTGAGCTTTACCTAATCATTCTTAATACTATTGCTCGCTGGTGCGGTCGACAATTTTTTGCGATGCATAAGTGAGGAACCCCTTGCCTATAAAACCGGTTTATTGGAAGTGTTGATGGAAGAAGTGATGGGCCGTGTAATTGAGTGAAATTACACGGCCATTCACTTGGGACTCACGTCAAACCTGTCTGTGTATGATTTGAGTATTACACGATGCACCTAATTTTCTGCCTCTTTTCGTGTAACGATTCAATTGTCTATGTGGTTGTGTACAAAGCAACAAAAATTCTAATCATTTTCGCAGCCCCAGGGAACAAAGTTATGCTTGTGTTGGTGTAATTTGCCGTGAGACCGAAAATTTTTTTGGATTCATAAGTGAGCCCAACACATAAACTTCCCTGCGCCCCCTTGTCTAAAAAACCGGTTTATTGGAAATATTGGAAAGGGAGTCTGGGAAAGTGATAGGCCGTGTAATTGGCTCATTTGGCTCATTAGACTGTTTGCTCCTACGTACTTTTCTCATGAGTGAGGGGCATTATCTTCACTTCAGTCTAATCGTCTAAAGTAGTTTTCAAGTAAAAAAATATGCATGTGTAAACTCATTCTGACTTCAAGTTTACTTGAGGCAAGTAATGGTGTAATCACAATTGAGGCGACGGGCGAAATTATCGTCGCAACTATTGTCAAACGCATTTATAATACACACGATTCTTATGAAGTTGCGCAAAATTGTACCACGGCCACGGCGACGAGCACGACCACTCTATTAAATTTCTAATTCGTAGCCGTGAGCTGTCAAAAGTTGCTTTGTGATTTTTGTTTTTCGACATGGACCGATAGTATATTATTAGGTGCGTTTCATTTTCCTTGGAGTACGTACTCCGGAGTAGTTGGGCCCACATCGGCGTAATTGCAGCTACCCCAGCCTATATTGTGGTGTAGCAGTAGTTAAATATAAATATCAATGAAGTCGCTTTAAATTTTATTCAAAAAAATAAAAAAAAAATTTAGACAATAAATGGAGCGTTCATTTTCATTGGAGTATGTACTCCGGCGTAGTTGGGAGCACATCGGAGTAGATGCTGCTACCCCACAGAATGGGCTGTTGTAGCAGCATCTACGCTGATAACGTAACGTAGTTACTTCGACTATCCGCAAAGCAAAACTGAAGTTCTTTTCGGCTAAACTCAGTCCCACCCTACCCTCGAAGAAATTTTGGGCTAAGGTAAAGAAACTTGGGATCCATGGCGATGATTGCGCAGCCCAGAGCAGCCAACGATCTAAACAACTATTTTACCACAGTGTTGTCAACAATACCAGTGACCATTCCCGCTCGATACTAATTGAAAGCAACCTTAGGCACTTCAGTTTTCGCAATGTGCATTACTCCGAAGTTCACAAAGCTTTTTACTCCATAAAGTCAGAATCTGTTGGACTTGATGATCTTCCGCCTACCTTCCCTAAGTGCATTCTTCCAGTAATCATCCCCTATATTACACATTTTTAATAACTGCCTGACAAAATCATACTTTCCACTTCAGTGGAAAAAAGCGGCAGTAATTGCCTTACCTAAATGCAAGTCCCCGAAAAATCCCTCTGATTATCGCCCCATCAGTATCCTATGTTTCTTAGGCAAAGTACTAGAGAAATTAATGTCATGGCAAATCCAGGCCCACTGTGAAATGTGGTCTCTGCTGTCGAGTACACAGTCCGGATTCCGGAAAAGCAGTAGCTGCGAAATTGCGCTGCTAAAGGTAACCACTGACCTTCGAATGGCTCTTGATTGTGATGATATTGCATTTCTGGTGCTCCTCGACTTCAGTAAGGCATTTGATAGTGTCAGTCACAAGCTTCTCGAAACTAAACCATCAAACTATCTGAGTTTCTCCCCCTCAGCGATTTCCTTAATTCGGAATTACTTAAGTAATCGTTCCCAAAATGTATGGTGTCAAGATTCTATCTCTGATCCATCCATGTGGGGTTCCGCAGGGCTCCATTCTTAGCCCATTACTTTTCAGCATCTACATTAATGATATCTGTAATACTGTCAAGGATTGCAAACTTCACATGTATGCGGATGATGTACAGATTTATTTAAATAGTCCCCTTGGATTAGTTGAAAACTGTGTCTACAACATCAATGCTGGCCTTGAGCGAATATATCAATGGTCGTTATCCAATCAGTTGCATTTAAATGCCTCTGCAGCATCGCAATGTACAGGTGTGAGTTAGACACCTCTTATTTACCACTAATCACTATCATGCAAACAATCTTACCCTACCAGCCACGAGTCAAGAACCTAGGTGTTTACCTGAACACACAACTAACCTGCTGTGATCAAACCGATCATACTTTATCCAAAATATACGGTAATTTGCGCCGCCTCTGGCTGTTCGCGTCCATTTTGCCTGCGGGTGCTAGTACGAAGCTTATCAAAACCTTAGTTCTACTTCACTTCACTTACGTTAGCTCAATCTTTCCGTCCCCTGATGCCTCATGCCGAGTGAAACTCAACGTTGCCTTTAATGATTGTACCAGGTTTGTATATAACCTCCGCAGATATGACCATATAAGCCCATAACGCTCCTCTATCCTCGGATGCACGCTCGACGAATACCTTTCCCTCAAGGCAGCATTATTTATCTACAAACTTCAGCTCCTTGAGTATCTTCATTGCGGTCGTACATCTAGGAAAATACTTTTTATTCCGCCAAGAGTTCATCACCTTGTTGGGCAAAGGTCCTTTTTTGTTCACTGTCTTTGCTTGTGGAAAAATTTGCCACACGCTTGTATCTAATTAATTACCTTACTAGCCAATAATCTTCCATCAAATTAATTCTTTTGAGTAATAGTTCTTCTCTTTTCCTCCCCTTCTCTTTATATTAAGTAAACTTTCAGTTTAATTTTTTATTGATTTATATGTACTTTTTTCCATTGTTTTTAAAGTACATACGTGTTAAAGCGTGTTAAGATTATAATTATCTTTATGTACTAAATAAATATAAATAAATATAAATATAAATAAATAAAAAACCAACCGATGACATGCGCTTGGTGGAGCGGGGCAGTGCTAGCGGAAGGCTGAAATGAAATCATTTTTATCGCCCTATAGTGGCGTGTGTGAGTCGGACGAACATGTAACTATTTTGAGCCGGAACAAGACTACCACACCCCCCCCCGTTTTCGAGGACGCTGAACACGATGGCGTTGTTAGAATTTCTATTTTCGGTTGAGCAACCCCCCAAAACGGCCAAAAACCACCCCCAAAAGGGGTTAAACGCGCTTTACACGGTTTCTCTGTAAAAAAAAAAAACATTTTCCACCCGTTTTCGGGAGTGCTGACCACGGTGGTATCGGTTCCGACCTTCACCAACCCTGTCAAAATTAAAACTCAGCGGGAGAATAAAAAATAGGATAAATATATAATTGAAAGAAAAGACGCGTTTTATATTAACAAACTTTATTCAAACTAGTAATTATTTAGGCGGGTGTTTTTCGAAACATATGCACTGTCAGGCTTGATAATCGCAACTGAACTCTCTCACGCAAGAATGATGAGTCAGAGTGCAGATGTACATGTAGATTTTCAACATCCTCCGCCCGGCGAATCCGCGATATTGTTTGATAATTCTAATGGGTACAGAAGTTGCACAGCTCGTCGAAATTTAGATCCATTAGCTAAGCGAACCTCGCAAGCACGAATCTTCCCATCTCTTCCAGGAAAAGTAGACTCAACTCTAGCTAACTTCCAAAGAACACGCGGCGATGACGAGTCGTGTAGGAGCACCACGTCACCTACATTGATATTTGTTGATGAAGTTCTTGCTGAATGATGCGCGGACCTGAGCTGCTGCAGGTATTCTGTTCTCCAGCGTTTGATAAAAATATGTGTTGAACGAAGGCGCGTTTTCCACGCAGAACGAAGATCATTATCTTGTATCTTTGAAGTATCAACTTGAAGTGGCATTGAAAAACGTCCAAGTAAAAAATGTGCCGGTGTCAGAGGGGAAAGATCCAAGGGATCATCACTTATATATGATAAAGGTCGAGAGTTGACCATGCATTCAGCCTCAGTTAAAAATGTATGTAGTTGCTCGGAAGTGAGTGTAGATCGTCCAACTGTAACCCGTAGTATCTCCTTAACGCTTTTAACTAGGCGCTCCCAAAAGCCACCCCACCAAGGGGCACGCTCAGCTATGAAACTCCATTCTATCCCATGGTTACTAATGAAACCTTGTAATTGATCTGAGTATACTATATCTCCAAGTTGCTTGAGGTCTTTAGATGCTCTTTTGAAGGTCATGGCATTATCTGAGATGAATCTTTTAGGAGTTCCCCTGCGCGATATAAAGCGCCTTATTGTCAGAATACAGGAATCGTTGTTCAAGCTAGGGACTAGTTCAAGATGAATGGCACGAACGGTAGCGCACGTAAATAATAAAATATACACCTTACATGTAGCGATATCTCCGTCTGAAAGCTTAACATAAAGAGGGCCAGCGAAGTCTATGCCCGTTGTCTCGAACGGCCGTGAAGCATTTAATCTACTTCTAGGTAGAGGTGCAAAAGGCTGACAGCAGGCTTTCCCTTAAGGCGTTTACAAACTCCGCATTTTGCTAACGTTGATTTCACCAGCTGACGAGCTCTCAGAATCCAAAATTTCTCTCTAATGCGTACTAATGTAGTGTTGACTCCTCCGTGGAGTACTCGCTCGTGCGCGTCTAAAACAATAAGCTTGGAAAAATAACAATTTTTTGGTATAATTACCGGAAATTCTGCATCATACCCCATACTCGCTTCCTGTAGTCGAGTTTTAACTCGTAGCAAACCATTTTCATCCAAAACAGGATCTAAGGAATAAATACTAGATGAAGATATTGACTTTCCACCTTGCAACGCTTTTATTTCTGCACTATAAAACTGTCGTTGTACGAGCTGAATCCAAACTAACTCAGCCTTCTGAAGTTCACTAGCTAATATATGAAGACTGGTATGTGAATTCCTTCGATGAAAAATGAAACGTAGCACATATACAGTTACTCGGAGAAGTTTTCGATAATTACTAAATTTTGTAATGTCAACGGGTGGAACTACTGTCTCGTTAACTTCCTGCTTGCATCCTTCATCTATAGCCATAAGACAGGTTAGGGGCGACGTATAGTTAAGTTTGCAGCTTGTTTGCGGCCCAGGCCAATCCTCAATCTTGTTGGATAACCAAGGTGGTCCATGGAGCCACACTGATGCATGGACCAGTTTAACTGCACTTATCCCACGAGTCAACAGATCAGCAGGATTCTGACCTTCGGGGCAATGTTTCCAAGTAGCATTCTCAGTTAAATTCCTGATTTCAGTCACACGATGCACAATGTAGGGTTTCCATCTTCTTATATCTCCGTTTATCCAGTGGAGCGCGATGTTTGAGTCTGACCACAAGAATGCACAATCCCAAGTTACGTCAAGATTTTTCTGCATGTCGTTCGGGATGAGATGCTCTTGGATTCTGGATCGTAGCTCCTCGCTATTTGAATTCCATTTCCTTAAAGTCATGGAGGCCCGTTTTAATATATCGCAAGCATCAGTGTAAATTTCGAAGGCAGTCTGGTCATTGTCTACACTCAAGATTAATTCATCCATATAGAAAGATCTTTGCAGTATTCGACACGTATTTGGATATGTAAGAGACTCGTTCTCTAAATGTTTCTTTAATGTAAATGTTAAAAGAAAAGGACTACAAGTAACTCCAAAAGGTACACGAGTCATTCGAAATTCATCGTAACTAGGGAGCTCACTTATATTATCTACTTTGCGCTGAAACCAAAGGAACCGAAGAGCATCGCGATCCTGTTCTGTTAGCGAAATTTGCAGGAATGCCTTCTCGATGTCGGCCACTAAACCAATCCTACCAATACGAAAATTCAATAACACAGACAGAATATCGGGTAAAAGTGATGAATAATTATATTCTTCCTTTATGCAGTGGATAAATAAAAAAAACTATCGGATATAACTCAAAGAAACAATTATATTTAGTTTATTCCATAGATTTACACACTTGTTCTGTCAAAAGGCAAAAATAGAGTTAATACAGAAGCTAAGATTAAATACAAACAGGAAAGACTAAGCAAATGCAACAACTAAATGGATAGCGTAAATGTTAAGACTTCATGAATGGAATGTGTAAACGTTACAATTTCAACACTCCTCCTCGTTTACATAAGATTACATTTATTTCTCAAATAATTATGCTTTCCTGGTCCTAGCGGTTTTGTTAACAAATCTGCTACCATATAATCTGTTGGACAATATTCGCACTTAACAATAGACTTATCAATGTAGTCCTTTACAAAATGCCTCTTCGTATCGATGTGTTTGGTTCTGCACGAGAATCGCTCCTCTTTGATCATATTAAGACAGCTTTGATTGTCCTCGTACACCACGGTTGCCTCCCTCTGTTCTTGTTTCATGTCGCTTAGTAATCGTCGCAGCCACAGGATCTCTTGACAAGTATCTGATAATGCAACATATTCCGCCTCAGTCGTAGACAACGTTACGAGATTTTGTTTTCGGCAAGACCAATCAACTACTCCACCATTAAAATAAATGACGTACCCACTGTTGGATTTCCTTGTAACTGGATCTTCTGCCCAATTTGCGTCTGCATATGCTACCAATGATTGTTGTCCACTACCCTTTTGAATATTGCTCAGCTTTAACTTTAGGTCACATGTAGATTTAAGGTATTTTACAACTCGTTTTAACTGCCTCCAATCTTCTTCATTCGGATTTAATACCTTTTGTGCCAGGATGCTTATACTAGCCGATATGTCAGGTCTTGAGTTCACTGATATGTATAGTAAACTGCCGATTAACTGCTGGTACATAGTGTTGTTAATCAACAAGTTTGATGGACCCGTTTTTCCGTAATATGCTTCCATAGGGGTCGATACTGGTTTCGCATCTGCAAGCCCATACTTTAGTGCAGTTTTTTTAATAAAATCAGATTGACAAATCATAAAGTTTCCTTCTGGATCACGTGTAAATTCGATTCCTAGATACTGCTTAATTTCGCCGAGATTCTGTAAATCAAATTTTTTATTTAAAAATCTCTCGACATCTTTTATGATATTATCTGATTTACAGGCCACAATTATATCATCTACGTATAATAGAATAAAACAGCAATTCATTTGTACTACCTTTGTGTATAGACATCGATCAACTGCACTTTGCACGAAATTCTCTTCAATTATAACCTTATGGACTGCATCATTCCATGCCCGTGCTGCTTGCCTTAAGCCATATATACTCCTTTTTAATAAACAAACTTTTGATGGATCATCATTGAACCCCGGTGGTTGCTTCATATAAATCGTTTCTTTTAGATGTCCATTTAAAAAGGCTGTTTTTACATCGAAGTGAACAACAGATAATTGCTCTTGTGCTGCTACAGATAATAGTGTTCTAATAGTGGTTTGTCTTGCCACAGGAGCATAATCTGTTCCATACTTTTGTGAATAGCCTTGAGCAACGAGCCTTGCCTTGAACCGCTGATGTTTGTCATTAGAATTAGTTTTTATCTTATACACCCATTTTGATCCGATTGCCTTCATGTTAGTAGGTAAATCTACTAGCTCCCACGTTTTATTTTTTCTCATTGAATCAATTTCCTCCTGCATCGCTTGAATCCACAGCGCCTTTTGAGGGCTTTTTAATACATCATTGTAACTTATAGGTTCTATGAATTCACTTCGAGCAATAAATATTTCGTCCATAAACCGCCTTGGTGGTATGCCTTTAGTTGATCTTTGCTCACGGATTGATTTGACTTCAGGTGTTTTAAATTCTTCTTCACTCATTTCTTGTTCGGCTGTACCTGGTAATATTTCGGGTTCCATTATCTCCTCCTGAATACCCATCTGATTCTCAGAAGATACCTCCTGATTTTGAACATTTTGTATGTGAGTATTCTCTGAAACGATAACTTTATTAGAATCATTCTTTTCATTCATATTAATTTCAACTGTATTGGATATTATTTCTTCTTTATTCTTATTTTTAGGTTCTTTATCAAATGATATATAATCATCTACTGTCGTGAATTTCACGTTTCGACTGACTGTAACTGTTTTCAATACGGGATCATAACATTTGTATGCTTTTGAATGACTGTCATAGCCAATAAACTTCATTTTCCTTGCTTTATTGTCAAGCTTACGCCTTTTCTCGTCAGGAATAAAAACATAACAATTACTTCCAAATTTATGAATATCTTGTAAACTTGGTTTCGTTCCAAACCACCTCTCATATGGTGTAACATCTGTTGACCTGGTTATAATTCTATTTTGGATATATACTGCCATTTCCACTGCATCACCCCAAAAACTATTGGATAATCCTGCATCGATCAATAAACAACGTGACATTTCCATAATTGATCGATTTTTTCTTTCGGCCACACCATTTTGTTGCGGAGAATATCCTGCCGTCCATTGGATTTCAATTCCTTCCGAATTAAGATAGTTCACGACATTGTTTCCTACATATTCACCACCTCGATCTGATCGTATAGTTTTTGGACTCTTTCCAAACTTATTTTTTACGAACATGACAAAATTTTTCAGTTTACTGTCAACCTCAGATTTATGCCTGAGTAAACTTATGTATGTAAAGCGAGAATAATCATCTATAAATGTTATCAAATAATACTTTCCATTTCTAGACATTGTTTGCATTGGGCCGCACACATCTGTGTGAATTAAATCCAGTGGTTCATTTGCTTTAATGGATGACACTTTTGGAAATGGTAAACGAGACATTTTTCCCTTCACGCAAGTTTCACATAAAGATTTCACTCCGCAATTAACAATCGTTAAACCTTCTGCCAAACTATTCTCCTGCATTTTTGTGATAGCTTTTGGATCACGATGCCCGAGCCTCTTATGCCACTCGTGAATACAGTTGTTGGAACAATTTCGAATGGCATATACTGTATGTTTTTGACGCAAATGATACAAATTGGAAATTGGATCTGCGATACATATTTGCTTTCCATTCTTGGATATTGCACAAAATTTTTCTTTAAATTCAATCGAAAAACCAAGTTTCGCCAAACGACGAACGGACAACATATTTCCAATTAAATTTGGAGCAAACAAAACTTCATGAGCAATCGCAACATGCTCTTTTCCTTTTTCATCCAAAATTTGAATTTTGCAAGTCCCAATGCCTTCGACTTTCACCATTTCTCCGTTTCCCATTTCAACTACACCGTTGTATGTATTATCTAGTGATGAAAAAAACTTCTTATTATTTGTCACATGTCTTGTTGCACCTGAGTCCAAAATCCAACCTTCACTGTCACCATATTCTTTTGTGGTAAAAACGAATTCACGCTCTTCAGCTAATTTCGCTTTATCAGTATAATTACTATTTGTCCCGTTGCTTCTAGTTTCATTTTTTGAACGCCAAATTTTATATCTTTCACAATTTTTCTTTATATGTCCCTTCTTTTTGCAAAAATAACAAATTATACTTTTTGAAACCACTTTCATAATTTTTTCATTAGAAAACTCACCATTAATTCTTCGCTCATACTCTGCTATTAATTTTTGCTGCACTAATGAAAATGTTAATTCTTCTTCCGGGCGTGTTTCGAGTGCTGTAATTAGCGTGTCGTAGCTTCTTGGCAGACTACTTAGCAACATGGCCACACTCCATTTTTCTGATAAATTTGACTCCCCAAGGTCACTTAATTTTACGAACAATTCCTGCATTTTATTAATGTGTTCTATAACCTCACTTTCTTCGCCCATTTTGAGCGAGCAAATTAATCTCATTAAATGTACCTTATTACTCAACGTACCTTTTTCATGATAATCCTTTAGTTTATTCCAAACAGAACTTGCCGTTTTTTCTTTCCTGATGTGTGTTAATTGATCATCCTCAATTGAAAGTCCAATCCAGGCTCTGGCTTTGTCATCATCCCTTTTAAATTCATCGATTTCCTTCTGGTTCGCAATTATACATGAGTTGTCCGCCGTTGGAACAGGAGTTGGAGGATTTTTAATGATGACATGCCATAAACTTTCTTTTATTAATACCAATTCCATTTTAAATTTCCACGTTGAATAATTTGAATTATTCAACTTGACAATGAACGATTTCATCTCCGCCATTTTGATGAAAGATAAAACTCACACTTATTTTTCTTCTTTTGAAATTCCAATAGAACCTTATTCCACAGCTTCTGGGCACATAACCTGATGAATAATTATATTCTTCCTTTATGCAGTGGATAAATAAAAAAAACTATCGGATATAACTCAAAGAAACAATTATATTTAGTTTATTCCATAGATTTACACACTTGTTCTGTCAAAAGGCAAAAATAGAGTTAATCTTAGAATACAAAACTACAGGAAGGGCCCTCGGAGAATTTTAGCGTAGTGAAATTCAAACTGCACACTTCATTGCTCTTTTTTTCACTGAAAATTCACTCGTAACAACTTCTAATTGACAAAAACAAATTCTTTAAACTTTCTTTCTTCTTTTTAATTAGTTTTGCGAAAAACTGTAAATAAATTTTATAGAAAAACTCGTTTTAAAGAAAGTGCCGCGGGAAAATTTGACAGTTAACTAACAAGAAATTGTACCAATTTGACAGTTGTCTGATAGCGATTTCACTACGCTCCCATACACGGATTTTATACCCGAGGGCCTTTCCTGTAGTTCTCTATTCTAAGGAGTTAATACAGAAGCTAAGATTAAATACAAACAGGAAAGACTAAGCAAATGCAACAACTAAATGGATAGCGTAAATGTTAAGACTTCATGAATGGAATGTGTAAACGTTACAATTTCAACAAAAAGGTTTGGTCCTGCAAATAAGTTATCATTCAGAGAGAAATTGCCTTGTGCCCGCGCTGACGCATCAAAAACGATCCTTGTTCGGGTAGTTACGCTTTCTTCTTTATAGACGGGTCGATGAGGCATATAAAAAGTTCGCGAAGCAGTTTTTACATTCGAATCTGCCCTTTCCGCAAACGCAGAATTTATTAATTCCCACATAGCAGAGTCATATTCCTGTAGCTTTCCAGTGTTACGTTTTAATTTCTTTACTAAGCCATCGATTCGTATAAGTGCATTCCTCCGATTATCACTTAATTCTATTTTGTCATTTCGCCACAAAAGAGATGCTTCATACCTTTGTCCCCTTTTTTTGATGTACTTATTTATGTCAACATTGTCCGATTCTACAGCACTTGGATTATCTATGCCGATACTCTCAAGGTCCCAAAACTGTTTAATTTGATTATCGGTACATAAACTTACTTGCAATGCCATTGTTGTTGTGATCTGGCGTACTCCCTCATCATGTTGTTCGTCAGCAGCTGGCCCTTGTATAGTCCAACCGAGAATGGTTTTTATTGCTGTTAAACGCGGCGATAGTCTTTTAATTTGGTTATGATGAACGAAACTCCAATAATAGTCTGCGCCAATGAGTAGGGAAATTCCACCTTTAGGATCACCATTTTCTCTTGAATCTGCAAGGATAAAATTAGAAAAATCTGCACAGGTTAAATTAGGTACCGGCAAAGTGTCCAAACAGATGTCTGGCGTTTCTACTGCCACGATTGTCACGAATTCGTTGTAATGTTGGCTTTTAACTATAACTCTTACTCGATTACAGACTCGTTGCGGAGGTGCTTCTGTGCTTCCAAATGGCAAGATGCTTATGACGACAGTGTCTACAATTTCTAAATTTAGCTTTCGTGAAACTTCTTCCCTAATATAGGATCGTTGGCTGCATCCGTCAAAAACAACTCTTGCGAAATATACTGATGCTGCTGTCTTTCCTGATGAGAGGAATGCGCACGCAGTTTGCAAGTACACATCAGATGACTGTTGAGAGGAAGAACACAAATTTGTTGTTTGTTTTACGACGGCTGCATTGTTTTGATCGCATTTTTGTAAACATTGGTCTGATAATTTGCGGCTGTAGTTGGGATCGCATAATGAAGTGGCATGATTGCCAGTGCATGTATTGCAGCGAATGGCTCGATTACGACACGTTTTAGAATTATGACCCCGTCTTGTACACTTAAAGCAACGGCCTTCTCGTTTGAGCTTATCCTTTCGTTCAGAAATTGATATATTAGCAGTACAATCCTCGGACTTATGCGAATTTAATTTGCAAAAACAACAATGAGTCTTCACTTCACTCGGTAGTAATAAACCGGTTGCTGTTTTCATTACTTTGGGACTATTTTGTTTATGAGGAGGTCGAGCTTCATTTGCTTTTTCTAGCGATTCTACCTCTCTCTTTAAAAATTTCAATATAGGCGTAAATTGCTTATCACCGACAATACTAATAGAGCATACACTATCACTTGAACCAGATTCGAGATCTTTTGTTGACGACGACGACTCAACTTTGTCCAATACATCAGCACTTATACGATGAAACTCGATTCTCAGTTCGGACGGCATACATTTAAGCAGCACACTTCTAAGCATTATAGAATAATGAGAAGTTTGAATACCAATTGCAGTAAGTGACCTGGTGCTTGCTACGACAGAGTTGTAGAGGCGGCGTAAAGCAATTACATCATAGCGGGAATGTACTGGGAATAAAGCCATCAGCTGTCGCATGGTCTTGTCTACGATTTTATCATTGTCTCCATATTCATCTTTTAATAAAGTTATGGCCGTATCGTAATGGGATTGTGTTGGTGTGAGTCCTGCAATGGATTCTGCGGCTTGTCCAGTTAAGAGCGACTGCAAATAGTTCCGCTCCGTTCAAATTTAAGTTCTCATGCACTGACGTGCGAAACTGCTCCCAAAATGGCAACCATTCCTTCAAGTCACCAGAAAACTTCCTGAGATAAAGTTTTGGCAATTTTACTGAGCTATGGTTCGCGGTAAGAGAATTTTGCTGATTACCCTCCATCGCCGTGTTTTGAGTTAATCTCAATTTAGCGAGGCGTTGCTTGACACGAGCTATCATGGATATGGCTTTATCGTCGTAGTCTGCAATAGACTCACATTCCTTGGACATGTCCTCTACCTTAATTGAAGGTCGAACTACGTTGTTAGCCTTATTGAGACTATCTCTTGTTGCCGTTATCCGTTCCAAGAGCACCATAAGTTCCTCTTCGATGGCATCAAAGTTTTCCGCATTTTGAGGTTTAACTTGCGATTCAGGCGACTGTAGATATTCGGACACGTTCTTATGCAATTTAGTTAATTGTCCTCGATAAGTCGCGCGCGTAGCGATATCCATCTTTATTGACAAGCGATATTTTAACGAGTAATTTAACACCGACTTCTCTTTTCTTTCCGTTAGATTATGCCTACGTAGTTATAACTTTACAAGTCCCGGGTTTCGGCACCAATGTCAAAATTAAAACTCAGCGGGAGAATAAAAAATAGGATAAATATATAATTGAAAGAAAAGACGCGTTTTATATTAACAAACTTTATTCAAACTAGTAATTATTTAGGCGGGTGTTTTTCGAAACATATGCACTGTCAGGCTTGATAATCGCAACTGAACTCTCTCACGCAAGAATGATGAGTCAGAGTGCAGATGTACATGTAGATTTTCAACAAACCCCTCCACCGGGCAATACTCTCCCCCGAAATGGGTAACTTTTTTGTTTGTAGTATCAGCGCCAAAATATATTTACCGCGTTTTCGAAGTTGAGTAAAAAAAATGGTCGTTCCATGCAGGGCCCGTAAATGAAACTAGACGGAGACGAGGGGTTTAAAAAAAGTTATCCACCACCACCGTACTCGAAAATATATTTTAACGCTGATATTACAAAAAAAAATTTACCCATTTCGGGGGGCCGGTGGAAGGGTTGCTGGGGGCCGGAACCGATATCCAACACCACCGCCGTGCTCAGCACCCTCGAAAAAGGGGGGGGGGGAATGTTTTTTTACAGGGAAACCGTGTAAAGCGCGTTTAACCCCTCTGGGGGAGGGGGGTTGGGAACCTCAAAGAGAAATTCTAACCCCACCACCGTGCTCAGCACTCTAGAAAACGGGGTAAATATATATTGGCGCTGATATTACAAAATAAAAATTTACCCATTTTGGCGGAGAGTATTGTACGGTGGAGGGGTTGGTGGGGGTCGGAACCGATATCCAACACCACCACCGTGCTCAGCACCCTCCCCAGCAAACCAAATCGTACCGAATTCGTTACGGAAATTCGTATATTTCTCCCGAATTCGCAATCGATTTCTGAACAAATTCGGAACGACAAACATATGAAGGGGTGAAACGACATCGTTACAAAAATTCTTTTCGAATTCGTTACGAAATTTAGTAAAGATTTAGCAAAGCTTTTTTTTATTAGGGGTAGCTTTGCTAAATCTTTACTAAATATCGTAACGATTTCGAAAAGAATTTTTGTAACGATGTCGTGTCAACCCCTTCATATATTTTTCGTTCAGAATTGTTCAGAAATCGATTGCGAATTCGGGAGAAATATACGAATTTCCGTAATGAATTCGGTAAGATATCTTAAAATTTGGTTTGTTGGGAAATTGAATTATAAATAAATTCACAAAAAGGCCACTCGCGCACTTCACTCAAAGACTCACGATTTCACAATGAAGTTTGACAGAAATGTTCCGATTTCTTTCCTACTTCTTTAAGAAAATTTGTTACCGGCTTCTTTGTGACATTGTTGCGAAATTGTTTTCCGAATTCTTTTTGAACTAGTTTCGACTAATCGCCACATACAAAGCTTCAGTTTATGTAGTTTTATTACTTCCGAAAACCTTTCGACCTTTCGGAAAGTTTGGTTTGCTGGGTCCGAAAATGGGGAAAGTGTTTTTTACAAGGAAACCGTGTAACGCTCTTAGGGGTGGTTTTTGGCCGTTTTGAGAGGTTGCGCAACCGAAAATAGAAATTCTAACAATGCCATCGTGTTAAACATCCTCGAAAACGGGGGGAGAGGTAGTTTGTTCCGGCTTAAAGTACCCAGCAAACCAAACTTTCAGAATTCCTACAAGTCGAAAGATTTTCGGAAGCAATGCAACAACAAAAACTAAAGCTTTGTATGTGGCGATCAGTCGAAACTAATTCAAAAATATTTCGGAAAACAACCTTGCAACAATGTCACGAAGAAGCCGGTAACAAATTTTCTTAAGGAAGTAGGAAAGAAATCGGAACATTCCTATCAAACTTTCATTGTCAAATCGTGTGTCTTTAAGTGAAGTGCGCAACTGCATTTGTGAATTTATTTTATAAGTAATTTTAATTTGACTGTTTTTTAGTTATAATAAAATAAATATATTAAAATATTTTAATGGAGTTATCTGAATTTCACTAGCCTTGTCCATTATATTTCATTTTAAGGATTTTAAAGCAAATGAATCTAAGGGTAAAAAGCTTTGCTAAATTATTACTAAATTTCGTAACGATTTCGAAAAGAATTTCTTTAACGAAGTCGTGTCAACCCCTTCATATATTTTTCTTTCCGAATTTGTTCAGAAATCGATTGCGAATTCGGGAAAAATATACGAATTTCCGTAACTAATTCGTTAAGATATCTTAAACTTTGGTTTGCCGGGTAGTTACCATTTTCGGGGTTTTTTCCGACTCACACACGCCACTACTAATTGCGTTCACACGACTACTTTCGCCGCGATAACCCCCGTGGCCGTGGTCGTAGTTGTCGCCCCAATTGTGGTTATAGCATAAATCAAAACAAATTTGTTTGATTGCCTTAAAAAATCTTATGTACACGCTACTAGAATACTTGAAATATTGCGTTGTTCTTCCTTTACTTGGAACAAAAGAGGAAGCTAAAAACAATAATTGATATATACCTTGTTTATGCGTAAGTCGAATTTTGGCTTAAGATAGAATTCGGCTCCGTATCAACAGGCTCAAGCTTAATTTATTTCAGCTTAAGACGAATTATTGTGTATGTGTGAAGAGTTCAAGAGGCGGAGGAGGAGATTATGTACATCCTATAGTAAATATGTAAAGGCCTAATTACACGGCCTATCCCTTTCCCAGACTCACTTCCAATAAACCGGTTTTTTAGACAAGGGGACGCAGGGAAGATAATGTGGTGGCCTCAATTGTGAATCCAAAAAAATTTTCTGGCTCACAACAAATTACACTAATCCAAGCATAATTTAGTTCTTTGGGGCTGCGAAAATTATGAGAATTTTTGTTGATTTGTACACAACCACATAGACAATAGAATCGTTACACGAAAGAGACAGAAAATTAGGTGCAACACTCAAATCGTACACAAAACATATTTGACGTGAGTTCAAAGTGAATGGGCGTGTAATTCACTCTAAAACCATCACTATAATGTTGGCTTCCATTTTTTAGACAAAATAACAAATTCCATCAGCTGTGTGAGAGAGAGAATCGGAATCTGTTTATAGAGGCAATTCGCCTTAAACTGATTTTAAGCTTAAAACAGTCTTAAGGCCAGTGTCCAGATCAGCGAAATGACCACGAACCCTCACTTCACGACTGTCTATCATGTTTGACTTTTTAGTTGCTAGGCAACAACGGTTATTTAAAAAAAATTAAATAGAAAAAATCAAATTTAAACATGGAAAATATCGAAATTGTAGGTTTTTCTTCAATTATATTTGTCGTCTTTTATGAAGGAAGTTTTGAATTCAACTATTGACTGTGAGTCACAATCACAGGATTTATTTGATTTGTCTTGCGGAGCTGTAAGCAATTCAAAGCAGAGGAAGAAACATAGATTAAACCTGTGAAATCGTGCCATTTTGAATGATAAATATCCTCGAGTGTCAGTTACATATAACATTTATCACAATGACATCTTGTTGTAATACTATCGAACTAATACTATGCGAGTGCAAAGTGAAATGACGAAAGTGAAAAGTAAGTGAAATTTCACTCGATCTGGATACTAGGATTTACGCATAAACAAGGTTATAGTGAGTGTATACTTGCCATGCAATCTTTACAAATTAATTTATATTATAATATGGAGATAGTTTATGTTATCAAATGTCAGTTCTTGAAGTCAAGTATTTAAAACGAAAACGCAACTTGAGTTACAAGTAAAAATTTAATTTTGACAATGGCTAAAGCCTAGTATCCAGATCGAGTGAAATTTCACTTACTTTTCACTTTCGTCATTTCACTTTGCATTAGCATAGGATTAGTTCGGTAGTATGACAACAAGATGTCATAGTGATAAATGTTATATGTAACTGACACTCTACGATATTTATCATTCAAAATGGCACGATTTCGCAAGTGTAATCTATGTTATTTGGATACAAATTTCATAGTAAATATTTTTTTTATTTAGAAATCTAGTGCGGAGAAGATTAATCGCAGTAATGATGCTAGCAAGACAAATCAAATAAATCCTGTGATTGTGACCCACAGTCAATAATTGAATTCACAACTTCCTTCATAAAAAGAGAAAAATACAAATATACGAATAGAATTGAAAAAAAAAAACTTACAATTTCGATATTTTACATGTTTAAATTTGATTTTTTCAATTTAATTTTTTTTAAATAACCGTTGTTGCCTAGCAACTAAAAAGCTAAACATGACAGACAGTCGTGAAGTGAGGATTCGTGGTCATTTCGCTGCGAAATATTGAAACAGCGACATCTGTTCATCAAATTTTTAACCTGTAAAGTTTCTCTCGAACTGGATACTAGTAAGCGAAACGTTAGCGAAAAAAAATTTCACTCTCATTTCACTTACCTTTTTTTACTCGCATTTAGGATAGGAAGTGAAATTTCACTCGATCTGGATACTGGCCTTAAGAGAAATATTTGGGAGCATCAAGAAACAAAAACTATGCTTGAAATAATGCAGGAACAAAAATTTGACGTTATGTTTTGATGTATTTATTACTATATTTCAACCCAAAGTAAACTCAACTCGACATCTTATACGGTGGTCGAAATTTCAACTCAACCTCGACTAAACTTTCCAGCCTAATCATAAGTGAGATTTCACTGCGCTAAATACTCCAAATAATATAAATTTTTTTACCGGAAGGGTTCCGGCGCACAAAAATGATGACGAAAAAAAATTGTTAAAAATGTGATACATAGATTCGCGCATAATCACTACAAAAAAGCTTTTATGATAATGCTGAATACACCAGTAATTTGCTCCCGGGTTAATTCAATTTGCTCCGTTCAGAAAATTGCAAATTTCCAAATAATTCATATTAAGGGTCTGTGCCAAAATAGCAATTCAGACGTCAATTTGTATGGAAAACTCATTTCCAGCTACTAATTTGATTTTCGACGGTTTGCGTCTATGGAAATGAGTCAATTATTTTAACTAATTTCAGTTTATAATAATCAAGGGTAGCCGTTAAATAAATTTGAACAAGCTAACAAGTAAATAACAATAAATTATGGAAAAAAGGAAATATGCAACTTAAAATAACCAGTTTATTGCTTAGCTAAACGGAGATGGGTCAAACATAACATAACTGCATACCAATTATTGAAATTCTTTGGTCTAACTAAACAATCGCAATCAGTCATCATTTTAGTAATTTAACAGGAAGAAACTAAAAACATAATTAAATCAAGGATAAAGCTCAATCATTTATTTATAAAAAAAAAAGAATAAACAGTCATAATAACATAATAAAATTTTAAAATTTTTTGATAAAATCTAGCACAAATATTTATTCGTCCATTTTTACTCAAAAAGTGTAACTGTCATTGAAATGTGTGAATTGATATTTTGGCACACTTTAGAATATCGAAGTGCTCTGGGAAATGAGAAAAATTCGAAATGGGATGTTGGCAAACGGCCTAAATCTTAAAATTTTTAGTTTTCCATATACTTTTAAATTACCAAGTTTATAGCAGCAAAATTAATTCGATTTAACTTAAAGTTACGCCAAAATTGCGAATTAACGTATAAACGGGTATTTAATACGCAATCGATTTCAACTTACATTTACCTTGTTTATGCGTAAGACGGTTTTAAGCTTAAAATCGGCTTAAGACGAATTGATTGTATAAACAGATTCGGATTCTCTCTCAAACAATTGAAAATTTACGTTGAAAATAACCTTAATAACTAACCGGAATAGAGTGAGATTATTCTTTTAATGTAAGACCAAAATCAGCCATTTTGAGCACTCCTTACACATACACAAAATAATTTGTCTTAAGCTGAAATAAATTAAGCTTGAGGAAGCTGAAAATTTTCGGTTTATACTTGGAACCACGACCACGGCGGCGGCGACGGCAACAGCGATTTCCGGGCTGAAATTCGTTGTGTGAACATAATTGGAGCCACGGCGACTTAATTTTTGTTTTTTATTGTTATCTGTGAAGAAATATTTTTTCATATAATCATGAAAAATATGAAAAAAATAAGCAATATTAAAAATATTGCATCAATTATATAACAATGGGTTTGTTTAATCAAACCTCAAAATAAAAAATACACACAGATTATGAAAACATAACCTCAGTAAATAAACATCTTTGACAGGCGATAGCTACAAAATAGAAATTAGATTGATTGAGCCGCCGTGGTCAGCGACGTGGCCGTCGCCGTGGTCGAAATTATGTGCACCCTAATATACAGACGTATATTCTATTAGTTTTTGACACTTCTTGCGAAAGTAGTTACGTCGGTCGCCCCAATTATGTTTACAGCATTAAGCGATAATTCGAATTACCCCGTTTATAGCATCGACACACGGCAATCAAAATATAACGAAAATTCGTAATTTATAACGAACGCCTTCAACACGAACATGTTAAAATACCTCATTAGCTGCGTTCCATTGGGCGATTCGGAGTACTCCGGAGTACATCACCAATGGAACGCGATTTTTTGATGTCAGAAGTAAATACGAGTAAAACGTAAAAGTGCAGGGGTAGTTGGGAGTACTCCGGAGTACTCGGGAGTAGAAAATATTACCCAATGAAACGCAGCTGTTGTATTATGACAGTTGCAACAGGTGGTAGTGCAGTGAAAAATGTCAGAGAACGAAAAATAAAAAAAAATTATATCTTTGATACGTTGTTGCCTTAATGGAATGGAAACAAGTAACATTTAATTTTTTAATATGGAAACAAGCATTATTTTTGATTAATTTTCAATTAAAATGAAAATCAAAATCAGCTGATTCTGGAAAAACGCCTAAAAGCGGGCGTTTTAACATGATCTATCGTTCGACAGATGGCCCTCTTTTGAGATTTCGTAATCGATTTGTCTAATCGGTTTTCCTAATTGATGAGGTTCATATTCCTAATTAATGCTGAATTTTCGTCATAAATGCGTACGTGTGTCGAGGCTATTATACGACAAAAAATTTTGGATGATCCATAATTCGAATTATTTTTGGAGTAGCTATAAACTAGGTAAATGATGCGTACTGCGGGTGCGCGCATATCCTAGCCTAGGGACTTTTGAAATGGAAACATCCACCGTGATACTTCTCCCAAAACCCACCCCCGTCTCAAAGATGAGTTGCAGTGCAGTGGTTGCGGTGGTCAGCAGACGGTGTACCAGGAAGTAATGCGGTACTTGTCGAGGAGACCGAAGCGATCTCTACATTCGACGTGGCATTAATAGGGCATATTCACACAGTGCACATTCATGGCGCCTAAAACCGGTTTTATAGATGAGAGAGGGAAGGGAGCGGAAGAACTTAACGAAACATTTTTCACGCAAAAGCAAACGCGTGAAAACTGGCACACATATAAAAAGTTACTTCTATCTCTTGCATTCTTTAGCTCTGTTTTTCTCTAACAAGTAAATTTCATCTGCAATACATTTAAATGTTCCTGTATAGCATTCAAATTTACTACACTCATTTACGCCCCGTCTGAGTTGCTAGGAGTTGAATAAAACCGGTTTTACTCACCACAATTATGGCAGCGTGTGAATATGCCCATACTCCATATATATTCAATGACCACGGTATACAGAGTTTCTGTATACCGTGTTCAATGACTAGGGCTAGGCATACTGCAACCATTGCGCTCAACTTGAGAAAGTGGACTGAGAAAGTGGACTAGGTGGAGTTGGAAACGAGAGGAGATGGTGCAGTTCTTTGGGGATGAGAGATGAGCAGAGAAATTGGTGGCCAAAATCTGCGGATGCATCAGATAAGCAAAAATAATTTATCTTTATTTCCTTTTTTTCATCTATGCTATTTGTATTTGCATGCATTTATCCATTTGCATTTATCCATGAATTTTTCATGGAAAATGTAATGCAAAATGTTTTTGTTGCAATATTCACTTGATTTTTCTCAATACTTATTCTTTTGCATTAGAATATAACAATTTAAAGGCCTGAATAAATAAAAAACTAAAGGTCGTTGATTATTTGTTGTTGGATTTGTAGGTATTTTTTTGGACCAGATCAGAAGCGTGTCCTAGAGCAGCAAGTTTGGAATTGGAGTCGAGTTCTGGAGGCTGTGCATCGGTTCACAAATGGTAAAATAGCTCATGTATCATATAATAATATTTTTTAACATGCAAAAAATAGAAACTTCATATTTAAAGAATAAATAAATAATAATTCTAAATTCTCAGAAACAATCCATTTATTGTAATATTTATATAATCTGAAAATAGTTTGGAAAGTCGTCTTGCGAGTACAAATGAATTACTAGTAAATTCGAACATACTACTATCATCTATTTTAATAAAATTATAGTATAATATAAGTTTTAGACTTTTAATAAGAAAATATAATTTAGTCTGCATACAGTATAATTCAAATATTTTTACATTTAACATAAAAGATTCCAGATATTTTTATAATTTTTAATGCTTTGCAGCAAACTCTTTCTTTGGATTGCAAATCATCTCTTATCATCCAACTATTATCCAGCTTCCGGCAGTATGCAATGTAGTGGCCCATACCACCCTCAGATACTGAAGGATTATACTTCACTATGTTATAATAAGTATCCAAGTACAAATATCACCGCTCGCTGGAAACGCGCACAACACAGCTTTTACGAACCAGCCTTAACATGGAGCTGTCACTTTACTTAGCTGATGTGTCGCACTCACATATTGAATCTTCTTCGACCCTTTAGACGCTCAACAGTCGTGTAGTATTTTGTTTTAATATAATATAATTATCTCGAGAAATGTTATAGAGATTTATTATCAATAAACGTAACATCTTTGTATTTGCAATTTAACTAAGTGTAATTATTCTTTTAGCCATCCCACCAAATTTCTAACACGTTATCAGCACGAGGTTCTACCGGCTAAAAAATTAAAAACACAAGCCAATCAACAAGATGGCGGGTCGAAAGTCCAACTTGGAGCAACTTACAGAAAATGAAAATTTTGCTGGATGGAAGGTACAAATGCTAGCCGTACTAGTGTGATGTCGTTTTAAATCTAATATGGCGGTCACTACAAAATGGCCGAACACATACATATAATAGACTAAAAAATAGAAAATAAAAAATATAGTTTAAAAAAACTAAAAAATACGCTTTTATTTTAAAATGAACTAAAAAGTAAAAAATAATTTTGAATGTAAAGTTTTTATTGCTCCAGCCAGTATAAGAAAACAACCTACCTTTCGAAATCTAAAAAAGCGTGGGGCGCTAGCTAAAAGTTCCGGTGTTAATAAAATAAGAATATAGAGAGCCCCACGCTTTTTTAGATATCGAAAGGTAGGTTGTTTTCTTATACTGGCTGGAGCAATAAAAACTTTACATTCAAAATTATTTTTTACTTTTTAGTTCATTTTAAAATAAAAGCGTATTTTTTAGTTTTTTTAAACTATATTTTATGGGTGCCTTCACGCCCTTGTCACCTAAATTCTAAATCAGCTCAATCTCCTTAACCACAATTGTAAGCAAAAAAAATTCAAATCAGCAACTATCGGCATTTTTTCTTCGAAATTTATTTGTTATGCGCTATCATCAATTGTCATAAATGCGCAAAATAATGTATTAAGCGTTAACAACAGTTTAGGATTCATGTCTCTTGACGCTAGCTTAGAGGAAGAGAGAAATATAAATTAAAAACTACTACTCTTTCGGTCCACACGACTTTAAAAAGTTTTTATTATCTCGCTTTCTTGTCTGTCTGTTTGTTTGTCCGGTACAAATTTTGCAATCGATTTTTTTAATACTTCCGGTTATCAGATCATGCTGAAATTTTTCCCTAGTAGTAGAGCAACGGGAGTTCTGGGCCAGTGACGTCATCGGTTGTTGGATCGGTTGTGAGCTTTATCCTGGGCAAGAATCTACTTGAAAGTCTTTTTTACGGTGAACTTTGGCGTCAGCTGTGTGAGCCTAGTTGAACTTCGCTGTAGTGTGTCCTGGGGGGCTTTCATGTTGGGGAGTCTTGGGTGGGAATCGGATACCCTCGGTGGGATCTCATGGAGAATTTGATCCAGGTTCCAAATCATGGATGTGTCCTGCATGTAGGTGGCGGGCTCAGATGGTGCTTAGGCTGAGAGTAGATAAACAATGCCGGTTCGAGCTCAAACCCCCATAAGGTTTATACAGGGCGTCTAAATTCCCGTTTTCCGCCATTTTGGATTTTCGTTGCTGTGCCAATTGATTTGTGACGTCACAGACAGTAGTGCAATGATTGATGATGATGTCATCGCGTATGGGGTATGTTGGATGGTTTTCGTCGGTTAGCCAGACGTCATCTGTCGCGAGAATTCGTTAATGCTGGAAGTGTTGTAAATTAAAAAAGTCAAAGTTGTGCTGCTCGGGCTGGGCTGAGATTTGAACCCGGGGTCGGTAGCTTAAGAGGCCTGTATCGTAGCCGCAAGGCTCTCGAGGCTTCCGGGTGTTGTTATTTACTTTGTGTATACAAGCGATCTAAAAATATAATAATTCGAGTTTCTTATTCTTTATTCTAAGGTTGAGTGCACACTTCCATGTTGATGCACTACAGTGTGTGTAGGAAATTTACGAAATCACGAAATCAGAATACAGTGTTTCTTTGTAGAAATTGGAAGCAGTGGGTTCCGATAGCTATGGAAAGAAATGGTCGTGCAAAGTGTCATGCCTAAGAGTAAAAACACAGTGGTAGCCGGTTTCCTGCTTGCGCCTAGGTCGTACACAGTGGCGACCTAAAACATATCCGGTGCAAGCAGAAAAACACTCATCGGTTGTGCTCGTAACGTTGGAACTATTACATGATGTCGTAACCATCACATGATGATTTTATTGCGCTAGATTGTGTACTTGATACAATAAAACCAAATAAAATGGGTATACATCCTCTGAATCGGAGAGAAGAGTTCATGAGGAATATCATCATTTATTCAAAAAATTAGACACCATAACGACAGATTCTTAAACTTTCAGTATCCATTTCCAGTCTGATGCGAAGCAAGCAACCGGCAAGGAAAAACTAAATATCCATTCCAGTAAATTCATCAGCTCCGACAGCCGCCACAGACAAGTCTCAACCTGTCGCGACTGTGTTATGGCCCAATTAAAAACATGCGTTAATTCAAAATGTTTGTATTGTGCGAATTAAGGGGAGGTTCTCATGAAACTCTATCCGAAAATTCGATTTTTTTTATTTCTTTTTTGATAGTTTATTATGTGTAGAATATATTCCCCCAAACCGTTTGAGTGAAATAAATATCATAAAAAAGTT